>WAAE01021349.1:0-57914 GCA_013400495.1 Nicator chloris
TAGGTTAAAATCACCTACAAGAAGAATGTTAGTATTTATTTAACCACTGCTGTTCCAATCAGATACAGTTTCAACTGCAAGTTGGAAGAGGGAGCTCTTCTAATGAAACCAGAAAATGCAGTATTTTCCTCTTGTCTGACAGAATCTGCACTTTATTTCTAAGCGTATTCTAAAGCAGTACATTTCTACAGAACGTCTGAATGTCTCCTCTTTTTAATGAAATTATGATCTGCCTTCTTGCCTGCACTCCATTCTACAGGAATACAGCCATGGAACTCGCTGCAGAGCACCGCAGTACTGGAGCAGCCACACCTGCAGGAGAGGATCCACAACACTACCCATGGGCAGACACAGGTGAAACACACTTCCTGTTCTGCTCCCAGGCGTGTCCTTACTCCACCTGCTTCTAAAGAGATTTGCCTTAAACACTGTTCAAAATCAGTGGTACTGACATAACATCATGATTTTGTAGCAAAACATACCATCCAATCAGGTTGGATGATTGCAAACATCCTGCAAAACATGTCCTTTGAATAAACCTTGGATATTAAATTAAAACTTTTATTAAGAAGTTTTTCTCCACACCAGCCTAGTAAAGGCACTGCAGAAAACAGTATGATGTCTGAAATACATCATCTCCTCACAAAGCAGCCCTGCATTCCCTGCTTTAGCCTCACGGCATAAGCTAAAATTCCAGAGAGCTAAATAAAAGAGCAAGTAGCTCTCTGTATGTATAAACCAAGGGATACAGAAGCATGATCTGCATGTATATATAAGCACACAACCCAGTCCCAGATGGGCCTTCTGTGTACATAACAGTCACCTGCTTTCGTTTTGCTTTTAAAATTCTGGTGCTGACTTGGGTCTGACCAAGCTACAACCAACTCTGACTTGCACCACCAAATCAATCCTGTCTATTCAGGTTTCAAGGCCCTTGACAGACTATATTCTCATGTTTTTCCTCTCATTAGGTATTTGCCCTCTGTTGGAAGCTTAAGGCTGGTAGAGGCTTGATCAAGTATTTACCTGTGGTCACAGTAAACTCCCAAGTGGCTGCAGTTTGAACCCTTAGAAGTAAAGCCACTAATTGTCTTGAAAAGCACTGACTACATAGAATACATAGCTGCTTAGCTACTTTCAGATTGGTATTAAACTACTGTCTTAAACAAAACCCTCAACCAACCAAAAAAACCCACCCAACCCCAAAACAACAAACGACACCAAAAAACCTCCAAACATATCCAAAACCAAGTGAGCAACCCATCGAACACCCAAACCACACTAAAAAAAAACCACCCTAAAACCCCACACAATTTTCCCATTTGTACTTTCTGCCCCTTTGCTGGAAGTGATCCTTACTCCTGGCTCAGTTTCCATTTCTCCCCTCCATTTTTTCTTTGCTTCTTTCTACAGCCACCTTGGCTCTCACTCCCCACTCGTCCCTGCTCACCTCCTCACATCGCTGCCATGGGGCAGCACCTCACTCCTGTGCAGATTCCTGCTCCATCACATCCCTGGCCACACTTCTGCTCTTGCACTCCCATGTTTTCACACAAGGGAGCTGGGCAGGCTGAAGTGCTTTCACACATTAGCTTGTGCAGGCTGAAGTACTGCACGAACAGAAGACCTTTGTCTTTAATCTTTTTTTTTCTCTATTTTAATTTTTTAAATCACTTATCTCCTTCTTACCACATTCTTCTATACAGCCACCTTTTTCCCAGATTTAGGACTTTCTGTCACCTTTCCCCCATGTCCTTCACACCACAAATTGACAGTGTGTCTGTCTGTGCTCTGCAATGCACTTCATGTTCCAACCCAAACTGTGCCTGACAGCTTGGTGGGACTTTTGCTGCTGAACTGTTGGGCTTTGTGCACCTTGCTCCCCACTCTCATATGTCAAAATCCCATACCTCTCTTCTGCTGTCATTAGAAGAGAATTCCCTGAGAAAGAGCTGGAGGACTATTTCCATCCAAAAAGACTTACTGAGTACTTAAACCTACTACCTAAGCCTGTGCATTATTACAGATTTACAGGAAATGGAAGCTAAGAAAAGCAGAGGAAAGACCCAAAAGGAGACCCACAAAAGGAGTTGCATGAATCTCAGCTAAATTGCTCCTGATACCACTGCAGGCTGAAGTGTAATCAAAGTAATTACTTCTACCCTATTCCGCATCACCAACACATCTAAGAAACAAACAGCAATCATCAAAATCAAAATAATGTGTTTAAAAGCTTGGCTAAATATTCTGCTCATTCTTGGCTTTTCTAAGTGAGCTCACTTCATCCTTAAGTTTCCCTGCCTCTCTGGGTATTTCACTTCCAGCTTCCCTTCCTTCTTCAGGGTACTCAGCTCTTTCTGATAACCTCACATCAATAAAACAATCCTCTTACTCCTACTGCAAAGGATCCAGGCAATTCCTCTATCCCCCAGCTTTCTGCTATGGAACAGCCAGTAAAGGACACAACTGACAGGACACATAATGACATCATTACATATAGCAGCTTTTGGCACAAACCAGAGACAGACCACTGGAAACAAATACAGGCAATTCTTATAGCTGCAAAGGTTTGACTTCTGGATTATGCTTTACCCAGAAAGAAGCCATCTGCAACAAGAAGGTACTCTCATGGCTACCACAGTAAGGCGGATAAAATGAATTTTAAATTTTCTTGACATAATGTACTATTTTCTTAGAACAATCATGCTGATATTATCTCAGATCTCTCCCATTTTCACTAAGTTTTAATTACCATAAGCATGCTTTAAGTATTTTATAAGTTATATAACAAGAAAATCTCTACAGCTGCAGTTAAAGGTTAAATAGAGTTCTCTTGTAGCACTAAAGAGAGATATCTCTGCAAATACATAAATCTGCTGATAACATTTCAGAGACTGATAACCACGAAAACTGATAAATTATTTCAGCTTAGCCTTTCCTCAGCTGGTTTAACTTCCAACAGCATTCATGAGATTTATACACCTTGACTGTGAAACATGTCCTGTTTGTAATTTACTGGAGAATCTGGAATTTTAAAGAACCTTGCAGCAATCTCTCAGCCTTCCTGCTCTGACGCACCAAACTCTGTTTATACATTTATCCACAATATAATCACCACTGTGAGAGATCAGCCTGCTATGGATAATTCATGGATGCAGTGTTATTTGATAAAAAATTCCAGAACATTGTTTTTCTATTACTTGGGATGCCAAACATTTCTAAACTCTAAAAATCTCAGAAGTCTGACTGTTTTAGCTAGTCAGATCTGAATGCAGATTCCCCATCCTCTGGTCTTATGCCTTGGCTACAAACACCTCAGTCACTTTCTGTCTTTTGATATGAAGAATTTCCCACCAGGACCATGGACTGCAACACTATCAACTATGTCCTTTTCAACATTTAAGCAATATACTAAGACCTGTGGATATATTGGTTGTCTGCTACAAATAAAAACAATGAAAACGAGCTTGCCACATGTCTGTTGTGAAAACAGTGTTGATAAAAGGAAATAAACTTGAAGGAATCACATAACTGGCAAATTTTTAAATGATATCAAGAAACGTTGTCTATGCTAAGTGTATGTCGGTTATCAAGTTGTCCATTAGCTTTACAGTTCTGTGCAAGTTACTTCCTTTCTTTCTGCAAAACACACAGAAGTAAGTTTCAGTGTTAAAATTTAACCTTAACAATAGTATCAAACAAAATCCAAAGTAAAAACACATTCCCCCAACCACTCTCCCCTATATGCTACTCAAAAGTTTTGTCTTCTTAGTCACAGCTGAACCCAAATGATTAAAGCTCCTTGTCAAGGAAGAAAGGACAAACACACACGCACAAAAAAAGGCACCAGAACATTTTCCACGTCACTTTTCAGGAGCACAGAGTCCAGATACCAGCAAACCTCCATTATATCTGTTCTGCTGCAAATATCCAGGATAAGGAAGACTAAACATAACATTATCAGTCTGTCCAAGCCCAATCCTTTTTGTAACAGGTTGGTGGCTACATTCAGCACAAATGTTCTCCGTGCCTTCAAAAGACAAATCAGAAACACCTTCAGCTGGTCCAGGCCAGGCTGTAAGGTCACATCAGGGATACTTCTCACACTCTTGAGCATTATGAGTGTATCAGACTAATCTGACTATTTTCATGACTAACAGCATCCAAAACCTCCTAATGAGGAAAACAAACAAAGAATGCAACTTAGAGAGACTCTCCCCCAATACAGGCCTATTTGCATTTTATTTTCTGAGGTCCAGTAGCTTGCTAAATTAAATGCTGCTTATTTTCTCTGCAGAGAAGTTCAAGGCAATATACAGGAGCAGAAAAGATGAATATATGTTTGGTCTTCCTTAATGCCACGTGTTCTTCAGTAAAGCTGGTATTGTCAGAAAAACATAACTATTTATTGTCTGTAAAACTGGAGCATTATTTTCCTCAGAAGCCTTAGAACAACAACAGGACCCTGTACCTCACTTTCTGCCTTTAATGAATAAAAGGGACAAAGGCCTTAGTTGGGTTTTCCAGCCAAGGAGATATCTACTGTGCTGTCTATGGCTAGCACAATCTGGAAGACAAAGCAAAGCCAAGGAGCAAATCCCTTGACCTTTTCCCTTATGTTAGCTCTAAATTTTTTATTCCAATGATTTTTCTTGCTGAAACATGGGAAAGACAACAACATATGGTACCAAACCCTAGAAAAGATCAAACCAAACCCATGCGACTACTCAACGCATTCTCAAGAGAACCATAAAATACTTTAGAAATACTTAGTACAACCGTTCCTTAGAAACAATTTAAAAAAATAAATAATTTAAATTTCATGTAACCACTTAGAGACCATACAAACTCCAGGCCTACTCAGGTTTGCTCAACTGTCTTCTGGTCACATTGTTTTATAATTAAAATTATAAACTGTAATGTAGGAGATAAGCCCTCTGTAATTACTACTACAGGTATTTTTAATGACATACTGAAGAATTAACTATTAGGAGAATAAGAATGAATTACTTACAGAAATGCCTGTTAAGTACACACTAAGTGCAAATTCCCAGGAAACAGAACATAATTTAGCACTAGGTAATAAAAACTTTGTATAAGCAAAGCTCTGAGTAACCAAGGCTTTTATTTTTTTTATAAACACACTTCTAATGAGCATCAGCAAAACACCCTCTCATGCAGCCTATGCCTGTAAAATGCCCCTCTTTAGTTTCTGAAACTTAAATACCTTACCAAAGGGAGAAAGCATTTTTGGGGGGTTATAGGGAAGAGCCTTCAAGCTCCTAATTCAAGGTCAGAGGGTCTGATCTGTCCAGCAGATATCCCAGGGTGTCTCCTTACTCTGTGCAATCATAGCCCATACCTGCTAAATCATGATGATCATGATGTTCATCCTCTACCCATGAATTTTTATACCATGGTGCTTTTATTTTTTAATAGAATAACCCTGAAAAACTCTCAAAACTTAATGATAATTGTGGTTACTTTATTTGCCCAACCGAATGTTAAATATATTTCTTTATCTCTCTGAAGAATAATTAAATATCTAAATCTCTGTTAACTAACCAAAATACGGGAATACTGGAAGAATTGCAGATATGAGGAAGCTCCAAGTAATGATCAAATTGAAGGACGAAAACTGAAGGTTCTCTTTCCCACAATCTTTGTTTTAAATGTAAGCCAACCTTGTCAAAAAGCAAATACACCACCTTGAGATGACGTTTTAGAAGGACACAGGATTGCCAGCTGAACTTTCTGGGTGTACCCCAGTTTGAGCACTTTCTGTGATCTGAAGCTTCTGATAACAATTGCTATCTCCCTGACAGGCCATATGCACGCTTTTCTGAACACGGCGATAGCAGTGCCTTAAAACAAGTATCAGAAGGCTAAAACTGCACAGCAGCAAAATACAGTGAAATATAGTGACAGCAGTTTTCTTAACAAGCAACAAGGAGGAAGATAATAAGCACTATGCTCAGCAATGGAATCAGCATGAGGCAACCTCGGAATAAATGCTGAAATCGCATTTTTTTAGCCTCTAAAAGCACCTTTTATGTAGCTTATGATTACTTAAGATAGGCATGCCTGTGAAGAATAGCACAGACTTGAACTTAAACATTATGGCATTCTAAATCAGCTAAACAAAAGACACAGCTGCAGAAGCTTTGATCTCCTGTACTTATTTGCAACCCACCTTGAGACAGCTGCTCTTACTACTGCTCTTACAGCTTTTCTCTACATCATCTTGAAAAGTGCAGTCCTCCAGGAAAATCTTCTCCCTAATAATGTTTTCAGAGGTCTCACATGAGTGAAGATATATAGAACAACAGACTAGTTAGTCTGGTCTAGAGAGAACCAGGCCTAATGAGTGTATTACTTCTCCAACCTAAGCAGACTTTGGTTAATGAAAGATTAACTTCCTCTGAACCTCATCTTAGCACTCCAAAGCAGAAGTCATGGTAACTCAGATGTCTGTACAATGGCTGAGTAATGCAAGCTGGTCTGTGCTAGTGAAAACCACTGTACTTGGAAAGAACAGGCATGTGGACGTTGCATTGGAAAGAAAAGAGACTTCCATGACAAGGATGTTCAAAGCAGCATAGATGATTCTGAAGTAAAAGTTATACAGCATTTTCAAAAGAAAAATTTCCCTCCCCTCTAAATATTCAATTCTTGAAGATCATTTCAAACAAACCCTTCCTACATTTCCACTTAATGGCAAAATCTGATCTTGAGGAC
This sequence comes from Nicator chloris, assembly GCA_013400495.1. NCBI lineage: Eukaryota > Metazoa > Chordata > Aves > Passeriformes > Pycnonotidae > Nicator > Nicator chloris. The sequence continues at coordinate 6,739 of WAAE01021349.1, forward strand.
TGCTCACCAATTCCTCCTCTAAGTACCACTTAACGCAGAACTGGCCTTAATAACAACAGAAATCTCACTGAGAAATGCAAAAGCAGGACAGGTGCAGAAGAATAAAGTCCCCAGATCCCCATTGAGTGTTCTGTAAGGTAAGCAGAATTTTATCTAAATAAAGGAAATAAACCAAAGATGATGACAACCGCTTCTAACAAGTCAACATTCATCTGTAAGGCACAACCAACTCCTTACCTTTTCTTGACATATGTTCAATGTAAGGTATTGAAAATAAGTTAAATCTATCCTGTATTGACTTTTCAGAATTACAGATAATTTGCCTAAATTTCAAATGGTATTTTTAGACTACCATTTGCTTCGTAGTTTTAATAATTTTTGAATGACTGTGAAAGCACGAACAGCCTTAATTTAGTTTTTTGGAAGTCTATGTGCAAGAAAAAAATAGCTCCTCCTATATCAGTAAGAATTTCTACTACCTCTAAGAATTTCTCTTAATTATGATATCAGGCTTAAAGTACAGAGACACAATTACCAGGCTGTTTATGGGAAGAGCAGTAAATCAAAAGTTTCTTTTACTTGAAACACACAAAATGCTCATGACAATTTTATGGTGAACTAAGTCAAGCAGTGCTCATCTGCTGAGACCCTGGGAACTACAAATGATGAACTAAAGCTCTATGCAGTAGCCAAACATTTCGTTAAACAAACTCCTTGTACTTTGTGGTTCAGACAAGCCATGTGGATATTTAAACAGACCTCTGGATTTAATAACATTGCTTTTTCAATTCTATTCTCTATGAAATTTAGTTACAAATGAGCAAAGAACAGCAATTAAAGAAGTGACAATAAAATGTCTCAATCTATTTTTAGAGTAAGGCTGATTATTTACAATGAATAGATGATTAGTCATTCAGTACGAATATTTGTTCTGTTTCCTTTAATTTTGTCAGGTGAAGTTGTTTATCTGACAGATGCCTTAATGTAAACCTGCAAAGGTGGCTTTTAAGGCCAGTTTTTAAACTGTGGGAACTAAGAGTTTCTCAAGATCAGATTTTGTCTCAGCATCTTTTTCAGAAGGTACCAGAAATAAAAGTTGAAATGCTCAAAGAGTAATTTTCAAATTGTTCAACTTGGGGGGACCTTTGAAAGCAATTTAAAGACTTTTACCTTTTGATCAAGCTCTACTCTTTAATAATCTAAATTAGTCTTATATTCTATTCTAATTTTCTAGTTTATTTTTAGTTATTGTTCCTTTAGGCCAGAAACTGGAAAAGCATTAAATCATAATAAAGATACACACATATAAAAAGATACTCTACATTATCTATATAAATAATATTTGTATTTCCTGCTCTTTTTTATTACATTAATTTCTTTTCATACGTAAAAACATGTATGTATTTTGAGACATGTTACAACAGATGATAGTTTTATCTTGCCTGTTAACAATACAATGGAAAAACATTTTCTATTTCCCGGTCTAAAATAATTTCATCAAAGCATTTTGATCAGTTTTGTCCATGTCCTTGAAGCAGCTTCCAAAAAGCTGCTTAACCACATAATTATTTTACTTCGAAGACTGCAGTACCAATTTGATGAATCACAGAAAACAGCTATATATAAACTACTACTGCTCAAGATACTCTAATGATGTTATCAACCACTTCTGAAGTACTGGATAAAATAAGAAAGGAGGGCAGAGAACATAAAATGTTATTCTTCATCTCAAGAGATGCTTCAGTAAGGAGGTACAGAGGGAAGATTAACAAAAAAGAATGGGTTTAGTCTTGACTTAAGAAAAAAATACAGCACCACAGAGCCAAAGACTGAACTTAAATTATATTCATTCATTTTAGCATGAGCAAAATCTCATCAAACTGCAGTCTCTGAATACCTTTGTGAAGTTATGCAAAGATGAATGCTGTGCAACCACAGCACTCCTTTAAGGAGAAGTGACACCATAAAAGTAGAGTCTGCAGCTGCTCACAAGCTGCTCCTGAGTCATGAGATCTGGGATAGACAACTCATATTGGCTCTGACATTTACTAGGGAATTAAATATCCATAGTTGGTTTTAAATTACGTTGAGAGTGCTCCTGTACTTGAAACAAGTGAAAAGCAATTTTGATTTCCTTCTTCAAACAGAAAATGGCCAAATCATTCACAAATACTTCTTAAAATATTTCTGTTGTTCTGAACATAAGAGCAAAGCAGCATGAACTGTGTCCAAGTCAATTAAGGGACAGATAACAGTAAGGTGTTCCTAATAAGTAAATATTGTTCACTTAATAGTTCAGTCTACAGACATCATGTTATATTTGTTTTCCAAATACTAAGTTAGCATTTGGAAATGCTTTTAAAGTTCATATATTTTCTTATTTTGCATTAAGCATCTGCAAAAGGCTGAAAGGTTGCTCCTTTAACGACTTGTTTTAACATGCTGGAATTGTCTCAACAAGCATGTAATGCATAAGTTTTCATCTTCTCTGCAAGTAATGTCTGAATTCTTGCCCTTTCATATTGACTCATTAAATTTGCCATGTCAGGAGTTGGCAAGATAACAGGAAAGGGAATGACACTGCTCTGGGTATCAGGTTATAATTTTTGGAAGGCAACATCACCCAGCTTTGTTGATAAGATTATGGGAAATAATTTGATTTCCAACCTTGTCTACATTCTACATAAGGAATTCACTGCCAAATCGTGAGCCACAGCAAATCCCAATTCTTGTAAACACCTTTGTATTGAGTAGTTTAATCTAATTCAGCAGAGAAGCAGAGAATAACTTGTACAGAGAAAATAGTATCAGCATAGAGAAACAGCTTTCTGGGCTCTTCTCCTGGATAGACCTTTGGTAAGAAGATAGTACACAAGTTTAATTCTCTGTCTCTTGGCAAACTCAGTTTAAATGGAATGTTTCTTCCTATGTTTTTTAAGAATATTGCCTTTATGGGAGACGTCATCACCGACACCTTCAGTCTCCTCTTCCTGCTGCCCTACCCCCTCTCTTAGCAGGGACAAGGTGTTACAGATTACATCAGAAAGAACCACTTGCAGCACATCAAGAATGAGCACTGTAACCAAGTCCTTTTTGCAAGTGGTATTGGCACCACCTATTTATCAGTTTGCCCTACTCTTTTGCAAAACAGGTTCCCATTTCTCCAGAACCACATTCCCAGTAGAGAATTAGTCATCTAATCAGTGCTGTGCTCATTGACGGGATGCGTATCTGCAGTTTTCATTTCCCTGTTCCCCTGCCCTTCTTTGCTGTTACACCCTGAGATACACATGAACCAACAACTGGCTGATGAGAGATAAGCAGAACTAAAAGCAAATTATCTAAAAACTAAATAAATGATTGCAACTCCACTGCCACAGATTTACTTCTATTTCTTAATATACTTTCGAAAGTACCACACATTTCAAAATCTTTAAGAGAAATCCTGTAACATCATAAAATGTCAATCAAGTATGCAAGGACATCCAGTGCTGCTGTGCTAGACCAGCAGACAGTTCAGTTCAGTTCAAGCAGTTTCGTGCCAAGGAGTAAAGAATGAAATCAGTAGTCAGAGGTCAGTTTCATTACAGCAGTCCCAGCCCACCACAGAAATTACTCCCCTCCCCTTTCATAGATTAACTTGCAGAGTATTAGAGCAGCAATGAAAGCAAGCACTGTGGTTTAAGGAGAGATTAAAAAACAAAACCACCAAAAACAAAACAACAAACAGACACTGGAGAAATAGATTTTGTCAGTTTTCTATATTTTTCAAATATGCTTCCAAGTTACTTTAGGAGGCTTCTTTCAACTCCAATCCTCCCAGCTGGCAGGTAGAAAGGATAGAAAGTTTGCCCATTCTGGTAACAAGGGGAAAGAGCTGTATTTGTACTGCATGCTTACAAAGCACTGCATGACAAGGAAGTTCTTTGAACTCAGGCACAGCACCCTAGCAAACATCCCAGACTCACAAGGGTGAGGATAAAGGAGGAGAGTGGCAGGCACTTCAGCACCATGCCACTCGAGCAGAGCCTTCCCACACCCCCTGCTCTGTGCTGTTTGCCCATCCAGCCTCTTGCTTAGCACACAGAAGGTACTCAGGGCATAGCTCAATGTTACACTCTGCTATAAAACCTGGCTCTACTGTTTTCCATGAATTCTCAAATTACTGTTTTATTGTTTAGCAGAGAGCTAAACCACTGGGTTACAAAGAATTGTAATCAACATTTTACCTGTATAGGTGGTTCAATCATTATCCATGCAGGAAGCATCAAACTTGGGTTAAGAGGTTGAGTTCCTACACGGAAATAAATGCCACCATTGGTGTCACAGGCCCAAACATGCTGATTTCCACAGGTCAAGCTGATCAGCTTTACACCACCTAATAACAAAGAGATTATTAGCAACCTGGCATTTTCCTTTCAAATTCAGCTAATAATCAGAATTTGTACTTAGACTTCATTGTATTAAACAAGCTTTAAACACAGTCACATAAAAATGATTAGAAGTTAATACAACTTGTGAGAGAATAAAAAAAAGTTGCTGGATACGATGAACAAAACCAACAGGTAGTGCATATGTGAGAAATTTCTCTTCTAAAAAGAAATGTTTTAGTCATAGGAGAATGCAATTTCTAAAGCACATTAGAAATATGCTATTACAATAACCAGATTCAAGCAGGGAAGCATTCCATGACAAATGTTATCAGAGCCTAGACAAACTTTCACATGACCTAACATGAACTCTTCTCTGTAGCTGGCCAAGCTTAGAGACTTTTAAAGGTGTTGATCTGCTAATACAGTCAGCAAAGAACATTCCTAATGCCACCAGCATTTCAAAACTATGAGATTGGTTATGCATCTCAGTGTTAACACAACAGCGTCACATCTGTAAAGAAAGGAACTGATTTTCCAATGGATTTATCTTCACCACTGTACATACTTATTACACCAATTTCAAATGTGCAGCAGTATTTTAACCCTTTTAGCACCATGAAAATAAAGCTGCCAAATAAGGGTGTGTTGGAATTTTGGTGTGGTTTGTGTTTGGGTTTAGTCTAGATTCCTGCAAAGACAGTAGAGAGGCATACCTGGTACTTTAGACTAAAAAGAACTGCTAGTTAACTTCTACAGAAACTCTTACTCTTCTACTTTCATTTTAAAATAGCCACATGACGTAATGTATCTAACATTTGATTTCCATTTTGCACCCCATGTTGGACAAAACAAAGCTAAGAAATGGAAAACAAGTTCCAAAGAAAGGGGGACCCAAGCAGTACAGATCCACTACAGAAGGAATGCTCTGGTCAGACTCCAAACTAAAGACTCTAAAAATAGGCCTTGCTGGTTAACTGAACATGCCAGTGCTGCTTGGGATATCCCATTCTTGGTAACAGTTCTGTTTTCAGGGATGTGAAATTTGGCAACAAATCCTTGTGAAGTGCATCAGACACAGCATGCCTTAAAGAGAGCTGTGGAATTTGATCCTGATCCTACAGAGTGCAAGTTCAAAGTATTTCTTTCTGAAGAATGCAATATTCCCAAATGTTAGGGCTTGCTGGGGAAAAGAACAGGAAACAACAGGACAACATAGCTTTATCTTTTAATTATCTGTAGTGGTAAACAGATCTCACTAACCAAAATTATTTAACTTTCTGAATCACAGGAATAGAAATCAACCTATCTCATCCCAAAATTTCCTTTAACCAGACAGCTTCATATAAAAACAAAAACTTCTATTGCTTGAGATGAGAACATCTATAGCAACTTTCTTTTGTAGACAGAGGCTTGACTTTGAGCTGCAAAGCCAGAATCTTACTTAAAACCTCCTTATTCCTTCTAATAAGTATGACTTGAAGCAATGGCTTTGTCACATGATACCTCAGCTGTCGAAGTGTTCTGATCCAGACAAGCATCAGGCACTCAAACATGGAATCACATATCACCTACTCGGCATAGCTGATTTTATTTACGTCTACAGTACAATTTGATATTCAAAAACACAGCCCTTATGTAAATGTTTTGGGGTTTCTCCCTCCTGTCACTTACTGTTTGTATCTTAGGAGAAGGTCATGTTAACCACATTCATCAACTGTTTTACAGCAAGTAGCATGAACCAGCAGTATTGTTTATTGTTAAAACCTAAAGGTCATTCTACTGTGTTTAGAAACCTTGATAGTGATAGTGCAATGCTAAGCAAAATAATCTGCTGGGTGCTACTCCTGGTACATAATGGAAAAGACAAGATACTACCAACACAATATTTCAAACTTAATGCTGGTAAACCCCACCACATCCATACAGAATTCTGAACTGCATTTTACAGAAAGTTGCTCCCACCCTGCCTGCCCTCTGAAGTTACAGTCCTAATGTTTCTGGAGTAAACTTAAACATATACCTGAACAGTAACAATAGCTCTCCAATTTCTTCAGCCCCATTAGAACAAATAAAGGCTTTTCTATTATAGCAATGGATATGCACTTGTTAAGCAGTGATGTACCACATGCAACTAAATGGAGGAAAAAATGCCTAAAACATTTTCACATTTCAGTGAAATGTGAAGTACAGTGGAGTGTTTGAGTATTTCCTGACACCAAATCTCTTCTATGCCACCACCATGTGCCACAGAGATGCCAGGAACAGCTGAATGTAAAGGCTGAATTTCTGAACTGCTGAAGTTCACAGGCCAGATATTACAGTCAGCTAACACCAATTACAGTGATTTCCTCTATGAATTCTTTTGAGATTTCAGACAATGGCCAGAAGTTACTTATTTTTTCAGTTAAACAGTTACTGTCTAAACTGCTGGAAAGCAGTGGTTCATGAGAAGAGTTTCAAACCACACTAAGGAACATGAGAAGGACAAAGTAGCCAAATCTATCCTGTAGGTCAGTAAAAGGCATAAATCAGTGTTTAAACCATGGTATGATGAGTGATTGGGAACCAATTCATCAGGTCTGAAAAATAACCGGTGTACAACTGACAAACAATTTTAAAAGACATGTTTTAGATTTTTTCCATGAAGTATGATAAACTATACACTAAAATTGGACATGAGGCTTAAACTCTGCCAACTGTGTCTGCCTTTCCTTAAACCTTAAGTTAAAATATCTTGGCTGTTCTCAGACCAGTCATGAACACTGCCATCAGAAATGGAAAAATTGCAAACAAGTTGAATTGGTTTTAAAATGGTGAGAGCATGGTGCATAGTCTCAATTTCCTTTATCTTCACTTGAAACAGGAATGCAGATTAACATGAAGGTAGGAATGTTCTAACAGTCAGATTATTAAAGAAATAAATCTGATTAGAATATTACTCATGAAGTTGGCAAATAACCGGATTACCCCAGAGCCAAACTCCAAACTGCAACTACATTTCAATGATCAAATCATGGTCAACCACCTAAGCAAATGAAAAGGGCAGCTAACTAGCATCACATTCTAAGCATTATACTGAATTATTACATCACTATAAATCTGAACATGAGTGTTATCAGCTGCATCACTCATGAATGATGCAACTCTTAGAGCATAATTATTCCTTGGCAGGAAGCTTTGATGACTCTGCTAAAAATGTGTTTCACCATAACATTCAGACCTTTGTGCCCTAGACCAGGTGATTATGGCTGCACTAAGGTACAAGAGCCAGCCAAGTAAAGCTGCTGCCACCCTTGCACAGCACCGTGTCAGGCCGAGCCACCTCACACTGACCAACTGCAAGATGCACTGAACATACATAAAGTATCTTGCAAACAGGAAACTTCTTGTCTCCAGGAAAAGACTACACAGAACACTCTTTGAAAGCCCCACCTGTTCCTGATGTTTTACTATCACCTGCAAATAGGTACTATTTAACCCAGTAAACGTTATATTCTACATCAGTAAACTTCTGATAGATACTTCTGGAAGATATGGTGTGCTAATAGATAGTCTACTCAATAAAAATGTCATACCTAGTTGGGAGAGGTCCAGTTTTGTCCAATGCATGCCTGTTGGGCAGCTGGAGGAAAGTGTTCTGATAAATATCTGCCCGAGACTATCCAAGCCCCAAATGGCATCCTGGCAAGCAGAGTAGTGCACCATTTCAGCCTCCGGTGGCAGCTGCACCGTGGAAGGACGAAAATGAGGATTCTGATCACTGACACAAAACAGATCCTTGTTGCTTTGGCACAGCCACAAAAAGCTTCCTATGGAAAGGACACTTCTGTTATTAAAATAATTCCTAATCCACTCTGAGAAAGCTTACACATCTACTTTTTCTGAAAAAAAGGATCAGTACATTTGAAGGCAAAAGTAAAGTTTCTTGGCTATGTTCATAGGGTAAGGCTTTGAAATACAAATACACATCCTAAGCCCTTATTTAGGCACTTAAATACTCCATTTCTCAAATAAAGGAAGTAGTAAGTGATCTCATTAGAAGAAATATTTCACTTGAAGGAACTAATCGAGAGAAGACACATGTAACAGTGCACTATCACCTCTCTTTATTCTTTTGCTCTTTTTTATCCTTGATAATAGCCTTTGAAAAGCAGCATTATTTTCAGCTCTAAACCACATTTTTTGCCACTAAAGCCAGTGTACTTAGATAATGCAATTGCTACCTATTGTAACCAGTAGTTCAATTCCATGACAGGGTCTCACTTTTACCAATAATGGGCAATTTTGCTGCAGTAACTGCACCGACAGGAGAAGCGGGCATTTCAGCAAAGCATGCTCTGAAACTTTCAATTACAAATTCTGGCAATTCATGCTTTGGCCATTTAGGAAGTTGCTGCTCCTGAGGACCATCCATTTCTCTGTTGGATGCCTCTCCACAACAAAGGTGAGAGTGAATAGTATGTTATTTTAATCTCCAGTAGTTTTACAGACATACTTGCACCCTACTTCAACTACTTTAGATCCCTGCAAACAGAAAAGACAACCAAAATCTGAAGCAATTCAGGATATTTAATTACTTACATCATCAATTCCACTCTATTTAAAAATCAGATATTATATGCCTGCACTGTTGATTTACCAACCTTCTTTAGATGAAGCTGGGGAAGCCAACACAAAAATCCATTTTGTGGCAGAAGCAGTACCACGAGGCACAATATTATTCCAATACGTGCCTTGGAAGAAAGAACAAGAGGTATTAACAGGAAACTTAGTTTTATGTTAAAATTTGTTATTTAAAATTTAAAAGAAATTCTAGTGCAATCAATTATTAAATATATTTTACACAAGATTTTCTATTAAAATCTTTCAAGAAACTGTTGGAGGGAGGGGGAAGAAGCCTCCTCCTGACACCTATGTAAACACACAGAGAGAAAACTGGGAATGCAGAAGAGGATAAAGAAGAATATTAATGGTCTTCAACAGGGGACCAATTTGGTGATGAGGTGTCCTAGGGTGACTTTATGATGCTTGTATCCCAAATTGTCTGCCCTGTTTGTGTAGATAGTATGTCCTGTACCTTTAAGGCCAGAGCGAAGAGGGAAGGAGCACACAGTTTTCGTTTGGAGGAACTGCTGTGACTCTTCCACATTTTTTTTTTCCCCCTGCTCGGACGGTGCTGTCTTTGGACAGACGGACAGAGAGGTTTTCTTACTTTTCCTTTTTAATTGGTTTTTGGCTAATTAAAGCAGAAAAAGTTCCTGGACAGAGTCTTTGCCTTTTCATTGGGACTGAAATCTGCCCTGGACTGAGAGGACCAGAGAGGCACCTGCGGCCCACCAGGGCCTGGCCCCTTTGAGAGAGACTGAGGGAGAGCTGAGCACACCCACGGCAAGGACACTTTCATTCTGTTCATCCCTTTTGGAGCAGCGAGAGGTTTTATTGTTTCATATTATTCAATTGTTGGTGCTTGTGGGTTTGGTTTTTTGTTTGTTTGTTTAATAAATAGGTTTTTTCCCCTTTTCTCAGAGGAAGTTTATTCCCGAACCAACTGAGAGGAAGGGGCTGTTTTGGGCTTGCTTCCCAGAAGATCCTATTTGGAAGTTTCCTCCCAAATTTGCCCTAAACCAGGACATGAGGTTAAACAACATTCTAGATGAATTGTTAGTGTTTAACTGAACAAAGAAATGTACCAAATCAGAATTCTATTTTGAGAACTGTAGCAAGAAAAAGAAAGCAATCGCTCCATTAGCACTGTAAAGCCATAATGCTAGTGTCTTGCACAGTCACACTGATCATGAGCCAGACTCCACTGTGCAAGACAAAATAGGTTCACCAGCTTAAGATTGCCTTCTTATCCCAGAGAAGAGGTGTTAAAAGCAGTAACTTGTGCACAGGTCACTGGTTGGCAATGGCTTTTCCATGAAAACTATTTCCCTTTAAATGAAAAAGTATTTAAGACCAAATGCTAATGAATTGCTGAATTTAATTTTTAAACAAGTTAAAGCTGCCCCGACTTGCCATGGGTAATTTCTGTGGTGACACAGCTGTTGTTAGTTATTTCCTTCTATTTAATATTCTTAACTTAAAAAAATTAGGATGCAAAGGCACACCAACCTATCAAGTTTCCCTTCGCTACATGGAATTCGTTTTTGCCTGAAGAGATCCAGACTCCGCTGCCATTAACTCCGAGGAGGCTGGGCTGACACTGAAGCTGCTGTGACCAAAATGCCATTCGAAGCTTGTCAGCCACCTTCTCCACAGGTGCCTGAGCTGCTGTTGCCACTGTGTGAGTTGCCTGGATTATGGTCTGGAACAGGCTGCACTGGTCAAACACTACATAATCAGTGATGCTTACCTGGGGGGAAAAAGGAAAAAAGTGCTCTTAATAATTACTTAAGCTGTGGGGTGCCCTGCACAATCTTTCACCAGAAGCTTTTTTAGAAATATTCAAAGTGTAGGAAGGGAAAAATAAAAATAGTACATTTTGAGTAACTGTCTTGCTAATAAGCCACAATCAGTATTAAACGCCAGCTTACAACTCCCTTCTAGACAACAATCCATTTAGAAATCTGCATTTTAAGATAGTCCTTTGTTTTAGGATGTCTCCCTCTAAAAACATGCCAAACTCTGCAAACTAAGAGGTGAATTTTCATTTTCCCAAAGAAGAGAGAAACTTGCACAGTGTAGCAATTCAAACCACATGACAAAAACTTGAAAGCAATACTCCTTTGCAACTACTTCATGGCCATTTTAATTCACAGTGCAGAAGGAGGTCTACATAAGCAATTGTCCACGATCTGTCAGGGACAACTAGACCGGCAACACTCTGGGATACTCTTAGAAAGGAACAAAATGCTTAAGAGCACAGAAAGAGCAGCTGTTTGCCAATAACCTTAAAGCCAAGCCACTCAATGCCCATAAGCAAAAAGGGATTATAAATGCACATAGACCAAAATTCTTGTAACTAAGGTAGGCATGCAGACAAACAAATTTTCTGTAAGACTGTTTTTTATTCCCTTCTTCCCCATCCCTATCTCTGGAGAAAACAAGAAAAGCTGGAAAAACCAGAGTCGGGAATTCTACATCAACACGAGACAGTACTTGCAGTAACTGAGTTGGTTTCACCCACATGAACTGTGGCTGAAGCAAGCAGCTCCACATGGCTCAAAGAAACCTCCACTGAATGGAAACATACAAAACACATTCTTTTGCATGGTGACCTATTATTTATTTTCTCTAGCTAAGGAAAAGGCTGGGCACTGGAGGACAAGAGAAGAAGCTGCATTCAGCAGTCAGACTTGATGCTCTGCCTCAACAGCATGTCCTATGACCTAGCAGAGCATTTCTTGTGTTCTTGAAAGCGTCTGCAATGCTGCTCTGGATGACCATGGGATGGTCTTCCTCCCCTCTTTACAGCAGACACAAACAGGGCATTTCAGCCATAGCCACACAGAAGTTTTAATATACTGAATAAAGTGTACTATAAAACATCAAGCAAGTAACCGAATTTTTTCTTAGAATCTTGTGGGAAAACAACACAACTAATCAACCCAAGGTAAAAGACTAAACGGAAAGCAAAATTAAAAAATGCCTACTTGCCACCAATGATTATCATCTCCTTGTGGTTTCTTTGAAACTATACCAGTCCTGAACCAGAGATTGCCATGGATATCCAAAGCCCATAATGTCTGCTGATCACCAAGGGTTATGCACACTGGTTCCAAAGCTTGCATTTCACTGGAAATGCAAACAAAAATGTTAAAAACCTGAATTCAAATTTATGTTAATGGCATTTGAAGGAAGCTATTACAATGCTAATAGTTTAACATGGTTAAAACTCACTGGGGCCAAGCTAAAAAACACATTTGACATTAAACTTTCTGTTATTCAGTACTTTATATTTTATTTAAGCAAAAACATTCAACAACAACTACAACAAACACCACGAATCCTTCAAAGATCAGTCAAGATCTGAAACTTGGATACATAACAATAAAACTAAACAAGCCCTATTTTGTTCAGTAAATAAGCAATAGAGAGCTGTGTTCTTTAAGCTTTTGATAAAAGAGCTTCATAAATTTATCTCCTCAACTTCCTTGACCTATTCTGAGAACAATATCTGTAGTTCAGGGACCACAAGTAGAAAACTCAACTATGCGATAAAAATAAACGCTAAATTTAGGACTATAACTTTCCTGCATAAGTAAACTATTTTCAAGCTCAGAAAGTCAACAGGGTCAGGTGCTTATATCAGACACTGAAAAGGTAGCAAACAAAGCCAGTTCTTTCAGATAACCTTTCTTGACAATTTAAGAACAAATAGTGACTGCTTTCTGCAATTTTAACACAAAGCCCAACAACATGAAACGTACCTAAGGTGTAGGTCAGGCAGGTATTTTCATTAAACAAACTCATTAAAGTACAAGCAAATTTCACATTTGAACAAAGACACAGTAGTTTCTCAGACTGTTCAAGAGCTGAATACCATGCTGGGAGGTAGCACAAGTTAAGGTTTCACAGTAGGATATTCAGTAAGTCACCTGATGACAAGAACTTGAATTTCTTCCTAAACTTGCACCAGGCGGATACCACAAGAGACACTAAATTCTACATTCTCAAAGCCAGCAGTAGAGACTCAGTGCTTTTAACTTTATCACAAAGGAACTATCGTGAGCATAAAATCAACTATAAAGCTAAATACCAACTGTACAAAACATTTATAAAAATCTGTGGCTGGGGAGTGCAGAAGCGTTATCCAGCTGTGTGGATAAAAAGAAAATGCATACATTTAATTTCAGAAAAAAAAAAAAAAAAGAAAAAACACCTCTCAAAAAACTGGAGAGCTCCTTAAAACCATTCTGGAACAGATTAAAAAAGCAATATTTAGCAAAAAAGTCATGTTGACAGACATTATAAAGATCTTTTAGATTTTTTTCTCATGCTTTAAACACTTCTGTTTATGACAATTCCTACCATTACACAGCAGTCATGTATGGATGGATGGCAGGCAGGCAGTATAGACAGACAGCTAAAATAGATACACACACACACAGTGGTATCTAGACACACGAGTTCAGGCAATACTTTTTCAAGCATCGAGGAGTTCCAGCACCATTATTTGTGTCATTCTGGTTATGCCAGAAGGTCCCCCTGGAGTTATTACCTGACAATATCACTCTTCCACTGCTCTCCTTCAGGACAAAAGCTGCGCACTCCCTCGCGGTACAGCAGGGCCCGCTGCTCGCTCAGAGCCCACACCACATTATTTCTGGATGTGACCTGTGACAGTGGATAAGGGCAGTCAACCTTTACTGCTCGGGCACAAGGACGATCCACACTCAGGCCTAGAAATCAGAAAATGAGGATTGCTTTACAAACTTCGGCTTTTTGGAACAAAAAGGAGAGAGAGAAAGCAACTCAAAGGAAATGCAGAAGGGAATCTCCTTGACATGCTAACACTTGCCATTTTATCACAATTTCCTTGACTGTTCTTTCTATAAACTACTAATAATTTCCTCTAATATAGCTGACCCTACATTTTAAAAAATAAGACACTGTACATCCTTCAACATCCTACACAGTGCATGTCCAGTCCTGTCATTTCTGTTCCTTTTCTCCCTCTAGTGTCAGCACCAGGAATCTCCATTTATAAAACCTCTATTTGAGCTGACAGAAGCATCAAAGAAAAAGCCAGTAATGGATGAACTTTTGCCCAAAACATGCCAGAAAGAGAAGCAACCTGATCTGAATAGTGACAGCAGAGCAATTACAAAAGAACATGCCACAGTTTGTAATACTGAAAGACGCAGGTTCTGGTAGATTTACAGGCAGTTTGCACACATTTCTACATCTCATCTACAGGAACATGTCTTCTTTACAATTACACTGAAACTTGATTTACACATATGAAACTGCGTGTGGAACATCTCAGAAGGCATAGCTTTTGTTTCATCTCCTCATGCTGCCAAAGCCAGTATGAACAGATTCCTGTGTATGATATATTCTGGACTAACGAGAACACTCATTTCTAAACCTCTGAGCACACACTTTTCTTATAAATGTAATATGGGACAGTGAAGAGAATGAAAAGATCCTGGAGAATGAATTTTCACTGGCTGCCTCTCATTAGGAAGACAGACATACTAAGAATTTATTTTTTGCATCACAAGACAAATTTGGAAGCCCAAGCAGAATGTAAGCTGATGTAATCAAACCAATCTCTCAAAGGGAAGAAAAATATTGATTCAAACCTCCACAGAGCCCTGTATGATTAGCATCCAAAATTTACTCTCTATCACCACTATCCATTCGTGTTGGCACTATACATGTGACCACCAGCAGGCCACTTGATTTCTCTGGCACTACTACACTTAACTAAAAAAAAATAATTTTAATAGAGTGTCTTTGAAACAGTGATGTCTACTTAAAACAGTTTTCTTAATCATAAAGAATTTTTGCATTGTGCTAGAGTAACTAAACCTAAAAGAGAAATTACAAGAGTACCAAAATTAAATGAAAGGAAAATAAGAATTTTGATAGCCCCTCAGACATGCTGTTCTGATTCTGTACATCTTATACAGTTTCCCCTTAACCCAGTCCTCCTCTTCATTCACCAGTAATTCTTTCATCATGTTATTGGTGATTTTTCATTAGTAACTCAGCTCTCTGTGCAAGCCCCACATGCCTGAGAGTCCTTGATACTTTTCTCCCTTAACTCTAAAGCTAGTACTACCATCCTTCATCCTATGCGTCCTTCATTGCATTTAGCCTGAATATTGTTTGCATAACACCTTCCAAACACATCCTCTTCTATTCACCGAAGAACTTTAAACTAAGGCCCTGACTTCAAAGTTGCCACTATACTCCCCCTTTTTGCAGCTTGTGCCTCACTCACATCCAGTAAGAAGGCAGCTGCAGATTCCTGCTCCATAGCCCATTCTGTTCCCCCATGGCTTTGCTTTCTCTATCACATAAAACACATACCACTTGTCTATACTTCCAAGGTACTCCACAATCTTTTGTCTCAGAATATCTTCCTGTCATTATCAGGTGGTAACTCTTACCTTCTAGAGACCTGTGCTTTTCAAAACTCAATGCTTCTACTTTTCCCTATTCTGCCCACTTAAGGCTGAGTTGTTTCAATGCACCATACCACTTTCAAAGCAAGGATATTATTTTGATATTTTCTACAATCCCTTTCCATTATATCCATCCATCTCATATCTTCCCCATGACATAAATTGTCTGTACTGTATATGTACTCCACTTGGCACACAGAAAACAAGTGGCCATGAACTGGCTTTTCCACTCTCCGCATTACACAAAATCTCACAGCTGTTTCCAAGTGTTTCTCAAGATAAAAAGGCTTCCTTATGTCCTGGCTGTGGATAAAAGTTTATACCAAATTGCCATCATTCTATAGACTTGAAATCTAATAATCTCAGCCTGCAAAAACTGAAAGAGCCTGCAACTAATTCAGGTACCTGTTTGCAGATACAGATCTCCATTTGTTCTGATAATCCAGGCGGTGTCATCACTTAGAGCTACAAATACAGCCTGGGGTAAAGCCTCGTACCAGTGCCGTTTTCCTTTTATAGTTACTTTTCCACAAGCAAAAGCTTTGTTAGTCTTCTGTTCAATCTTCCAGAGAAGAGTCCCTGTATGAGAAGTAAAGAATATAAAAGCACTCAGCAATTACTGCAACAGTCACAGGTGACGTGTCCTAGCTGCATCTAAACTCATAGGAGGGGGAAAGCAAACCACAAGCATTAAACAAAAATGCAAGTTTAAAAAGCCCTTACAATTTTTTTTTTTTAAAAGCAAGACCAGAACAGTAACTGACTTCTAATATATAATACTATCTTAAAAACAGAAAACCAAATGGAGTGCCAAACTTAACAGCTGGCTTGTACATTGTACTGCCAGAACAGTACATTGTTATATTAATTTCCTTTGAATGATTCCACGAAGTTGCATTTAATTCCATTTTGACATGCTGTGGTTAACATGCTCCCACATCAATACATCCATGGAAAACTCCGGATGCTAGAAACTTTTACAGATTCAGTGAAAAACTGGGTGAATTCCTGGAACAGAAGGATAAGAAATGCAGAGCAACAACCTTTTGCCCAGGCAATCTGAACTACCAACAACTGCAGCCTGAAACTACCAAGGGCAAACATGACACATGCCCATGCCTTTTACTTTTCTGCAGGGACCTGCTGTTGGACACTCTTAAGGGTAAGATACTGAGCTGGATGAATCCACACTCTCACCTACTACAAGTACTCTCAAATTGTTTTGGCTATAGCAAAGCTCAGCTACAGATCAAGTAGAATTTCTCTCCTCTTTTTAGATAGCAAGTCTTCCCTTACAGAGAGAAGGGAAGACTGACATGTGCTTTTAGAGATGACAGGGAAGAAAAGTAGCAGCAAGGCAGGAGACAAAGAAATTAAAATGGCTGAGAAACTGTATTTTCACTCCAGTCCTGGAACAATCTGGAAGGCCAAAAGTGACGTAAGTTTATAACCAAAACCTGCTTATTTTTAATCCAACATAATCCTCATTCAAAACCATCCAGAACAAATGCATATGCAAATGTACTAGAACTTCAAAGTTTTTTTCTTCAGTATTTAAAAAGAAATCAAATCAACCAACCCACACATACACAAAGCCAATTCTACATTAACAAGAAAAAGAACTTTAAAATTGTGAATCACAGAATGGTTTGGGTGGGAAGGGATCTTAAAGATCATGTAGTTCCCACCTCCCTGCCAGGGCAGGGACACCTCTCACTTGACCAGATTGCTGAAGGCCTCATCCAGCCTGGCCTTGAACACTTCCAGGGATGGGGCATCCACAGCTTCTCTGGGCAACCTCTTCCTGTGCCTCACCACCCTCACAGCCAAGAACTTCTATAGCTCTGTAACAAAAATCAAGGTTTTGTATAGACAAGGACCTCTTCTCTGCCTACCACTAAACTGCTACTTCTGAAGTTCAATTTAATCAGGCAAATGCATATTGAAAACCTCCCAAAATGGAATGTGAACCTGTTAGAAAAACAGCCACTTAAACTGGAACATGGGATGCAGAGGTAGTGAAGATGCAGCCATATAACTGTGACTAAAAAAAAACAAACAAAAAGAACTCCAAACCAACACACTACTTTTACATGAAACAAGCCCTAAAGTTTCTGGAAGTAACTGATTTGAAAAAAAACCCGAACAATAAACTGCCTATGTGGAAGTACATATGCACTCAACTATATCTGTAATCTCATAAAAATGGAAAGTTTCACCTAATTAAATAATAACTGATATTAAAAAAATAATAAAAACCACAAAAACAACCAAAAAAACCCCAAACACATGGAAAATGCCCAAGTCTACCCAAGTTTTATATTTACAAGGTGACAGGGCAGCAGAAGCCAACCTACCTGAGGGGGAAACTGCCACTTGCTGGACTCCGTCCTCAAACTTCTGCCAGCGCAGCCCGGCCGCAGGCAGGGCACTGCAGTACAGGCTGCCTCGGTAGTCCAGGCACCAAATGTATTTTTCTGAGACAACCAGGCTCAGGATGCCATAACCAGGGCCAGAGTACCCCATCCAGCTCTCTGCAAACTAAAAACTGTAGAGTCAGAACAGTGTCAGGTGGCTTCAAACTGCATAAGAAAATGGGTATATAAGAACAGCAGCTCCCACGTTTTGATTTAAAGGTAACTGAAGTACTTTCATCAATGAATAAATTTGCCTCATGTAAATAAAACTACATCTGTCACTGTTCTCTAAGGCAGTATGTGCACAACGAGACTGCTAGAACAACAGATTTAGCAAAAAAATAAACCACTCCACCCCATCATCCACCTCCAAAGAAGGAATATATTAAAATATACAGTCTGCCTGTAGTCCAGGAAATTATTCATTGTCTAGGAAGTGATGAGCAAAGGGAACAAGACAGCTGAAGGGCAGAGACAGCTGAAGATCCAACTCCAATACTCTCTGTATGGTAGAGGAGCCATGTCTTGCAGAAATCTGGTTTACAGCCTGCTCTCTTAAATTTTGATTGCTTGCATGAGGTGAACTCAAGCACAGCATACATCATCAGGGAGTTTTTTGAACATGATGGAGTATAAGAATATCATAACTTGAAACTAAAATCTTCTGCACTTTGGACCGCAGTTGTTAGTAGATAGGACACTATCAACTTATAACAACCTTTATGAACGAATATTTGTTTGATCTCAATACAAGGCTGTTACAGTTTTAAAAGAAACAAAATCCTCACCCTACTAGAACTGCATTTCCTTCTTAAGACTTCTGCTAAAAGTCCCAGTGATTCAGGCAATATTGCACATTTTACAATTAACTTAAGTACTTCTTTTCTATAGTGTCTGTGAGGATTACCCAGAAAAGATGAAGGAAAGAGGGTAACAGAAAAAGGAAACTGTCAATATTTTGAACATTAACTACTGCGGGCTAGGGGGCAAAGACTAATCCTTATTCTGAGTATTTGCAGGTAAAATAATCCTTAAGCAAAAGCCAGCCATGTGAGATAATTAGCATTAATTCTCTATGAAGTCAGCTGAATTTGGGAACAGTCACACAGAATTTGGACTACTGGAGGTCCAAACTAGCAGGAGCCTTTGAGTGTGACTGGGTTTTACTGTTCACTCTTTAATGGAGGGGTTTCTAACAGCATTTTTGTTGAGCTGGGAATAATACAGCCAGAACAGCTTCTTTGCATTGCAAGTACAAATCACCCATTCTGAAGTCAGATACATCACATTTTTTAAGAGTTACAACATGTACTGTTGTTTTGCCTCGTACTTTACTTGTCTATCGAATCAAGTAAAAAAAAACCTAACCTGTTCTCCTAAAGGTGTAAAGGACAGTAATTGCAGGAATGTTTCTTTTGAAAAGCTGTTTCTTTTTAAGGTTAGAGGTACTTTAATGAAACTGAAAAGAAATACCTGATCCGATTTTAACAGCACCATTTCATCTAGGCTTATCTTGGCTACATCCTGTGCACCAGGCACAGAACCAACTTCAGGCATGCTGGTCTCTGAGGATGAATATGGTAATCCATGTCCATAAATATCCTCTTCATCACTTGAGGCAGATTTTTCAGTCTTACTTTCATGAGTGTCTGCTACCCTTTCAGCAGTGCTAGTACTACATTTAGCTTTGATTGCACTTTCAAAATTCCACCCAGAAATGGAACAGTTATCTGAATGAACATTGTCAGAGATGTCACACTGGAGCCCAGAAGGCTCTGACAGAGCACTGTGGATTAGAGACAGCTGCTGTTGGTCTTCCCCACCAGTTTCATCACTTTCCTTTGGTGTCAGGGATGTCTGCACACCAAGTATACTGTCACATTCCAAAAACATCTGGTCTGTAAGGTCTGGATCTTCAGAAGATTTTTCAGTATCCTGCAGCTTCATTTTAGCCAAGTCTTCGTCTATTTTACACAATGTAGGAAAATCCTGCTCTTCCTCCTCCTGGCTCAGCTTTCCAGGACAACATTCACTGCTTGCAGAAACTACACCACCATTACATTCACCACCAAGACTGCTTGTCAAGTCTTCTGTGAGCATCAGAGGAGATGCAGACATCGAAGTATCTATAATAGCTGAAGTACCCATGCCACTGTCACTGTTGGTATGTTTCTGTAACTCAACCACATCTCCATTTTCTTCATTAATTAGTACATTTGCTGACTCAGGAGACTGTATGACACTGAAAGTTCCCGAACCGTTATCTTCTTGCAAGATTGTATGGGACTCCACACTGAACATACTTTCCTGATCTGGAGATCCAGTACTCAAATGATCAATGCTGCCACTCATTATGCTGGAAGTCATGGAAAAGGAGTCTGCATTCAAGGAATGTGGACTGTCACCAGAAAGCTGACGCTCATAAATCGGTGTGCCTTCCAGAGAGCTGTGGTTTCTCCTTGTCCCACTTTCTGTTATCACACACACACATTAAAAAAAAGGAGAAAAGTAATATTAATGAAATCTATTAAATCTCAGTGCCAAGTAAGAAATTACAGTATTTTTAGAACTAGATGAAGAACAAAGTTAAATCTAAATTTCAACCATATTGAATTTTTTTCCAACTTTAACATTAAATGATACATATAAAACCAAAAAAGTCTTAATACAGTAAACAATTAAAATTATCGAGTACTTGCACTACTTCATCAAACTAAAGAGGATGGCTAAGACACTGCCAAATATTATGAATAGGATGAATAGCTATTACACAATTCCAACATAAAACTGGACACAGCATCCACTGTATGCTCCCATTAGCAAATACATTAGAACTCAAAGCATGTTTACATAAAGCAAAACTAAAGAAATTAACTCCAAACAGATCTAAAAAGACTTCATCAATTTATCAATTTTAAAGGAGATTGTTATCTTAAACAGAAATGGCTGACCACAACTCCTCAACCATTTCAGAAGCACAACAACACAGTATACACAAAGCCTGACAAACACACTCATTCATGTAACATGCTCTAACAGCAAGCAGCGTCAGGTAAACTTCTGCTTCACCTACCCTGTTTCTTCTTTTTTTTCTTTTTCACCTTGATTGGCTTTACAACAAGTTCTTGATCAAAATCTTCAGAGCTGATGGTACTGAACCGTTGAGAAGAAAGTTGACCTTCCCTGTGAGCTTCTGGAAGTTGATCTGCACACATCATAAAGCTCGAGCCACTGTCCACAGAGTTCAGAGAGCTGCTCCTGCTTCGTGATTCACTCACTACAGAGCAACCCCTTTTCCTGGTTTCATTACTCAAGTCTCCCACTCTATCAAAACTTTTCTCTGATAGTGTTGGAGTTTCCAGATCATCTTTCACTGAAGAAGAAGTGCCATTTTTATCACCAGTAACTAAAGGGGAAGTAAACATTTTTTTTTCTGCTTCCATTGAAGGGCTGGATGATACAGATGAAACTACTGATGATGGAGTCAGCAATTTAGGACTTGTATCTGTTAAAGGATTTGACAATTTTGAATTCACATCTGAAATTGTCCAAAGGAAAAATAAAAGTATAAATACTAGTTCAAGTATAAATACTAGCATCAAGTGAGTAGGGGCATAATTTTGGAGAGTATTGAAAGAAAAGAACATTTATGCAAAAAAAAAAATCTAAGCTAACAACATTTAAAAATAAATTCTTGCACACACATACACACTATAAACTTCCTGCAAATTAATCTATATGAAAGCACTTCCCACAAACCCTGTATCAAGCTTCTATTAGCAAAATTCTGAATTTATGTTTACGCAAAAAGAACAGTACCAGCTTGGAAGATCCAATTGTATCACACATTGAAGTGACACCCTATGTTTTTAACTTCTTCAGTCAAACATTTAGTCACATGAAAAAAAAATCAAGGAAAATTACCAGATAAATCACTGTAGTGATTAGAAGAAAATATACTTCTAAAGGCTCCTTTCAAACTATACTTGAAAGTTGAGATTAAAATAATAAGCAGTCTCTAGAAGTTTGTGAGTAAAGAACTGCCTAAATGACTAAAACTATTGCCAACATGCAATGACAAAGAAGTTAAGTTCCCCAGCATTCTATGAGACTTCATAGAATATTTATTAGCATTTTGGTAATACAAAGCCAAGATAGAGTATTTAAATGCATTAGTAGTCCCTTTTAAAGAGTTCTAGTAACATAAACATTTAACTCAGATGACAACAAGTATGAAACGGTCAAATTATTTTTGGAATTTTAGTGAGTATTCTTTGGATTTATTTGCCAATTCTTTCTTTTTCATTGCTAGGAAGGCTCAGATTTCCCCTGGAATGTGCCTGGTGACAGGTGGCACAGAATCAACATATTCAGCTATTGAGACTGATCCTAAAGGGATAACCATAATCAGGAATCCAGACTGCTTCAGCATCATGGTTCAGAATGAGCTCTCAAATGCACAGATTAGAGATGCCTCGTTAGGTTAATGCTGATCCACTCTCAAAAAAGGCAAGCATGTTTAATTTCTTAATGCTTCCATTCTCACTGCAGCCAAAAGAGAAGCTCAGATAAGCAGATAAACCAGATCTCTAAATATAACCTATCAGAACAGAGTAACTCTACAGGACCTGGCAGATTTTTGCAATAATCTGAAGAATTTTGTCTGAGGTTTGGTTTGTTTCATTTTGGTGGGTTTTGTTTTTCAGTTTTTTTAATTAAAAAAGTACAACAAGCACCATGTTCCATGAGGTATACACTAATTTATGCATACTAAACTTACTAATTTCTACATACTAAGCTTACTAATCTATACAAACCTATTGATGACAGTCCTTCAGGTCTATTTGAAATTCTTATTATGTCTCTATCTCCTTTTAAGAGAAAAATCTCATTGTTGGTACAGGACACAGACACAATATCACCGTATCCTTCCAAGCCACCAATCAAAGCCTGCCAAGAGTCAACAGAGAAAGAAATAATTGGCATTAGATTAACACAGTGTTTGCACAACATGGTACTCCTTAAAGTTTACTGGATTTTAATCAACATAAACAGTTACAGGGTAAAGGTTTTTACCTTATCAAAAAGAGAGAAAACAGAAAAAAGAAAGAGGGAAGAACCCTTTAATCATGATGCAGCTCCATTTTTACACTAATTTAAATTCCACAGATCTATTCTTTGTCCAACTAAAGGCAACTAAATATAACAACTTAAACAATATACAATTTGGTGGCAGAAGAGTGCCACAGCACAAATGTTTAATATCATTTAGACAATAATATACTAGCTTGTATCCATGTTCATGTGTGTTTTTAAGAGAACAAAATAGCTAACACTTCACTGTATACCAAATAAAAGGTAGTACATCTTTTTTTCAGACACCAACAGCAGTAGAAGGGAAAGAATAAACAGTTCCAGGCACATTTTATAGGCTTAAAATATGTTTTTGCATTAGTTCCTGGACTGTAGGTTTCTATGTTTCACTAAGCATCAGAATTAATTTTGATGTTAACACCACAACTGAAAGCTTTAAATAGATGTAATTTTCATAAACAACATACTGAGCTAGTTGGTGAGTATATCACTGCAATGACAACTTGAGAAGGGACACAAAAAATATTCTTTCTTTTCATTTTAAATAGGGATTTAAATCACAGCCATAGAACACATAACCAAAACAGAGTCTCATGGCATAGCATGAACAAAACATGGAAGAAACAAAATATGCAGCCAAAAGATTTATCTACCTGATTGACAGTGTCTAGTAAATAGATGCTGTATTCGTTCCAGGTCAGCACCCATCCTTCTTGGAAAAAGCAAGAGACAAGCCCAAGGTGTTTCTCTGGAGAGCTGTAACTTCCTCTGTCAGGTGGTTCCAAACGAGGATACAGTTCAAAAGTTTTTATTCCTCCAGCAAATACATCTTTCAAGATGAATGTGGCCTGAACAGTCCCATGAACATCAGATTTCCACAGACGAAGCCCAGGTCTGGCAGCAAATAGTGTCAAGTCACTCTGTTTACACAGGCCAGGTATAAAACATGCTCCAAATTTGCCAGAGCTAAAATGCAAAATAATTTGTTTTAAAAGCTATATACTCAACTTAGAAACTATTTAAAAACTAATAGCACAAATTTACAACCTCAAATTATCAAAAGTCTTTGATTAAAATATTCAAATATCTGAAGTACAAATTTAGTTACAGTAAGACGAGCAGTAATTTTAAATAAGTTTCTCCTCGGCTTTGGATGTCAGACACTTCATCAATTAAACAAGTTAAATGTCTCCTCCTAGTAAGCTTCATAGCCTTAATGCTACTCTGTCCATCTCAAAAAGATCCTACTATGCATTCTTCCTTCTCCTAGAATAAATAAAAAACAAACAAAACACTACAAACTAATGCTAAGAAACTGACAGCCCTTACTTGCAAGAAGCATGGAACAGACCTGAGCTGTTAAACCCTTTGTTTCTCATATACAGAAACACCATTACCATCATCCAAGAAAATGCTTCACATATAAGATAGACCCTGGGATTCCTCTTACTGTTCATATCCCTGAAAGACACATCATAAAGCCTCTTTCAAGCTTAAATTTCTTAGAGATAGAGTCAGTCATGCTGTTCTATGACTGGGTTCCCTCCTCCTTACCCGAGAGGGATTACATAAGAGATGTCCAATCCACACAAGAGGTTCATAGTCTTCAACTCAAATTTCAGTGCTTACTCTACATTGTCCCTATTAACTCACTTCAGTGTATAAGTAAAACAGGGATGATGACTTGCTTTTTGCATCAGATGTTACATCATCCATTAGACGGACGACTACAATCCTTGCTCACTCCAAGTCACAGTAAACAAAGAGGGACTGCAGAGGAAGTTTGGCAGTGTTTTCAGTTTAAACAATGAGAAAATACCTTAATTGTTTTTGCCTAATAGTGCCTTGAAAATATGATCGTGACATACTTGCAACCACGTACTTTCTAAATAGGTATAATTGTCATTTCATGTTCGATCACACACAGCTATTGTAACTAGCTTTTTATGAGCAGACTGCTGTGTTGTATTAATTTTACTGCCTAGATCACTCTGTCTGTAATTCACTTTGAAATGCAAGAATTAATAGATGAGCCTGCATCAGGATTTTATGAGGTTTACTTTTTTCTGGGCTGTGTTCCAACTTGGTTGACGGATTTCTCTTCTGTGTAAAAAAGCAGAGTCCGCTGTAAAGTAGAGACAAGCAGCACCTTCTGGCTGTAATCCAACTGGACAATCGAAGATGGCTCTTCCAATACAAGGCTGGAGTTGCAAATACCCTTTCAAAGAAACACACAACTCACAAGAGTCAAACCCTCCTAAGAATACAAGGTAGTAACTAACACTTCAAAGACATTTGTAAGCCCAAGAGAAAAAACAAAACAAAAAGCTTTTGAACTCCTGTTGCATGAAATTCGCTTAATAAATATGGCCTTCATTTACATAGGCAAGAGGGGAGTTAGACTGTGTGTGACACACTATGAAATATAGACTCTCTTGGAATATTAGCTAATACACTTCTCTTGAAATCAACAGAAGCGTTGGAACTTTAGGACACATTTTCTTCCTTCTTCCCCACTACCAGCTCACATACGGCTGAGACAATCATGACTTTTGGTGATTTCTGTCAAACCAAACTGAGGGACAGTCACAAATAAATCAGGAGAGATGTTGTTTAAACTTTTCTCACATTTAGAAATTCTAGTTGGCATTAATTTTGTTGACATCTCAGGTCTGTATTAACTAGCAAGATGTGAGAAAAATTCCATTTACTGGTAGCATGCTAGTCAGCCAGCAGTATCCGAATGTTACTTTCATTCTACACTCTAGACTGAGATGCTGAACAATTCTGGGAGAAGTACTTCACCAAGAGAGCCACATCAGTCAAAAATACCCCTTCCAAACAAAACAGAAAGTACTGGTTGAAAGCTGAAGAAAGATTTAATAGTTATTTCATGAAAAATGAGAAGGATCACTACTTCTTTTAAAATGCATTACTTTTCTAAAAAGATAGGGCAGTTGTGAAGGATATCCAATGGTTGCCTTGCTAGGTGTGCACACACTGGGCCAAGTGTACACTTACCAATAAAGCCATCCAACTAAACACATAACACTGAGCAATTAAGTAACTGTTAAATATTTAAACACACAAGCATCCTTTCAGAAAGTGCAAATGTGAATTAAGGCCCCTATAACAAATGCTCACCTGGTCTAGGTCTAGTGCAGAGTAGACAATTTTTCCTCTGTCATCTCCAGAGAATAATTTCATTCCATTGGGACTCCAAGCTAAAGCTGTAATGCTACTTTTGTGGATACCAGCAACATCAAATCTGCGAAGCTGTGAAACAGCAGCAAAGCAATAGAAGAATGAGCTGAAGAGAAGATGGTTGCACAAAGCCTATTCAGTGACTCCTAACTGCTTTAACTGGAGATCAAGTACAAAAGTGCAGGTCCTTCTAAAGTTCATTTAGCACAAAAACCCTGTAACAACCCAAACTCCCCTCCACCAAAGAGATCAGCCTATTATTACACATGAGAAATCTCTCAAAAATGTATTTGATTAAATACATCTTTTGTAATGCAAGGCACGCTTTAATATTATTGTTTTATAAGGTTAACATATATATAAAAATATAATTCACAGCTAAAATACATTCACAGCTATTTCATCAGGCAAGACTGGCTGGGTTTCACTCTTACAAAGAATCAGAGTAACACTCTACTAGAACTCTCCATACTAGACCTCACAGAGATTTAGGCAAATGAAAACATTTACCTGTTTGTTCCTTCCAGGTAATGAAGACACAAGCTGGAAAACTGCAACCCGACCTGAGGCTGTGCCAACAGCAACCAGATCATCGAAACAACTCAACAGCTTTACAAAAGTTATAGATTCACACCTCCCCTGTTGAAACAAGCCATACAAAGAACTCACGAGTTAATGGGACACCCATAGAGAGCTCAATTCTGAGCAACTTATCTTCATCTAAAGAGACAACAGTAGAAGTTAGTATTTACCTCAAAATTGTATTTTTTCATCTGGTTTAAATGTCTACAGTAGAGATAAAGCATTCCAATGCTGCTCCCCACAGCAATGTAGTCTCCATTGGTATCAAGTGCTGTGAGGTAAACCACAATAGAGCGAAAGCCTTTCTGGATCTTTGTAGGAATGGCATTGAGGAGATAATACAAGGGACAAAATTCCTTAAATATAACTGGTGAAGCCACAGATGCCATAGCAAGGATTTGCATCAGCAATTTTAAGGCTGAAATCTACATGACCGCATAAGGAAATCTGGAAGACAAAAGCAAAAGACATATCATTAACTTGTGTGGAAAGAGTAAAAGGTTAACAGGTAGCCATAATTTAGCAAAAAAGAAGAAAAAATTCTCAGATTTTGCTTTGCGTAAATAAAAAGCAAGTTAAACTCTTGTAGTGAATGTAACCTATTCTTAGAAGAAACGTTTTCTTACCAAAAAGTGTATTCCTTACGTTCAGCTAACATATAAGGATGTATGGTAACCACTAAATATGGGATGACCACTTTTTCTTGCATCTGTAAGCTTGTCAAAGTTGAGTGGAAATGCAGTGGTTTTTTTTATCTGCCTAGTGAAAAAAACCTAAGGACTCTGACACTGAACAATCCATGTGATGTATTTCTTCATCCTTCTGCAGCCTCTACCCTCAATCCCGGTGCCCAAGAGCATGGGATATTCACTGTCAGGCAGTGCTGTAAGATCAAAGCAACAGACTAGCATTTGTATTCCACCCCTTAATGTCCCACAGCCCAAGAAACAACAGTTGAGAAACAGTTCAGCTAGAGCTACATCTGCTACACATTCAAATAAAAACCAAAAAATTAGAATAATGTGGGAAGAAAGGGGAGGGTAAAAACAAAAGAACTGCTATTTTGACAGAGACAGGAAAATATCCATGTAGCAACTGAATTTAGAAAGATAAGGAGCAAACAGGAAAAAAGTACCATATGTCCAGATTTCCTTTAATGGATAAGAAAGTAATTTCATGCCTGTGAGCAGTACTGTAAATATACTTATGGGCAATATCTAAGAATAACAGAAACAAAGAGTCTGTTTGCCTTCTCCAAGAAAAACAACGTAGTCAGAGCTCATCACAGTAATAACATACTGGCACCTTCAGAAAGAGCTGATGATGACGAACGCAAAGATACCCAAAATATTTAATTAAACCCAGTAATTTTTCTCATCACTACAGCCTTGACAAGAACATTTTGCAGCAGTGGCTGCTGCTTCTCCTCATGGGTGACTTTGAAATATGGAAAAGAAAAGAAGCCTTCACTTCTCAAATTTTATTTTGCCGTGAGCAAGTCCAACTAACAGAATGGTATAGAGTCTTGCAGTTTTCCAAGACAAGAATTTTGGATATCTGTAGGCAGGAAAGTTTTTTTATGGTTCTTTAAGACCTTAATGCTAAAGATTTTCTTTAGTTCAGCAGAGTTAGAACTTCCTTAGAGAAATAAAAACCAGAAATCAGTCAATTGAAGTTAGAAATGCTTCTAAATGTTTACAATTATTCTGTGAAGTACTGCTACTGCAATTCGTGATATGTCCTATTGTGCCTAGTTTTTAATTCTCTAAGGATGGAAAATGTTTTTTGTTTGGCAGCTTCATACATTGCTTGCAGTGTGTATCAACTAAATTAGAGAAAAGAAAAAAAAAAAAGCTGTTCAATAGTTCAATATCTCCATTACTGTGGGAAGTTCTGGCACCTCAGTTTTCCAACTATTTCAGTTTTTGTGCAAGAGGATTCAGCACCCACACTTTGGGCCCTGCAACACTTGCTGTCAATATAAAATTCCACTAAGTCCAAAGGGACTGTTTGCATGCCATTGCCCATGCATGTCATAGACAAGACCACAGGAATAAACACTGGATATTTGGCTTATTTTTTATCTGCTACAAAAACTGCCAATAACTACAAGACCACCAGTTGTTTTATGTTTCTAATCGTGGTAAATTTTACTGCTTGCTAGAGTTTAGAAGTTAATTCCACTCTCCTCCAATGTTTACAACTTGTCATGATGTATTTCATTAAATATCCTAAAGACAAGCTGATACATGTGTCCAAACTATTTCTGAATGAAGAGTTCCTTTCAGAGATGTTTACTATGTTAACAGATAACCTTAGTGCATCATGACACTTTCACAATATTTTCACAAATCATCTAGTTCCTACCCTGTATTTTAAGTCTCCTACCCCTTTCTTCAGCATTTACTACTTTCTATCTACACTCAACTAAATATAAAAAGAATCCACTGCTAAAGTCTCATTTGCTGTTCTAAATGTGCTGTTTTGCCACTTTAGTAATTTTACTAGTCAATGGTATTTTTTTCTTTTCTCTAATAAAACAAAATCCAGTCTTTGGAGTCTCAAATTTACTAATCTTCCTCTGTTTAACCTGAACTTCTACCACTATCCAGCTACTGCCTCATGAATTCCACACATTTTGGTTTTTAAGTCCGCTTTGTGACTCTTGCAATTTACATTTGTCAGCATCAAAAGCTGCTCTTGTAGCTGGAACCATCTCACACTCCTCAGTTACTAGAGGACCTTCCAAGCCCTCAGAATTCATCCTCTTGGTTTCCACCACTTATTATTCCAGCTCAACTAAACCATTAAAAACAGAGTAAGTGATTATCAGCTATGGAAATATGCAAATTTGTATTATCCAGAAAAATACTTTTCCTCTTTCCTCTACAATAACCCTATCTGCTACCTGATGTATATTTTGGAAGTTTACATATCACTTTAACAAAGAATAAAAAGGAAAGTTTGATAGGGTTTTCTCTTCCCATCCACAAAAAAAAAAAAAACCACAAACATGGGAGGAATTATTTCTTGTCACATATTAAATTAAATTTAAAAACTCTGCTGTTAGGTAAGGGTTCTCACTCTGTAAAATTTATATACAATCTCTGATGGCAAAGTAGTCAAAAAAACAAATTAAAATTTTGTTCTCTATAACCCATTCACCCTGTACAATCAAAAAAAGAAAAATTTATCAATGAACTCTAATTTCTTGACACTGTACACAGATTAGTTTCATCTTGAGCAGTTTACAGACTAACAAAACACTTCTACTGCTTGTGTAAAAACATAAAGGTGAAAACTCAAACCCATACTTTTATTAAAATACTACTAATTACGTAATTTTATCTACACTAACCAAATCTATAAGGGACTAGAAGATCTTCCATATGGCCTGTACATTCAAAACATATGCACAAACGCCACAACTCTCTGCTTTTGAGCCTAAAGTCTTTAATATCCCTCTAATGACAGTTGTGTATCACATGTAGTCTGTAACAGCTTTAGGATTAATTGTTATCTGTTTTTCCTACCTCATTAATCAAAGGCCAACAGTGGATATAATCTATTTTCTTGGGCAGATTTTGGAACTGGATGCATGTGTTCAGCCACAGTTATTCTGAAGTACATAACAGTTGTATAGGGTAAATCAGCTTGTGCTAAGCAGCTGTCCTGCAGTAGAGATGAAGTGGAGAAAAACATCACATCAAAAACAATCACCAGTGTCCTTCCTTCTCAACTCTCAGACTTCACAAGTTCTTAAATACTGCATTCAAGGCCATGCTTTGAAAAGTAGCTTTTTGAAATTTTTTTTTTCAAGTCTTAGAAACAGGAATAAGGCTCAATGCTGCCTAACAGAAGCAACTAAAGTGAGAGATAATCCTGTGGTTCAGCACACAGGCAGTGGCTAAAGGTTCAGCGCCAGAATATGCCACAAATAGGCTACAGGAAACGAAAGCTGTCACTGCATTTCTCTGAGCCCACGGGTCCTGTTTATACTAGAGGGACAACAGCTCCTTTTTTTTTTTCCCCATCTTTGACATTAAAACTTACATTTAAGTTCTTCAGAGGACAGACAAACTCCCATATGACCACAGCTAAACACAACAGTCTCTGTTTTCAGCTAGATCCTACCAACTAAAAAGGAAAGCGGTTTTCTTTTCTCATACTTCTCACACATTCAGCCCCAGAGCAGGCTACCCCACTGTCACATCTCAATGATGTCAGGCAGAGCACAGAACACAAACACACACCCCGCCAAAGGCTCTCTGCTGGCACGTGTCCTGCACACAGGCAAATGACCAGATGGCACACAGGTCATGGTTACCTGATTAACACATACTTAGTTTTACACAATTCATGAAATGTTGCATTTTTGGCTCAAATGATGTCTTTTTTCTCTGTGACATAATAAAAAATAAATAACAATACAAAAAATCTAGATGAAAGAGGTGGAAAGGGTAGAAAAGGGAAACCCGCAGTCACTACACATCCTTAAAGGCATGGGAAAACTCAGCTGTATTCATGCTGATGGTCTTGTGACACCCTATGAAACGTTCACAGAATCCTAGAAAGGTTTGGGTTGGAAGGGACCCTAAAGATGATCCAGTTCCAACCCTCCTGCCACGGGCAGGACACCTTCCACTAGACCAGGTTGCTCTGAGCCCCCTCCAAGCTCGCCATTAACACTTCCAAGAATGGAGCATCCACAGTTTCTCTGGGCAACCTGTTTCAGCACCTCGCCACTGTCACAACGAAGAATTTATTCCTAGTATCCAACATAAACCTGGCCTTCTTTCACTTTGAAGCCATTCCCCCTTGTCTTAACCTCCCTTCCTTAAATGCATTTCTTAAACATATTCTATTGAAACATACTCAGATGTTTCAAACCGCTCCTTCCCAACAGGTGCCTTCTCGCACCTGTGTGGCTGCAGCCCCTGCCAGAGGACAGAGCCATTGGCTCACGGACGGACACCCCCGGGGCTGCCTCGCCTTCCCGCCGGCTTTACCTCGGCTTATACCGGATTTACCGCCCAGACGTAGAGCCCCAGCAAGGGGAGGGCAACGCAGCCCCTCCAGGCACTCCGCGGGCGGGAACAGCCATCGAGCCGCCGCCGAGCCCCCGCCGGAGCCCGCCCCGAGCCCCCTCACCGAGCGCTGCCCGCGCCCCGGAGCCGGCCGGGAGCGCCGCTCGCGGCAGGCCCCGCTGGCGGTGCCCGGGGAGGGGAGCGGGACCGGGCGGGCCCTGAGAGGTCCCCCCGGCTCCGCGGGGACGCGGCTGCACTCACCGCTCCGGAGCGCGGGCGGCGACTCAGAGAGGGCGGCAGGGAGAAGCGTCGCCGAGCCCCGAGGCGGCGGAGCGGCGGCGGCCCCGGTGCCTGCGCCGCTCGGGGGCCGGGCTGGGCGGGGCCGGACGTGAGCGAACTTCCGCGGGGCGGCGGGGTCGCCATGGCGGGTGAGTGAGGGGGGAGGCCGGAGGGAGCGAACGGGGGAGTAGCAGGGGGCAGCCAGAGGCGGGGTCTCGGCGTTTTCTCAGCAAACTAATGAGGTTTAATGTGCCCGTGGTGCTCTGCCAGGCCAGCGGGCTGCTACTGTCATATCCCGGTGTGCACCGTGTCCAGCACCTCGCTCATGCCCCCGGTGGAGCGGGGCCCCCCCCACGTGTTTTACCGCATCTCTGTATAAATATCTAAAGGGTGGGTGTCAAGAGAATTGAGCCAGGCTCTTCTCGGTAGTGCCAACAAATCGGACAAGAGGCAAAGGGCAGAAACTGATGCACAGGAATTTCCACTTGAACGTGAAGAAGAACTTGCTTACTGTGCAGTGACCAAGCCCTGAAACAGGTGAGCCAGAGAGGTTGTGGAGTCTTCTTCACTGGAGATATCCGAGAACCGTCTGGACGTAATCCTGTGCCATGCGCTCTGGGATGGCCCTGCTGGAGCAGGAAGGTCGGACCAGCTGGCCCCTGCCAACCTGACCCATTCTATGATTTTGTGTGGACTTCACATCTTTTGATGTGATGAACCCTTTTCAGGCATGTCTGTGGATAAAAGTTGAAGCCAGCAAACATTCAGGCAGGGCATTTAGCTTGGCTTTGAGCCCTGCTTTGGCTGCCAGGGCAGGGCCTGAGGTGCAAAGATGGGGCTCCTTTGTGTGATCAGCAGACGTGCAGCGGGTTCTTAGAGCTGTCTACCCTCCAAGGAGACACCATGAAACGAAGGCTTTGTGCTCAGCAGTAGAGCACCCACCACCTTCAGCAGGACCCAGCCTTTCCCCAAACTCTTGCAGCTCACATGTTGCTGTGAATTAATTCTGACATTCATGGCATGAGCACGGCATGCATGCACAGTAATTGCTGCCATGATTTCTCTGTCATACACTGCATTAGCATCTGTCATTTGATGTCAGAAGACTGCTAGATCTGCCAGTGCTACAAAGCCACTGCTGTCTGTGCTGCAACTTCATATCTCAGAATGTGCTTGCATTTGTTTAATAACATGGTTTTCTTGCAAATAGCAATAGATGAGGAATTAGATTTCATGACCAAAGACAGTTAATGTAAATTCCATTTCACTTTACTCAATATTTACCAGTAAAGCAAGGAAATCCTTCACACAAATGGATTCTGGACACTGATTTGTTTCTGTATGCTTTAAATGGCTTCAATATCTTTATTTTCTCATACAGCAAAAAGTCCTCCTGATAGTACTCCAAGAAGGCCTGTTTTATCTGTTAGTGCAAGAAAAATTAAAGATAATGCAGCAGACTGGCATAATTTAATGATGAAATGGGAGAGACTGAATGATAATGGATTTACTACAGCAAACAAAATAGTCAACATGAGGATCAGCGAGCAGTAAGTATGCTAATAGACACGAATAAAGATAGCGTAAAGATTCCTTTTATTCAGAGATTAATCTGCTTTCTTCACTAGAAAGTTCTTTTGGGAGATGGGAAAAGAACATGTCACAGTGGATAAGCTTGCCCTTAGATCAAACTCAGCAGTTGCATTTTTTGGTTACATAAACTCTTTACATTCAAATAATGTCCCATATAGTAATGATATTTGTAAGAAATGAGGTATATTTTACATAGGCAAACGTAACATATTTTAAATACTTACATAAGGTACCAAGTTAAAATCTAATTCTATAAATCTCGGCCCATATGAGTTCCCTTATTTTCTTGCATATTTTACAGCGAGGCATAAAAAACTCAAGTCAAAAGTTCAGAAGATTTTTAGAAAGAATCAGTGATTTGAATAGACAAAAAGTTTCAACAGTGATGATTTAAAACAAAACCAACAAAGAACCAACAAAAATACCACACTACAACCACCATTAAAAAAAAAAAAGCCCACAGCAAAACCAGAAAAAAACCTCACTTTGGTAGAGCTTTTATTTTCATGCTGTAATGAAAAACCTTAACTAGCAGGGCTTTGAGCAGCTTCTCCAGAGTCCTGACAGCTGAAGAGGGTTTGTCTGACAGGGTTCTGACAGGTACAAGCTGAGGAATATTTTGCTGTAATGGTGCCAGATGTTGCTTTTGCTCTTTAGCAGCTCTCTCTGGTCTAAGTTTACAGCTGGTGTGGGAAAATCTGCCAGACAGGGCAGGTGTCTGTACATTGGCCGCTCTGGGGTCACAGATAAGTGACTTGGATTAAATTTGCACAAAGGTGAGTTTGTGGTGAGGCACCAGATTGTCCTGTGGTGCAGCTGAAGCTTGGGTATACTTTGTCGATGGTGAGAGAACAACCTCCAGCACAGGGGCAAGGTAAACAGACGAAAAAATGTTGTCTTAACACCTGCAAATGTTTTTTCAAGCACATGTTCTAAGGTAGAGTAGTTCTGTTTTTTCTGAAGATTATGGTACTAGCCCCGTTTGCTCACAGGCCAGCTATCTTTTCTGCTATTTTTATGTAGGAATTCTCATGAACAGCCTGTGAGTGAGAGATTCTGTAGGATCAGACCACAAGGATTTTAAATCTGCACTGCTCAAGTAAACCTATATGTAGTTGTTTATGGTGCTTCATGTTTCTATTTTAGATTTCAAGACAACAAACTGGAGATAGCATGTGATAACAATGCCACAGAACCTGAAAAGCCAAGCCCAAAATACAATGAAGAGCTGGACAATTGCTGTGCAGAATTACTTGAGACCTTAAAGCATATGGTAATACTCATTTTTCACTTAGTCAATATGAATCAATTCCAAGCGTGCTCAAGTAACAAGGAAATGTCCTGAAGTATTTATTGTAGACAGACAATTGGGATTTTCATTCGTAGTTCTTTGGCTTCAACCCCAAATGACTATAAATCCACAGTGCACCATTTATGTGAGTGATTGGTAAATTTGAAAGTTGGTTTTACATCTTCTGTCAGCTTATAGTTCTACTCCTCCCGTTATAAAGTGATCTGGAAACAAACTGTACAAAGAATTGTACATTCCAAAGCTGCACCTGTTTTCTGTTTCTCATCCTGGATATTCCCTCTGTGTGGAACAAAAGAAACAGCAAAGCATAAAGCAATGCTTTACCTGTCATCATATCCTTGCAGCTGTCTTTGATCAGACATAATGCAGTCATATTTTTAGCCTGCCTACCTGTATTTGCTGTGCAGATTTCCTTCTCTGGAGAGTGGAGTAAGATAATTATTCTGTAACCCACCTTTTTTTTCTGGATACCTTGCTAGAAATTAATGTCACCTGTCAGTTTGACAGGAAGCAAACAATTTTTTTCTGCCAGATACTGTAATTTAAAATTCTTATTAAAAATAACTTTTACAGCCTTTTGCCAAAGTGGAGGCCCATTAAAAGGATGGTAGATCTATTTTTTATATGGACAGGATAGAGTCTTACAGTATTTAGAAAAAGCAGGAAACTGGCTAGATTTCCCTCAGATTTTGTTCTGTAGGAAAAACGTGTTGGCATTTTCTTTTTTTGTTTTTCCTTGATGTACTTTTGTACAGAAAAGTACAAAATGCATTGATTGAAAGTACAAAATGCTTCAGACTACAAATGCATTGATGAAAGTTTTTACTCTTCCTGAGTAAGAGGAGTCTATGCAGCCAGTGTTAGATTGGATAATAAACATAGTTATGACCTAATTTATTTTTTTATTCCTTAGGAGTTTATACGAGCTTACAGGGTCATAGATATATCTGTGGTTTAGCTGCTTGATGTAAAGATACTGCCTGCAAGCTTCATTTTGGTGTAAATACACCCAAATGCACAAAGTCAGATGAACATGAAGGAAGTGGATGGAATGACCTATTTTTTGAAGCAAGCTATTAGATCAGCCTAGATATATTGTAAGTAGTAGCTTGAGCTGCTTTTCTCACCTGCTACTGACCTCTTGAAATTAAAGTCATCTCGATATGGTAATGTAAGAAAATATCTTGATAGGGCTTGTGCTATACCGGTGTGTTGTTTTCCCCAGTGCTAAATTGCTACAAGAAAAACTAGGGAGGTGAAAAAATTAAAGGGTTTTAGTATATTTTTACATGTGGAAAACAAAAGGATGTCCAAAACAGAGTCATATCTGCAGTGTTCAAAATTTCAGGGTATCTCATATTAAGTCTTTATATAGATTCCAGTTTTGATTCCTGTCTGGAGTTTAAAAATGTGAGTTAGAAATGTTAATATTAAATAGCCTTCATAAATAGTGTGTTTTTAAAAAATGCTTAAGATTATAGTAGCCTAATGTTCCTGAGATACTCATTAACATTCCATGTTCATCATTTTCAGACAAAAATACAACTGAAAATGGAAAAGCTTACTTCGACTACTAAAGCAATCTGTGACTTGGAAACATTCCACCATGGAGCTGGGAATTGCACGGCACCCTTCTTTCATACATGGCCCACACCATACTTTTGTAAGTAAAATATTGATTATCTTAGCTAATTACATTGTGTCATCAGTGTCATCTAATTTATGACTGAAAAATAAGCCCTCTTATTTGGATGTCTTGCCTGAGAGGGAGAGAATGCTGTCTCCTTTACAATTGACTAATCTAATCAATAAACACATGAATGCACCACTTGGTTTAGGGTTACTGCTGATGACTGCCAAGCATTGTCTGACATACAACAATTACAGCATAGAACCAAATTTGTCAGCAGCTTACAGTGTTCAAGCTGCAACAGCCACAGCCTCTGCAGGCAGAGATGTATTTGCAACCTGCTGGTGTTAAGCTGCAGGCTTAACTACTTGACTTGTTACTTGACACTGAAATTAAATCCTTGAATGCAAAGAGCAAGCTATACCTCAGTTAATTCTCAAGCAGCCAAAGAAAAATACCTCTGATCTCAGTGTCAATCAAGACAAGAAATGTTACACTCACTGTTAATATTAATTCTTTCAGCGTTCACTTGATGGCAAAAGGTACTGCCTCCCAACTGATATTACCTCAGTTTTGAAACTGTTTGAATTCAGGAGAAGCCTGATTGCATGCAAACCAACTGCCTTCTTTGTGAAGTGAAAATCATACCTCTGTGAAGCTTTGCTTCTTAATTCACTACCACAGTTTAGCAGGAATCTTATGTATTAGTTTCTGCCAGCTTAAAAGAATAAGAATGACAAAGACAACTGCTGTCAAAACGCCCATTGTGACTGAATCATTTAGTGATGCTGTCTACTCCATGAAAGACTAAATCCTTCTGAAGTCAGGGATAGTTCAGGCTAAGTTAGAAGCACAAGATCAGTCTCTCTTTAAAAATACTTTTTGTATTTTTTAGGAATTCAAGCAATGAAAGATTACCAATGCATTTTAACCCCCTAGCAGTTTTACTAACATAACCAGTAACAGTTTTTACAATAAGCACTTCAGTTTCAGTCTGTTGGGGTTTTTTACTGTTGTTTTTCAATATTGGTTTTACTCATTGGTGAACATGCATTGCTGAAGTGCATCACAGCACGTGAGGACATCCTGAAGGTTAGCTAAAATCAAGAGCTACTCTAAAATGTGAAGTTTGTATTGCAGGATAGCATTACCAAATTTTAAAATCAAATTTCAGTTATTTGAGGAACAGCTGTAACTGATAATTTTACAGTGGGTCCTGAGAACCAGTACCACCGCTTATTCTAGAATTAAATGCAGACTCATGTCAAAATCAGCAGTGTGTAAAATACATCCCAAAGCTGAGGAAATTGTTTAGCATTTTATATTCTTCCGTAAAAACATCATTAATGCTGTAAAAAAAGATGGCTAAATTTGGGGAATAGCTTATGTAAGATAGGGTTTTTTTATGATCCACATATTACAAGTATAATTTAGCTTTTAGAGAATTGCTGAAATGTTCTGGTCAATGTGCTTGATTTTTCAATGCATTTCAGATGAGGTTTCTCTGAAGCTGTCTGAAATGTACAAGAAGGAACTACAGCTCAAGCAAACAATTGTACAACACATTGCTCATTCTGCAGACCAGGATCTGATGATGGTGTATTTATCGTCATGGTTGTACCAGCCTTACATTGAGAACAGCAGCATGCTGCTGCTCGAAGCCATGCTGCTGGAAACAGGACACAGGCAGTGCTAGAATTCTAAAGGTTACATGGCTGGCTTCTAGTGGTGCTTGTATGAAACTGAATTGGCGTATTGCAAGGCTTACCAAGTAAGTTGATCTTTTGTAAAACTTATTAAAAATACTTTTCTCTATTCATATTCCTTACTTTGTCTCAGCTGATACGCCTTTTTCTGCATGGGATAATGTAGTTTTGGTTGTTTTTATCTATTTTAAGGGCAACACAGAGGCTACAGGTAGGAGGCTAAGTCCTCTATAGTCAGAAAGAGGTAAGCACTGCTTGATGCTCTGGGGATTCAACGCATCTAAAAGCTACAACAAGATATGTTACTTCCTCCCAAGTCTGGACAGCCTAAAGTACCTACACAGCCCCTTTTGCCATAGAAATTCAGCACTTCTTGATCTTTCATGAGGTTTTTTTTTTTTTTTTTTTTTGCATAAATTAACAGGGCAAATGTTTTTGTACTTGCTTTATAAGTGGAGGAAAGGAAAGCACAAAAAAGAATCCAAAAGGATCCACACAGTTTGGTATGTGATTTTGAAATGCTGTTGCAGACAATAGTGTAAATTCTGGTTTGGTTTTGATTCTGGTGTTGTTGGGTACATCACCCTCAAAAGAGTGATCCAAGCCTGAACCAGCACCCGGGGAAGCTTTAGTACAACTCAGCATTCTACAGTCATTATATAATAAGGTCTTGTCCCTTTTAATTAACTTTTTTTTAAGAGAGGTTTCATGAAAGCGTCTGTTGAATAAAACAAAACCTGCTTTAGTCAAGGCTGTATCCCATCTTGTTTGTTCCCTGTCATAGGGATCAGTGAGTTTTTCCTTGGGTTACTTTTATTGATGTCAAGTGGTTTTGGTTTGAAGATGTCTGTCCCTGTGTACTGCTAGGAAAAGCAGGGTCACTTACCTCATTAGCCCCAAGCTGAAACCTCCTAAGCTTAGTAAGGGAAATACATGTTTCCTGCAGTAACAGGACAGACAGACATGAATTGCAAAGTTTTCTTGAAATGTTGCTCTGTTGAACAATGAGGTTGTTTCTGGCAGCTAATAAGAATTCTATTCTTAGCCCACAGTTCCAGCATCTAAAAAGAAATTCTGCTGTAGCTCGAAGAGAATGCAGTTAGGAACAGCTCTGTTGGGTTTTGTTATTTTTTCAGTGCAAGTGTTCCACTTAGTTTAACAGCAACCCTGATTTATGTGAGTTGGGCCAGACCTGTGTCACTATGGAAACTATCTCAGTACTTCAAAAATATTTTCTAAGGAGAAAAGATTGGTTCACATATAGAATTGTTCTTTTATGATGAGAGTAGGTGTACTGTATTTCCCAGCATGTGCAAATTGATAGGGAAGGCAAAATTGAAGCAAGTTTTCATTTTCTGCACAGGTGGAAATTGTGCTTTGTCCTCATTTCTTAAGAGGAAAAAAGCTCTTCAGGAAAGGGTGTTCATATTCACAGACCCTCTTGCTTACTGACTGTTATTGGGAATCGGAAGATTACTGCAAAATCATTGCAGAGATTGTCATTCTAGCACTAAGCAGTTGATAGTTATATTTGTAGCCCTCAAATACAATTATTTGACAGCCAGTACAAAAGAGTATCATAAAGAATTGCTCACTGCAATCAGAGACTCTGAAAGACCAGCAGAACTTTGCTTTGTATGCTACCTTCACTTACAAGATAGGTTTATATCCTCTGTCATTTACCACCTCCTAAAAAAAGAGGGAAAGAACTCCAAAGCAAATACCAACTCATTATAAACTCATTAATGTACAGTATCTTTCACAACTACTCATAAAAGGCAACATTTTGGGTAATCAAATTCATCTTCTACTTATACAACCAAGAAAAAAACCACCAAACAAAAAAGCCTAACCCAACTATGTTTAAAGGGACATAGTACACCAGTTTATTTAATCTGTAAATTGTCTTCTGTTTAGATTCAATTTTAGTGTTTTTCTTCAGTAACAATACTATGAAAAAAAATCAGTGTTCATACTCGATTTAAGAAGAACTCTCCTGGCTTTGGCAGATTTATCCAATTGTCCCAGTAGGTGCATCTGTTCAGCCATGAGGTGACACACACTTTTTAAGGATATGTTACCACTTTTCAGTAATGTCTGCTCATTTAATGCTGTTCTTTTTCACCTGCTAAACTTCTTGAAAGAAAAGACAAGTGCCTTGGACAAGATGCTGGTAGGAGGTCTCCACAAAAATATAATCTGATCCAAGGATCATATTGTAAGTATGACAAAAATTCAGGTAATTTGCCAAGTTTTCTCCCTGCCTAGAGCAACCGTCCCTTTGTATTATGATTAAACAGTGCAACGCAGTGTGGAGTCACTGGAAAGGTCGAAGGGTAGAACCGATAAAGGATGCATCCTCTGAAAGGAAAACAAAAACTAGAATACCAGTCTAACAAAAATAGGCCATGACAGACTAAAGCAAGAAAAGAATTTGGTACCTCATTAAGGGAAATTAGATCACTACTTAGGCACCTTCCCATTTCTGTCTATGTAACAGCAATTTTTGAAGGTGTGGCTGAACATTAGACAAGCAACTTAAATACATTTCCAACTGTTCAGTACAAATCAGATCTTGTTTGAGGCTATTTTTGTCTCTTAACTCAGTGAATGCTTATTTCAGTAAGGATCAGCTAGGCTGTCACATTGTCCCCAGAATGCACAAGTGTGGATTATACTTAAACCTGCCCATTTTTCCAGGCAGATTTATGTGCATCGAGTCTAGATGCTAATGAATATTCAAGATAGCTTTTAAAAAGCACAATAAGAGTGTTTTGTAATCTCAGTGGCACAGAAAATGCACATTTTTAATACAGCTTTTATTTTACCCATATACAGCTTGCCAGTACACAGCACATCACTGCTGAACAGCAGTACAACTTACTGCATTTTTAGATGGCTAGAGAGAAAAGGAATTACGTAACAAAAGGGAACAGTGCAAGTTTTAGGGTTGACAAGATTTCCACTTTCCACCCATCCCCAACATATAAAGCAAATAGAACAATGTTAATTCTAGAATTTTTGGTTGCAATGCTGCTAGATTTATATAAACATAAGTTATAAAAAGTACAGGGCATAAGAAACAGTTTACAAATAAGTTAAATTTCAATTATCTCAGTATTCACATTAGAAAAATATACATTTCATAATCAGTCTTTTCCAGAAGAAAGCTTATAGGGTTTTCTGATTTATGGCTCCAATTCACTTTGTGACAGCAAAATATCTTCACTTTGGCCACCTGCTTCCATTGCCAGTAGTGCTTCCACTGTTTCCAAAGGTATCCCTTCGGGTGTACGAATGTGCATTGTAGTACCATTGGAATCAGTCACAATAACGATGCCTTCTGCCTGAGACAAAACAGCAGTGTCTGGATGAGACAAGATAAGCCCATCTGAAGTCTGAATAAAAATCTGTTCATGTCCC
The DNA here is from genome assembly GCA_013400495.1 of Nicator chloris. Taxonomy (NCBI): domain Eukaryota; kingdom Metazoa; phylum Chordata; class Aves; order Passeriformes; family Pycnonotidae; genus Nicator; species Nicator chloris. The sequence continues at coordinate 48,457 of WAAE01021349.1, forward strand.
TGAGACAAAAAATCATGGCTCTCATCAGAAATCTCAAAAGCGACAGTTTCATCTACAGTAACTGTATTTGCCAGCTTGTGTGCTTCCTCTGTTCCACAAGAATATTCACTCTTGTTTTTGAAAGCATTTTCCTGGTTCCCATGAGTGGACAGGGAGGCTCCCTGGTGCGACTCAGCCTTAGCACTGGGGGTGTAGTTTATTGGCACAACATTTGTTGAAAAAACTTTTTCAAGTTCCTGTATCTCATCAGTCATATGAGCATTATGGAGTTGCTGAGAACGTTCTTTAATTGCAAAATTAGAGTTTTCTTCTCGCAGTTCATGGTGGTTTTGACTGTGACCATTTTCTTCACTCGTTGGTGGGCCAGTGCTCTGCCTGGCCACTGCCTGCTCCGACAGGGAGCTGCGGAGCTCAGGAGCTGCCGGTCCCCGAGCCGCGCTCCCGCTCACAAAGTGTGCCTGACCCAGCCCAGCCGAGCCGCCTGCTCCGACAGGCAGCACGACTTCAGTGTGCAGCAGAGAAGCTTCACCTGCCACGTCTGGTCCCTGTATGCTCACAGGCTGGGGATACTCTAGCCTCACTTCCACAGTTTGGGAAAAGGTACCTGAATTTTCACCATCGATTTTAACTCCTGAATCAGCAAGTGAATTATGTTCCTGTGCTGTCTGTAAAGCAGTTCCAGTTGTACAGCAAGTGATATGCCTATCTTCTGAAAGCAGGATTTCTCCATTTAATAGATTAAAACCTGAAAAGGAGAAAGAAGTATATTTTGTTGGGCAATCTAGTATTGCATGCCAAAAAAATTATTTTTCAGCTATAATTTTGGAGGAAAAGCTAGACTACTTCCCTTCTTTGCTTCCCCCAAATTAGCAAACCTGAAGCACCTTACAGGAGTTTCATAGAACTTCCCAATGAGAAAGTCACTATAAAAATATTTAAGGAATTTTTGAATAGTGATATTTTATCAAGTATTCCTATATTAAGAGACCTTACATTAAGAGGCAGCATTTTTCTGTTAATCCTGAAAACAACCTGGGCTGAAAGGCAAACTCAATTTTCTTCCATCTGTCATGCAGCCAGTAACATTAAAAGAGAAAGACTTTACCAGGCACAAATTTGTCAGCTGCTCATCCTCATCACTTTTAGTAAGTTGATGGAAGCATTTAAACTTCCATTTAAATTTCTATTCCTAATCAAGCTCATCCCGGGTTCAGACGTCATCAGGTTACTACATATTAAGCAGCTGTGCTAAGAGCCTAAGCAGCACTTTTGTCCTGTGCCAGAAAAGGTAAAAACCACAAGAAATGCAGTATTCTACCAGTTACTTGACCTGGACCTGACCAGGATCCCAAACCCTGAAAGTAGTTGAACAATAACCACTAAGCTGCAGTAGTATGAGCTATCAGTCTTTATTATTAAAGGTCAAAAGGAACAAGTAAGTTGGTTTGTTTTTGGATTTTTTTTGTTATTAAAGATACCACTGCACAAAAAAGGAGACCTAACGCTGCAGAGAGGACTGTTGTTAACATTTTGCACTAACACCCTACCAGCAGGTGAAAGCAAAATGTAATTTTAAAAAACTCATAGCTCGGAAAAAAATCATAGTGCAGCAAGAAGTAAGCATGGTCATGCAGACAGCCTTTCAGAGAAAGAAAATCTAAGGGAGGGAAACAAAAATAACCACTGACTGAAAGACATGCAAAGGGCAAAAGGAAAGCCACTTACAGCAACAACAAAACAAGGTAGTTACAAAATGGATGGTAGTGCTAGACATATCTACTAGAGATTTACTTTCCTTTCACTGTTACCCTGCTAATCTGAAGGACACCAGGATGAAACATGAAGAAGGAATAAAAAGAAAGGCAGCCTGACGACTGTGGTGCAAAATGATGCCTCAATTCCAATACAAGATGTATTCCAATGATGGATGCAGGACAGCCTACACCAGCTCTCCCTTTCCCCTAGGTTCCACAAAGCTCTGGTAATTCTGCTACTGTAGCTGGGTGGAGCCAAGAGGAAGGACATGCACTCTGCTTCCTCTTCCTCTGCTCTCCCACAGCTGACACAATGGTCATGCACTCAGAGGGATAGGACAGACAGGAAGCACACAGCAGAGGACAGTACTCTGCTCATAAATAGTATCAATAACTGATTATCAGGCATCCAGGATTGAGCTACTGCTGTCTGCATCATCTGCAACTTTTCCCTCCCCATGAGGCCTTTCCAGTTAAACAGTTGCTTTTGAAGGACCTGGGAAGCAAGTTAAGAAATGAAATTGTAAGACAAAAACCACAGTAGCTTGAAGAACTAAGATTTGTTCAGCTCCTCCATGAACAGAACAGAACTGGAAATCTGAAGAGGTTACCATCTTTTTCAAACAGTGTACACAAATTCCCACTCTTTTCTTTCACTTCATCTTGACTGGCATAAGCATTGTTCACATTCTCTGTTACATCTTCTAACTTGGTCCTTTTGGTTGGTGGCAACAGTTCTTCCCCTGAGCTCTGTCAATACAAGAGATGATTAACTGCTGCCCCTGTAACAGTTGACAGTTTTGGAAAAAATAACTGTGGGAACATCATGGCAGTGAACTGATGACCCTTGAAAACAGGATTTACACTAAAGGTCTTCCTAAGAGGTAAGGATTTAAACACAGACCTCACACTTCGCCAGAACTCCAAGGGGATGAAACACAGCTCTCTGCTACAGCTATAAACAGACTGAAGCTCATCAACTGACTTGTCAGAAAGAAAGTAGCTGTTTTCATGCTCCTCTATCCACCACCAATTAGCAGAGCAATCACTTCTCCAGTGTCTGAACCTGCTGTAGGTTAGGCCATTTCCTCTAACACAGGTTGGAATCTGTGGAGCCTACAGTTACCAGCACCTCAACGAAGTTCTTTTGTCCCTGTATCAAAGACCTGTAAGTCTTTGATAATCTCTCCTGAATGCTACCAAGTGTCATCCCAAAGCACATAGTGTGCTAGTTCATATGCCCTGCTACCATACCACAGCAGAGAGTACTTTCAGTATTTCTGAACACCACAAAAACCTTACTTTAACATGACTCAGATAATAACAGCATTATTTTGTAAGGAATAATTACGCATTTTTTTAATTGTCTTAGTTTCACTGTTAATCAAAGGTATTCCATACCTCAGCTAACCGTTTTTGTCCCAGTATGTCCACGGGCACTTGCTCACTAACCGTTTTAATTACACATTGTGAATAAGAGCCTGAACCTTGCATCTTCTGTTCTCCACTGAGTATTTCTGTGATTCCTAGAGATTCAGCAACCTTCAAAAACAGATATAAGGAAAAAAGTAAAAGTTAGCTTCTCAGATCTGAATACGTAAGTGCTGAAATACAGATTAGTTTTCGTAAAACTGAACGAGAACTACATTTTTAGCCCAACAATCACCTCAGCTCAATGCAAGTATTTAGACTCCCATGTTTTCTACTAGCCTTCACACTGACACATGACCTGTCATGTGAAGGTGACTGTTAGCCGGCAAACTTGAAAGAATTATGGTTATATTTAGAATCCAGGGACAGTTACTCAGAGCAGTGTTTAGTAAAGATTATTGAGCTCTCCAGCATATAAAAAACATTGAAGTCTTCCTGTTGAGAGTATCTCTGCGTAGTTAAGGATTTCCCCCCCTCCTCACGTTCCATTTCTGTACTTCCTCCTTATGTAGGTGTGCTACTATCCTGCTTCTCAAGGCTAGGTTGTTTTGGGGTTTGGTTTGGTCTTGTTTTTCTTTTTTAAAGAGCATCATTCTATATTAAGAATGCACATGAACACAGAAGAGAAGCAAGAAAGAGGTTCCATCTGTCTATCCATATACAGCTCCATAAACAATGAATCTGGAGTCACTGAAATAATAGTTTGCAATTTTATTAATGTAGTCACTACTTTTCACGTTTGTTATTGCGACTGTAAACTGCATAGATGCATTCATTTTGCCCTCATTTTGCAATGAAATTACTTACCTCTTTAAATCAAGGTCACTCATTTTAAATATAGACCCCCCCCTTCCTGATCAAACATCAGGATGTACTTATATTAGTGGTTAATGCTAAATAAACCTTGCAGTAACATGCAATTTCCTACTACCCTAGATATGCAAAGCAGGTATCAGCACTGCTAGAATTGTTTTTTATCTTTGTAATTGTATCCACTGACATAAACTAGAATTGTAGTTTTATTATGGATTGCTTTTTCTTCTTGGTAAGTTGTTGGAATTTTTGCAATAATGTCTATTTTTGCTAATTAAAAATCATGTTTTCAAATAAGTTTAGCTGCGTGAGAAAGCTTATCAGAGAAAATTAAAAATGCAAAGCATCTAAAATAAAGCAAACCAACCAACCAACCAATCATAGTTCCAAACAGAGTGCTTTATTACCTTAGCATCTTTTATTTCAACAGGCTCTTGGCAATTCACAGAATCAGAATTACTGAGGTGATCATAAGCCATTTTCTTTACCATGTTATGCAAATCTTCAAATTCCCTATACACATCTGGAAAGTAAGCTTTGGCTGGATATCCTTTTTCCACCTAGGAATAAGAGGGGAATAAAAAAAGGGCTTGTTTCTCCCTCCCTATACTTAAAAAAAATGAAATTAAGATCTGTCAATTTTGTTCTGTTCAACATTTTAAAACAGAAACATTCAAGTCAAAAGACTATGCAATATTCAAAATGCCACTGAACCAGGCAGCAAAAAGCAAGGCTTTGAGTTGAGACCTACCAGAGCTTTGCCTGTGTAAGACTGAAGTGATGTGTGAAACATCTACATGCTGCATGATACTAATTTAGAAAATTCAATTAAGTCTCTAAAGGAATCTTTCTATGTGTACTAATGAACATATCCCTAAAATAATTTAATATTTTAATGTAAAAACTCACCTTCATCAACAGAAATTCATACACTGTAACAAGCTTTGTGAGACGTGGGAGAGCCAGCTCCATTAAGTCTTCATTATCACATTGTTGTATTAGCTGTCAAAAGCCAGAATGAGATTATTAGGAAAAGGCAGCCCACATGCTATGCACCCCATTTTCAGAATAAAAAATATCACTTTTTTTGGAAAGATATGCTGTATGTTTAGACAGCTTTAAGAATAGATGCAAACTAAGTCCAAAATGCGCTAAGTTACAAAACCTCAAAATAGTTACTACTCATGTACAGACAAAACTCAGTCCCACAAACGTTGCCAATTCATAGAAAGAACAGCAACCTCAGTAGCTTGAGTAGCCATAAGAGATCTACAACACACAGAAAACAACAAACAAAGTGTGCTACTTGGATTTTAATCCCCATTCTATCCATCCCCAAGACCTTCTTTGTGGGTTTGTTTCAGGTTTTTTAATTATTATTTCTTTTACTGTGTTGAAGGAGATACGTAGTAGTAGCTAGTAAGTTTCCTTCTCTGGAAAAAGGGTAGCAAGAATATATCTACATGTCAAAAGTTCTTTTCCAAACTGAGTTCCCATTTTGCCTTTCTCCAGTGTTCTGTTGGAAGAATTTTTTTCTTAAAAGACGTTTTCTTCTTAGAAGCCATCTAAGGCTTTCATCTTGTCCATACATGAGGATGTAAAAAAAAATCTTTTTTGAAAATGATTAATTGAAAGTAAGTGATAAAAAAAAAAAAGGGGGGAGAATAGGGCAGGGAAAAAATACTTGTGAAGTAATTGCAGAAAAGAACCATACCTCTTTTAACCTAGCTTTTCTTCTGAATACATTGTGTTCTGCTGACACACTACTAAGTGACTTTGAAGGGGACTGACCAGGTCTGCTAAGCCTTCCAGAACACCTGGATCTTCCACCCATCCTGGGTCGACCACGTCTCTTTGGTCGTCTGGGTCTTCCAGGTCCTTTTGGTTTTACAGGTGCCCGGTGTCCTGAACTGGTTTCACTTGGTTGTTCTGCCAGCAAATGTCTGCTTTCCTCACACCCTGAAGCCTTAATTAAAAGGAAAAGTATTTATTCACCATTTTAAACAGTTTTGAGGAAGACAATTTTAGAATGAAGTTTGTCATCTAGGCAAACAATAAATAGCATACTAAAAAAATGCAAAGCTGGATACAAGCATAACTTGCAAAGAAAGTTGTGGAATAAATCCAACACGTTAGTAAGACTGCTACTCCTGCATCACATATGTGCCATTATTTGCAAACTTAGCATTTTTGAACCACAAGATGTCATACAAAATAAAAAGATTAAATAAACATAATGAAAGAGGTGTTTTAAGCGGGTTAAATATATTTAATATTTTTGAAGTAAAATATATCCTCTTTAGATAAAGACATTGTAGAAATAAAACTTAATTAGCAGTAAAACATACTCAAAGAATAATTTTGGTTTCATTGTAACCATGCCAAAGCATGAAGACTTAAGTCATTTGTCTTTCATAAGAAAGACAAAAACTGACACCATGAACAGTGACAAGCCCAGTAATTAAATATCAAAATGTACTGCCCAGTTACCACATTTCAAAATCCTGTCTCCCCTAGGAACACAGATAGGAAGCAGCTTCTGTTATAGGATCACACAGAAAGTCAAAGTACCTTCTATATGTTTAAGTTATAATGATAATTTCAGTGTTAAGCTTTTTAACTGTTCAAAGCAATGATTTCTTACTTAAACATCTTCCCTTCCAAACCAAAATTTCTAAGAATGTTCCAGCATCTTTCAAGAAATGAGTTTATAATAGTACTGATGAACATCAAGCTTCTTTGCATAATCTGTACATTTGCATCCCAACATTCAGTAACTCCCTACTATTCTACTGATTAGGAAAGCTCTATAAATGGCAAATTTATGTCAGTTCTACCCAGGGATTAAATTACTAAATTAATTCTAAATTTGACATAGGACTAGGGGTTGACCATGGGGATCTTGATTGGCTTCCTGTCTGTATCAAACAACTACAATAATTCAGAGAGCAGACTTCAGTATTCTGCAATTCTCTTTTTCCAGAGATGGTAACTGAATGTAGAGCATGAGGGAAGGTTTGATGCACTGGCACCTTAAGCTGTAAATTTTCACTTCCCTGAGAACAACTTCACAATTACAAAGACAAGTAATAAATGTGACACCCCTACATCTAGTGAGTACTTTTTCCTAGCCAGCAGCTGCATCAGCTCTTGCTGCAAAATGTTAAATCATTTCAATATTAAAAGATAAACTTTTCTTTGAAGTGACCAGCTTAGAACATTACAGGAAAAAATTTGCAGCTGAGGCAGTTTCCACCCCAGAGACTCAAATTTCACCAATGTTTGGTGTGCAGGGTTTCAAAGCCTCACTTTGAAAACCTGCTCTAGGAAAAGCTGCAGTTCACTGTTGTGTTCCAAATAAGAGATTTTTCTGTGATGACATTATTTCAGCAACAGAAAATGAGAGATAAGATGATGTGTTGCTGTCATGCTAAAGGCTGTAAGTTACCCAAATGCAGAGAAAATGTCATTTATGCAGACAAGGTGAAAACTGTATGTCAGAAACGCAGTAAGAAATGAACACTCAGAGAACGTTTAGTTGTATGTGTCTGTGCAAGAGTACTATGCGGCAGCACTGCAAGAGACAATTTGCTTTTTAAAGGACTTCAATAGGAAATTTGCCTAATGTAGTCTATCAGTGGGGATTTCTGAGCAGTACAAGACTGTGCAGCTACAGAACTGCCACTCTACTTTCCACAGAACTGACAGTTTTTCTAAGTAACACCTTACCTGTTCTCCAGCCTTTGAATCAACAGTTTCTTCCATACTGGTAGCTAGTGCTTTTTCATTATTTAAAGTGACTGCAATTGAATCCAAATGTGCTGGACTCATCATTTCCTCTTCCACAAATATACTTCCATTAGGCTTATTTAGAGGTATTTTCTGAGGTGAAGACTCCAGCTGTCCATGGTCTGGGTTAAGTTTATAATGTCTTGCTAATCCTCCTTTTCCTATGTAAGATTTTTCACAAGTCTGGCATTTAAACATTTTGGGTTTCAGATTATAATTTGAAGAACTGAATAATGCATCCTTTCCCTTCACCTTTCCTTCTTCATCATCTTCTATACTCAGCTCAGAGTAGTCATCAGAATCAGACTGATGACCATCAGCCAAATCCTCCATTTTAATGAATTTATAATCTTTAGCTTTGTATTTGGGGGGGCGTGAAATCCGTCCAGAACGAGTTTTCACCTTCAAGGATTTCTTTAACTTATCATCTTTTTGCTTTTTTTCAAGGCATGGTGAACTTGCTGAACTGGCTGCAGCCGTGGTAGGATTTGGAGACCTTGGAGCCGATTCTGTGGCACAAGTAGCTCTCTGTCCATTCACCATCTTAGATGGGGGAATCTTGTCCACAGACACTGACTCATGAGATGGTAAAGGCTTCTGCATAAGCAACTGAACCAGAGACTCGGAAGAACTATGCAGGAATAGCTGTTGCTGCTCAGTTCCTGAAACAGGCTGTATCCTAATTATCTGAGGATTAATAATGCCAAGTCCTGGTATGCTAGAATTCCTACCAACTTGCTGACTCAGCGTTATAGTTTTGGACTGGATTGGTGCCAATGATGTCATTGGCCCTTCAGTTTCCTTCATCTGTCCTGGCTGAACTTGGACACAAATGGCTTCCAGCTGCTTTTGTGGAAAAAAGGAAGAGTTGCAATTACACAAATACAGTATTAACAAATAAATACAATACTTATCGAGATAATACATACATGCCTTTAAACCAAGGCATGAAGAAACCACTGCACATCATCAGCTTTTTATTTTAATGCATCAAAGCACAGATTCCCTTCCTTCAAGGCATGAGTTTTCCTGCACATTTTCTGCTGTGACTGCAGTTCAACTAAACCATGTAAAGTTTGCTCCGAGGCCATGTCACAGCTTTGTTTCCTGCTAGCAAGCCTGGCTGGAATAGCAGTCAGTCACCAAGGTACATCCATAACCGTCAGCAAACCCCACACATGGGAAAACTACACTCTGCTACATGACACAGGCCAAATACCCAGTCCACGACATACTGTAATATGTGTTCAGTTCACAAAAACTTTGTGGTGATGATTCACAAAATCAGATGTTACTGTTCATCTTCCTTACAGTTTCTCTGCCTCATCCAAATTTCTGCCTCAGTTCAAATCAATTACTTCACAACCTGCAACCCAAACTTGTGTTGAAAGCCCAGGAACCTGCAAGAGGCATGCAGTAACTTGCTGTGTATCACTACTTAACCACTATGAAACAGCTCTTCTAAGCTGTTCTTGGCTGCACGTGTTGTCAGACCAAAATACTGACCACAGTAGCTATTAGCTACATTCAAACACGGATTTTCCTAAACCACATTAAAAGCTGTGCCTTTGAGCTACAGCACTAGAGTCTATACCCGAGGGCAGGTGTCACTACGGAAAAAAAAAGGAAAGGAAAAAAAGAAAAAAGAAAAAAAAAGAAGAGAAGAGAAGA
>WAAE01021349.1:58743-84374 GCA_013400495.1 Nicator chloris
CGCGGGGCACAGGCAGCGGGGCCAATGGCGCCCCCGGCAGCGCCCGCCGCGCCCCCCGGGGCGGGGCCGCCAGGCGCCGACGGCGGCTCGCGCGGGCAAAACCCGCCGGAGGTGCGCCCGGAGCTCCTGCCCCGGGTGGGGCTGGAGGTGGGACCCGCGGGCGGGGTTACCGTGAGTTGGGTTTCGCTGGTGTTGAAGCTGAATCTGTAGCAAGTCTCCGTACAAGAGAGAAATGGAGATTCTAGAGCGGGTAGAGTGGAGGGCAATGAGAGATAGTTGCGGGACTGGAGCGTCTGTCTTACTAGGAAAGGATGAGGGAGTCGCGCCTTTCCAGCCTCGAGAAGAGACAAATCGGAGGGGACCTCATGTCTGTGTATCAATATCTAAAGGGGCTTGTGCCAAGAGAATGGATCCACTCTCTTCTGAGAGGTGCCACCTCTAGGATACGAGACAACTGGCAGAAACTGATGCACAGAAAGTACCACCTGAACATGTGGAAGAACTTAACTGTGCAGGTTACCGAGCACTGGAACAGGTTGCTCAGAGAGACTGTGGAGTCTCCCTCAGCTGGAGATATCCCAGAACGGTCTGGACGCAATCCTGTGCCGCATGCTCTAGGACAAGTCTGCTTTAGCAGGGACGTTGGACGAGGTATGGTCTTCAGCGTGACCCATTCTGTGAATGTGTACTCCGCCACTCGCTCACACCGGGCGGGGTTTCGCGCGGAGGAGCGCATGTCACGCGGGAAGGCAACCCACACGGCAGAAAGGAGCCAGGACGGGTCAGCCGAGCATCCTGCACCCGCTCGCGCAGACACAGAAAGCCCACCGGGCTCCATCAGCCGCAGGAGCGCGACAAAGCTCGGTCCGTGCTGCAACCACCCTGGGTGCTCGAGCACCCTATGCCCCGCATAGACAGACAGACATACACACGCACCACGCGCCCGCGGCCGTGCCCTTTTACAGAGGTCACACTGCGCCTCAGCAGAACTGCATGGTGTGGGTGGGAATCGCTGAGACAAACTGGAGTGATGAAAAAAAGCAGGGTAAAGAAAGAGAAGGAAAACAAGTAGTCGTGTGGCCCGTACGGGGATCGAACCCGCGACCTTGGCGTTATTAGCACCACGCTCTAACCAACTGAGCTAACCGGCCACCTGTTTTTCCCGCCGCCTTCTAGAGAGATAAAGATAGACCAGGTCCAATGTTCACCCTTTGGCCAGAGTAGCGAAGGCGACAGACTGGGCAAGGAACCTCCTCGTCCCCGGGAGCGCCGGAGCCAGGCCCGCGCACATAGAAACACAGGCTTAACTCGACAGCAAAACCAAAAAGCAAATCGGAAAACTCTTCCCTGCGTATAGAGAGGTGCAGCGCCTGGTAGGAAACAATCATAACGCGGGATCGGGGACAACTTTGCCTCTAAGTCAAACAGGCTAACGCTTCTTCAAGTTTACTAGGATATGATTCCAGTTTATTTTAATTAAAATATTTGAACATTCTTTAAAAGCATCTACTATTCTGTTTAACGTACTACTAGGATCTTGGTTTGCATGGACAAACAATTCGCCTTTTCCTAGTGTTTTGATTTTTACTACATAAGCTGCATGGAAAAGACAACATTTCTGCTCACCTTTGAAGCCTACGTTAAAGCACAGGATGTCCATTTAGCAAGAGGCAAACACTGGGGAGCGGGAACAGGGAGGGGATGACATAGCTCTCCAAAACCCAGGGTTTTGGAGACAGCTCAGTGAAGAGAACACAGCCCCATGTCTCTTCCCGGGCTCTTCTCTGTGCCAGGTTGGCGGTACGGCTGCTCTCCCCATCCCGCAGTGGCGCGCAGAATCCGCCAGGGATCAGGCCATCACCGGGGATGAATGTGAGCCCGCCGGGGCGCTGCTCCGGCCACGGGAGACTTGTCAGCAGACAGGGCCCGCTGCTGGATTTATGGAACACATCTCTTGTCCCGAGGGCTCCCCTCCTTAATCCCTCACTCACGGGCGGCTCAGCCCCGCCATTCCCGGGGAGCCGGGACCGTGGTGTTGTCCCGAATGTGGGCTCGTTGCTGGGTGCGCAGCGCCAATTGACACCTCGAGGCGAGGTATTTCTGGGTTTTATTCCAGTTTGCGCAAAGCAGGGAGCTGGGTGGTAACCCACAGAAGTCTAGCTCAGTGATCATCAAAACTTTGCATTTGCTATACCTTTTAATAAACAAAGGCATCAGCATTCCTGGGTTACCAACTACATAACTCTTCTATTAAATAATATTAAAACCACTATTTGTTAGTAGCATCTCAGTTCTCATGCTAATTAGTCCGCAGGCGCAGTTGTTTTGTCCAGTTGAGTCTGGGGTCCCTTTTGGGTAAGGTGGCCAATGGGTTGCTATCTTGCACTGCTGAAATTAGGTTTCCCCAGTTAATGCCCCATTCTCCTGACTTCGGTCCTGGTGGCTCTCGTCCAGACAGCCCGTTCACCTTGGGATTGTCCTTCCTTTTCCTTAGAAACAAATACTATTCCAGGGTGCGACATCCACAATTCTCCCGCACCTGGGCGTGCACCTGGCGGACAGGGGCGTAGCGCCGGTACCCCACGCTCACTGCGCATGCGCGCCCCCCCGGCTGTGCCGTGTGCAGCGGTTAGCGGCGCGGGACCGGAGCATGCGCGGTTGCCGGGGCGACTGGAACACAACATGGCGGACTGAGGGGAGCGCCGGGAGCGGGGCCGGGTCGGGCCCGGCCGCTCATCCGCGAACCCCGGCATCTGCGGGACGGCGCGGGAGACACAGTAAGGGGATACGGGGGAAGGCTTCAGGCCCTTTCTGAGGGGTGGTGCGGGCCCGGAGCCTCCTCCGGAGGGAGGCTGACGATCACCGAGGGGGCCGTGGTCTTAGGGAGCACCCGCGCTGAGGCCGTAGGTGCTTCTGTAGCTGCTGGAAACGCAGTCCCTGCAGCCCGTGGGCAGCTCCTGGTTCTCGCATACCAACGCTGGTCTCTGCGTGCCACTCCTCCACAACAAGGTGCGAATAGGTCTTTCTGTCGGCTCTTGCGGGGCATCACCCTGGCTGCTGGTCTCTCCAAGTGCTTTCTCAGGAACTGCTAAGTTTTCCTGTTTCGGCACACCTTGCCTTCCATTGCTTTGCATCCTTCACATCGTCCCTTGTCACACCCTGCACATCTGGCGTGTCTCTGAGTGCAATAATAATGTACCATGGCCTTCAAGCTCAACTTCTTGCTGCTTCCTTCCATTTCTTTGGTTGTTTCTCTCTTCCCACGTGTATCAATGTCATACTTAAACGTCGCAGCTTTTTCTTCTTCAGTATCTTGGCATCTTTGTAACAAAGTTTCTGCTTTAGATTATTGTAATAGTCTCTTTTGACTACTGTAGTGCTGTCTTTTGTCTCATCTTGTATTGGATTCTTTAATTCTAAATGATTATTAATTTTCTATGCTCTCTAGTTACAGTGATGGAGTGTTGTCTTTGAATTCCATCACTTGCCCATAATTTATATTTAGATTGTTCCTTTTCCTGGGTTTTCTAGCCTCTTGCACATTAAATTCTTATTCTGTTGAATGATTCATGGGCACTTTTTTGGGGTGTTTGATGAGTTAATATTGCTACAACTTGTTCTTCCCAACCTTTATTTCCCTTTCCACTAAAGAGTCTAAGCTTGAACGTCTGTGTGTGCTGAAACAGAGGGGAGGGAAGGGAGAGGTTAGATAACATCTATTATTACAGATGCATGAAAGAACTCTACCCAGTGATCAGGTCTCTTTTATTCTTCAGTGCTCTATGCAAATGTAATTAGAACACTTCCTTTAATTTATCCTCAAGCTTTCAGTCTTACAATGCTCATAAAAATTTTAACCTTTCTTTCAGTCTTCATATTTGACCACAACAAATTCAGGTAATTAACTGGAAGTAAGTTTTGTTTTGTAGCTGTACAAATTTTCACAGCTTAAAGTTGCCAGGCTCAGACCTGGCTTTTTTTATTCCATGTGTGTTTGAAGTCTTTTGTTTTGGTGGGTTCTTTTTGTTGCCTGGTCACTCTCAGGATGTGATCACACCATGATCAGGATGGTGCTGAAGTGGATTTTTAAGAATCTATAGAAATCTTGGCTTGTGAATACAAAATTAAAATTTTTTAGTAGCCCTGAAGTCTAAATTTTATTTCTTCTTATTTTATATAATTTTCTATGCTGTTATAATACCTGATTTTCTTTCAGCTGCTGATTAAACAATAACTAACTTGTCATGTGATCATTATAATTTTGTCCTTAGGAGAAAAGCTCTCTTATTTTGGTGACCTGTTTTGTTTAGAGTTTGCATGTTGACTTTGTTCTTCAAAGAGACATTTCAAATAATGCCATTTTCATTCCTGATTTTGCCCTTTATTCAGTCAGTTGAAATTTTTCAGGCCTTTCCTTCATTTTTTTCACTGGATGGATCTCATAAGTGCCAAGTTAAAGCCTCAGTTGTTGGTTATGTGTGAGGTATTTATTTTGTCTACAGAGCACTCTGTTGCAAAGGAATTACAATAACAACCTTTACAGGTTTACATGGAAAAGATCTTCAGTGCTGTAAGAATGTTTTAAAATGTGTAAAGGATTCAGTCTTTGTACAGTATTAGAATTATGCAATTTAAATTTTAAACAACTCAAGTTGTTTTGAGCTCTCCGCTGTCATCTGGGCTTTTCTTGTACATGTAAAATATATTTATAGAAGGAAATATATAAACATAACTAAATAGTATAAACATATACTATCTGACTTCTTTAAATACCTGAAGGTATTTTCAATAAATTTGTACAGTAATGCTTTCCCTGCATGTATCTGCCCGAGTACTTTGGTTCATTAACACTATGGCTGGTATGCCACAGATATTAAGAACTTATTTTCAGATCATGATTTTGAATTTTTTTTTAATGCCAGAGAATCAATTACTTGCATTTAAGAAAAAAAACAAAAAACAAAGCAAAAACAACCCAAAAAAACTCAGGATGGCCATTTATTAGAATAAAAGAGTAAATCAGCAAATAGCTAACTTTTTTGTGTCTATCTTCGGTATATTTGGCCCTAGGGCTGGCTCTGACATTATAAGAACGTATAACACACCCAGTGTGTTTCTGACTGGTTAGAGGGTATCAGTTGCTACCAAAAAAATCCATTTACACTGAATTCTGTGAGAGTAGTATTTAAGTAGTCTGAATTGACAATCTCCATCTTATATTTAGCAATTTAGATAGGAAATTAAAACTTAAGGTGGGGATGGAGAACATGGTGATTTTTCCTGACAAGATGCTATTTCCTTAGTCTCAGTTAGTGAAGGCTGAGGATCAGCTGGCTTGAAGCACTAACTGCCCAGTTATCAAATAACAGCCAAAGCAGTTAAACAATCCTGTGGTCTCCTCCCCATTTTGGAGTCTCTGTTAGAGATTGCCTCCTTTACCCACAATGATTTTAAAATTCAGTTTCCACTTTTAAAATAGCTCTATATGTAAATTTTCTATATTGAGTGTATTAGATGGTGTGGTTTGTTTTAAATTACTATTTCCAATTTTTCAAATTTAGATGGCCTAATTAGCTTATGATGCAGCATGATCGATCATGATCAGAAAACAGAAGCAGCAGATGATAAAAATGAGAAGAGTATCTGACAATTCTCATGTAAGTGCTGCTACTGTATTGAAGAAAGAGGGGTTGCAAGGGGAAGGTTTCTACTAATTAAAATACAAACATTTGGCTTACAAGGAAAGAAAACACTTTGTTTTTTGGGTTTTTTTTTTTTTAACAGAAGCAAGGATGAAAGCTGGGGAGATGAAAAGAGAATAAGACAACACAAATTGATTGTTAGTTGGAAGACAGCATTTGAGTGTCCCTGCCTAAGTAACTTTTCTCTCTGCAAAATTTCTTGGCAGGCGTTCTCCACTGTAAGGCTGTGTTTATACGTGTAAATTAAACATATCTGGAAATCTTCTTGGACACAAACTGTCCAGCAACTGGCATGAAATAGCCAGCATCTCTGCTAGTAAATTCTCTTATCTTCCAAAACAAGGCAGTAGGACAGAAACTGCTTGAGAACTGACCTTAGAAGGAGTCCTCACACCAAGCAGGGAAGGTGCCTCATAAAATGCTGATTGTCAGGCCAAGTCACAGCCAAGTCCCTGCCAGGGACTGTTGTCACAGTAACCAATAACAGGCAGCTACACTGAGTTTACTGCTGTCACATAGCTTGAGACTCCCAGTTATTCTGACACCCATAAAGGGCTGAATATGATAGAAGAGGTTTTCTGCCCTGCCTCCCTCAAAATCACTAGGTTTGCATCTTTCTTGACTAATAAGAGCATATCAAAAGCAACAGCAGCATAAAGCTAACCAGAATTGGATTTTGCTCAGGTGAAATTACTGAAAAAATTATCAAGGATAGAATCTGTAGGTGCTAAAAATAAAAGGAAATAGGAGGATGAGGTGGGTGAAGGGAAGTAGGCACTGGGATTGGTAAGGAACAGTTAATCACAAAGCTGAAGGAGAATAAAGGAGGAAAGAAAAAAGTCAATTCTGATGGAAATTAGAAGACCTGAAAATTAATATAAATAAAACTTCTTTTGATAACCCTTATCTGCTTCATCCATTAAAGTTCTGCAGAATTAGAATTGACTGATTTTTCACATCCTTGTATTTGAAGCGTTTCATTATCAAAGCCAAATATTACTTCTGGCTCAGTGCAATCTCATATTTGAATTTAATATGGGAATAAAGCTTTAAAATCAGAATCTGCTTTGCTTAAAATAAAATTTAAAAAAAACCCAAAGCAAACACAATCTCTACAAAAAACCCCGACAAATAACCCCCATGTTGGAACAATGATTCCATGATACACTTGCATTCCAAGATAACTTTGGTTTCAGTACATTGTAAATAAAGGAAGGTTTTTTGTTTTGTTTTGTGTGAAAGAAGTAAAGAATAAATTCAAATATGAGTTGCTAATGTGATGCAGCATAAAAAAAGGTAGGAAGGGCTGTGTGAAGAGGCATCATGTCTCTGAGCAAGGAGGTGGTAGTTTATTGTCTCAGAATTACTGTATTATACTTTCTGGAATATATATTTCCATAATCTGGGCAGCAAAATTTCATTTAGTGTTTTTCATTTTATTTTCTCTGAATTTACATGTTAACAAAATACCTCTTTTATTTGAAATTTTTCTATTCGTCAGCATTTAACAAGTCAAATAAGGATTGATAAACAGTGTTCATAACAATTTCTAACATACTGAAACAATGTATTTTTGTTTTTAAAATACCAGGTGCTAAGGTAAGGAGAGGGAACATTTTCTGATGTTCTGGACAAACTGAGTCTTAGGGAAGGAAAGTACTATGCAAGTAAACACATGAAGCAACATTTTGAAAGGTATGCATAATTAATCATGGAATTCTACAGAAAATCATGTCTAAACTCAGTGAGGGAACAAAAAATTAAGACTAATTGAAGCTTTTTAAGTACACATGAATTAAAAAGGTTTGCATGTGGAACAGAAAGGGAACTCTGCCTTCCTGTTTGGCACTGGGGAGTTGTTTCCTTGAGTACTCTAATTGATGTCACCCACTGTATTAAATGGTGCCTGGCCACTGGGTTGAGGGTGAAACAAGATGAATGGGGAATAAATAGTTGATTTCTGCCTTGCCAAATGCACTGAATATACTTGTGCTGTTTTTCTTTTAGCTGTAAATAATAATTGGAGGAAATGTGTCAGTCCTCTCCTTGGGTAATACGTTTTTCAGTCTCTTTAAGTACTGTTTTAATGCAGGTTAAAACCAGTGCATTTATCCTTAGCCAAGGTATAACATTAATTCTCCTTCATATTTGCATTTATATTTACATCCACCATCCAGGTGTTATATGGTCACAAAATAGGTAACTTTCCTATCAGTTAGGAAAATAGAGGAGAGGGCTGTGTGTAAGTAGACATAGATTTGACACTGTCCTCCAAGTATATAAGTGCCAACCAGTGCCTCTTGGGTTACTGATTTCTCAGTTAAATATATCAAGTTCCTAATGAAATCACTGGGAATGACTCATTTGTACACACAAAGTGAAATGGGACATTTTGCTCTTAGGTGAGATCTCAAAATGTAACTCAGAGCTTCAAAGAATATCAGTTAAAAAAGAGAAATATCTTGAAGTAATGTGGTTTCTGATTCTCTGTTATATTGTTAGAGATCTGTTGGTCCATTTATACACTACCTACAACTGACAGAATTGTCCAATTTATGATCAAAACAGTATTTAAACTGTCTGCTTAACTGTATCAAGGGCAGGTGTATACAACTCAGTGGTAAGGCACAACAAGCGGACTCTCTTTCATCTTTTCATCTAAAACATCTTTTAGGCCTTTAACCCTTTGATAAATTGACTGGCAAATTCTTTTGATGAAGTGACTCTTTTAACAACATATAATAACATTATTTTAAACAGAACCTGCCCATACAAGGTATTTCTCCTTGTTTCAAAGTAGAAAATATTGTTTTGGTGTTTAGCTGTAAGTCTGACTGGGAAAAGACGCATGTCCTGCTCTGATCCATTCAATAGTGTGCAAAGCTCTTTGTTTCCTGCTTCCTCCCCAGAGCTTCTGTAGCATGGGTTTTTTGTTTATTAAAGCCTGGGAAGGCAATGAAATAATATACACAATAATTGAATAGTGTCTATTTTTCATGTAAGAGGTTTCCATCAAAACTTGATTTTAAATGTTAAATTTGGCAATGCATCCCACTGAGCAGTGTTTGGAATGTATGCTACAGCAGCACAGAGTAAACAGTATCATCCATACTCTTATGCAACACAAAATTCCTGCTGGGTAGCTCCTTGGCATGGTAACTGGTGTCTGGAGCACAACACATTACTACTTTTCTTCTTGGGGTAAGCCCAGCTAGTCCAAGCTGCAAGAAGGAATAAAGCCATTTACTGATTACTGTTTTGCTCAACAAAGAAACAGCAAGTAAATAATTTATCGGGCCCTGCATATGAAAGTTCAGTGACAGACTAAAGTTCTGACAGCCTCATGGCAGGGGAAAAACTCAACAA
Organism: Nicator chloris; assembly: GCA_013400495.1. Classification (NCBI taxonomy): domain Eukaryota; kingdom Metazoa; phylum Chordata; class Aves; order Passeriformes; family Pycnonotidae; genus Nicator; species Nicator chloris. Next base: position 67,812 of record WAAE01021349.1, read on the forward strand.
TAATCCAGCCTCTGGCTGCAAGTCAGTCTTCCTCTTTTCTCTTTAATTCAACTTCAGTGTAGAACAAGTGAATAATCTGAGATAAATACAAGCACTAAGGTGGCCGAGTCTACGTCCTACTATTTTTATGTTTACATAAAGGTGTTTTGTGTGCATGGTGCATTGATTTCTTTATTTATTCCTGTATTTGAACAATATTCACTAACTTTTTGGTCTACAGACAACCTGTAGATTCTTAACCAGCTTTTTATTTCAACAGAAAGAAGAAACCAAAACGTTTCTCAAAATCTGAAGTCTACATGTCTGCCTTTGTTAAGAAAAACTGATGTAGCTCTTGCTTTCTGTGGCTCTTTTCCAACAGACCAAAAATATTTCAACATTAGTATTAAGATTAAAAACTAAATATATGCTAAGTATAGTTGAATTTCATCTCATAATATGTAAGATTTGCTGGTGACTTCAACCCATGTCACATATCCAGTTAATGCTTTATCTGTACATCATGGCTCAGTACTCTGTTTAGGCACACTCAGAGCTTATCTGCTGAAATATCCTCTGATACTTTAGGATCTTGGCTTGACTTATCAGTTTGAACTAGGGATCAAGGCAAACTATTTGGCAGTATCATTTTATAGGCAACTTTACAGACACCCCTGTGCAAGTAGTTGAAGTTTAGATCTCAGAATTAGGCAGTAGCTGAGCTATGCTTTTGGAAAGAGGTGTCAGTGATAAAGTTGGGTTCCTTGCCTCATTAAGCACTTCAGTGTCTTCTGAGGACATGTCCTGTCTCACGGAGTGATCACGTTTTATGACAGCGTTTACTCCATTACTGCATGGTACATTTCATCACTGTGCAACAGCAGACATATCCTTCATTATTCAAATACTTGACACAAAACTTGTTGACTGCTCTGAAATATTTTTTCTTGCCCTTCAGGCTGTTCTATTTCTCTGTTCAGGGCTCAGGTACTACACTGTTACTGCCAGGCCCATTTTCTACAAATACATGGGAAGCCGCTAATCGTGTCAGCAGCTTGGCGTTCTGGAATTCTCAGCCTCAGCTGCTGTGGTGTTAACTAAGTGTAATCCAGCTGGCCAGCCATCTTGCCAAGCTCCTGCAGTCTGTCTGCAAGCTGAACTGCAGATTGTACCCTCAACCTTTTACTGGCTGGGTTAACACAACACTGCAGGGGAGATGGACTGTAATGCAATTATCTTACAAGAAAAACCAAAGACCTGAAGATGTCTGCTTCTGCAGGGCAGTGAAATGGAAAGCAAAGCGTCCGATGTATTACATCATGCTTATCTTTAAATTGCTGTTGTCAGCAAAACAGTGATTCCAGATACTCATTTCCATGCAAGAGAACACTACTGGAGAATTCAATTAAAAGTATTTTCACATATGGTGTAATGGCTTCCCTCTCTTTTATTGTAAGCTTGTATCAGGTAGTTTACTGGAAATGTCTTGATACTGAACAGTGTGATATGCACAGAAAACATGCTTTCAAAAAGCTTCATGGAAGAAATCAGTTAACTTCTACAGTGGGCACTTTGGATAGCATAAACTAAAACTATGATACCTCAGATGTAAGTTTAAAAACTTCCATGAGACAGTATCAATTAAAAATGAACATCTATTTTAATACTGGTTAAATTAAGTACTTTTTTCCTACGCTGTGTACAAATCAATGTGTAGGTTTTATTTCTACCTTAAAGTCTCTTTATTTGTTTCTGCAGTGATGAAAACCCTGGCTCCCTTTCACTGGTATGTGAATTTATGGCCATGAATAATTATGAGCTGATAAAGGTATGTAGCATATGCTTAAGAAACATAAACTCTCCTTGTGTAGACCACAAAGTGGAATTAATTATTTTTCACTTATTTGTTCACTGTTACAGATTATAAAACTCACAGGGAATTTGGTTCTGTACTGCTTTACCCTTTAGTTCTTGCCAGTGGAATATACCCAATTGTTTAAGGCATGGGTGCATGCAGGTTTCCCATGAGTAAAGTCCATAGCCATCTATTCTACAGTCAAACAACATTGACTGCAAAACACAAAATAATTGCTTTATGTTAGAAAAACAGATTCTTTGTCGGGTCAGGGCTGCAGTGAGGTAATAAGAAAATTATTCCCATTTGTTTCAAAACTACTGAATCAATGAATAAGGATTTTAAGTTTTTATACCTAGTAAAAAAGCCTTTCACAAAGTTTTCTTTATAAAATAACATTGTTCTCTCAAACCTCCTATATTTAAAAATTCTGGAGCTGTTTGTCAAAGCAGGTCGGAGATCATAATGCTTAAGGAAGAGTTCCTACCAAAAAAATTAGAACAACAGCTGATTTAAAACCAGACCTTGTATAAACAGAAAGGAACTGGATACAGCAAATGAAGAAGCTTACAATTCTGAAGTAAAAAAAGATTTTTTAAAATTAATAATAAAGAATTTTTAATGTCTTGACAGTTGAGAGTTTAATTTAAATAACTGAACATGCAACTGTCATTCAGTGTAATATAATAAAGACTTGCTCCTGAACATGACATTGGTGACACTGACTATTCAGATTCCTAACAAAAGTAGTAACTCTGTTTCTGACCTAGATAAGAATGTGAGATTAAAATTGAGTTATTTGCTGGTTGCTGAAATAGACATTAGTGTGTACTAGTTTTAATAAGACATTTTGAGTTTGCTATATTTAGCATGGTATTCAGATGGAAATGAGAATTATCATTTCAGTATGTTCTCATTTTTTTTATTATTTAAAAATACAAATTCTTTCAAAAGTTTTCCAGAAGATTATTGTTTTCACACCACTTAGTTGTAGTAACCTTCTTTTCTATGGCATGGTGAGTCAATTCAAAATATAATCTGTGTTCAATAGTAATCTGAAATGCTGCAGTTTGGGATTATCTGAACATTAATCTGGGTTTACCTTAACTTCTATAAATTGCTGGTTCTTCGTTATGGTCTGAATTTTGAGTCTGGACTGTGTTTACCATGATACAGTGCCTTATTTTAAATGTTGTATGAGTTGGTGGCACATGGGGTGGAGCTTTCAAATCATAGAATATAATAGGAAATTGAACTGAAGTGGACTGAAAATGAATTTTTAATTTGACAAGCAGTATGGAGACACTTCTGTAATTAGGAGGACAGTTCACTGTAATGCTACTAATGTGGAAGGCTGATACTTTTCGTTTTTTCCTTAAGAAAACAAGAGATCTGTGTTACTTCAATCAAGCCTATTTGTCTTTACACAGAGTCATAATTGTCCTTCTGGTAATTTATAGTGGAAGTATTTAATAACTAAAAAACAGTTTTGGCCTTTGTTTAATCAACAGCAGTTTGGTCATTTAAAGCAGTGAAAAAAGGGGCTGAGAGAGAGGTGTGAAGGATCTTTCAAGAGAAATGATAGAAGCCTCAAGTGCCACTGCCTTAGGATTCACTGCATCACTACTGCCAAATAAGGTTTCTCCAATGATAAATCTGGAAGTAGAAGAGCATCTGCTCCAGATTTTTCTAGTGACATGTAATGAAAAAGCAATTGGGCATGACTTCTTTTTATGAAGGCCTGATTCCTTAAATATGAATAATAATCTAAATTGATTTGAATAGCTGCATTTTATAATATCTTTTCCACTCTAAATGACAAAAGTCTTGGTGTTGAAAGCACCAGGGCACTACTACTACAATTCCTGATGTAAATGGTACTCTGTTCCAAGTGCTTTGTGATCTAATCCTGCTCAGTGGATTATGTGGCTGCCTGGAGGAGCACTGTAATCAGTTGGGAACACAAGTCCTGCTGGCTGCTGGGGCTCTGGCCTCAATGAGTTACTGTCCTGATAATCTCCCTCCTCCTCCCCAGCCAATTACTCATACTACTGTCATCACGCAGATCAGTACCTGCTTTGTTTTTCAAAAATGTGATCATTTCTGCCTCCCTTGATGGCATTGCAGTGTTACATAAAGGCATTACAGCAAGATTAAAAGGCCTTTGGAACCTATAAAAGAAAAAAGCTGAGCAGTTACTGAATGGCTCTGAAAAATAGATAAACTTTATAACTGTAATTATTGCCTAACAGCAACAGCAAGCTAAACTACATAGGTTAGCCTTCGATTTGCAATTCAGATGTGAATCACAGTCCTTAAACCATTGCAGTAACTTGAGGTGATTGATACAGATCTTCAACCTGAAGGACAATTGCTTTGAGTAGAGAGGAAATGAGATATTTAGAAGTGAAATACTGCAGTTCTGCAAAACCTGGGGAACTAGATACTGCAAGTAATACATGCAGTAAAAACTAAGGCATCTTACAGAGTATTGAATTGACAATTGTTAGCTGAGCTATTCTGGTGCATACTGAAATATAAATTACATCAGAAGTTGAGTGGAAAATGAATGACAAAGCTAGCTATAAATGACAGAAGTAGTATAACTGAAAAAGGTTATATCAATGCACCTCTGGAAGCTGAAGACTAGTGTATTTGTATTCTATTTACTAAAAAGGACTCACACAACTTGAAATATTCTTCTAGGAAGGAGAAAGCCGTTGCCTGAAAAAAAAAAAAATCAGAAACAACATGTACCAGATACGCAAATCTCCAGATTGCATACATAGGTAAAAGACCTAGTTCAGCAACAGCTTTACAGCAAATGTAGCATACATATTTCAGGGTCTTCTCTAGGCAGAAACAGAATTGTGTGGGGCAGCAGCTGACTGCTGCAGGGAGAGAAAAGGCCATGGCCCAGATACATCTTTGCCTGCAGCAGACCCTGGGAGGCAGCAGGCAGCCAGAGCTGCTGCCAGCACCCCAAAGGAGCTCTAGTACTTGCTGCAGGAAGCCCTCCTGGGAGGGGATGACCCTTGCAATGCTCTGGTAGCCCTGATGAGAGCAGAAGCAGAAAGCCTGGCCTCTCCTTCCTGGACTTGCCCATTCCCCATTGGCATATCCGTAGCTATTGTCTCACCATGGTGACAAAATTTAATTTTTTACTATTCTGTTGATAAGTTTGAAAAAAATGTTGGTTTCTTTAAGGTTTGTTTTTTTTTTTTACAAATAACTGGAAGCACTGATGATGTTTATCTTTTTACTGAATTCTTTTCTCTGTTGTGTTTGTATTAGAACAGAAATGAGATATTTCAGAGAGATGGGCAACAAGAAAACATTATAATAAAGATAATTAATTTTATGTAAGAATATTTAACTAAAAGTGAAGTAATATAAGTTTTTTTTTTTCTTTACCCTGAGAAGGTAATTGTTCTTCATTAATAAAAGTACAATTTTTTAAGAAATATGTAGACAGCTACTGTATTCCTGATCTAGGGGAATGAACCAACATTTTGTTACTGGCTAAAATCTGAAATGACTGAGATGTATTACACCCTGCATGTGTTCCCTCCAACCTAAAAACCTGTTCTTTATCCTCTATTAATATATATTTTCCTTTCTGTGTTAATCTAGACAGAGGAAATAGGGTTCAGTTTTGCAGCTCTTTTTTTCTACATTCAATTCCTGCATTTAGTGGAAGTTACACATATGAAAGAGAGCAGAAGATAGTGGCTTTCAGAAGATCTAATTGTAACCATCTCTCCTGACAGTTTCAGGAAGTTATTTTGCTAATGCTTGAAAAGTGAGGATTTTTAAATTCAGTGTATGAAATTTTATTTTCTGAAGATAAATTTTTCTTTTGAGTCATAGAAGTGTACAGGAGAAGCCAAAGCCACCTATTATATCACTGCTAAACAGAAGAACTCTAATAACTTAATCTAGATGTCCTATTTAGCAGCCTTTCTTTCTGTGATTGTCCCTATGCTCTTAGACCTTTCTTTTCATGATGCACAGAACATTATTTGCATTACATACTATGGACACAGATATGTTCATGTCTGGAGCTATTTTAATGCAGCTTTACTGCTGTGATACTACTACCCCTGGATTTTGGAAAGTTTCTTCTTAAAGTCATCTGTGATTTCTTTTACGATGACTATTTTACAATCATTGCTTGAATATTTTACTGTTTGTAATTTGTGGAAATACTTTATTTATTTTTGCAGCAGAACACCCTGTAGTTAAGAGATTTTGGATCTTGTAGGAGTATCTATTCTCAGCAGGCACACAGTACCTCCCCATGCTGGTACTGAGCACTGGAATGTTTGCTTACTAATGGGCTCTATAGTTACAAAACTGGCAAGTGGAGTCTTGGCTGTGTTTTCTATGAAATCACAAGGTACTGTGTTCAGTGGAGAGTTTTACTTGTCATTAATCAAGATAATCAAAGGTAAATAAATTAGGAGCATGTGGTTTGGGTAATATGATCTTCGTTTCCATGGATTTGTAGAAGCTTCTATGCTTAGTCTGCAGGGTTCGTGATGCAGTAATCCCGTCTGGTCTGGCACTCTCTTCACCCTGTGGCAGGTTAGTAAGAAAGCAGTTCAAGAGAACACAGTACAAACAAAAGTGATTTACAAAGAAACATCTTTGAACCTTTTTTTCCCCAGTGGCTTCATGTTTAATAAAAATATATTTTCTCTGCTTTATCTCTGTGTAGAGTATGGCTCATTTCCTCTCATGAGCATCACAAACTATCCTCAGTCTTGTTAATGCACTTAATGGTAAAATGTTTCCCACTTTTTTTGGACTTGCTAATACTTTCTGCAAAAACAGAGGAGATTAGAGAATACACTCCCTCTGATTTAGGACTTTGATTCATAGTATAGTATGTCAGGGCCCTGTGCTCTTAAGATCTTGTGTGCTGGTATATTTTGAAATCAGGTTCTGATGAAGGAAGAGTTCAGGAAAACACAAATTAAAGTCTTTTAAAATTTTGGTGATGATGAAACCATAACTCAAGAAATTTGTCCCTAGTCTTCAAGAAAAAAGGAAAAATACCCTCCATGAGTATTTCTCCAATATCTTTGTGCCCTAGCAACAGCAGCAGTTCTTTATTCTCCTCCCACTCTGCTGTCTCTGATCTGCAACCAGGACTGATAACATTTGCTTTGCTTCTTTCCTCCTCCACATGGCAAGTGCAGCTGCTGCCATCACCATCACATTAAATGACAACCATTATGCTTTGCCTGCTAACTTGTAGAAACATTTCTACTTCTCCAGCCAGAAAAGTGTTAAAAGAAAAATCCCAAATGTGGCAGTACTCTTACAAAGTAAATTGGGACTTTAAGAAAAAAAGCTTTAAGAATGCCTCACTTTTCATTTCAGCTTAAATCAGCAGGGCTTAGTAGCTTTGTAAGAAAATTACATGGTGCAAATTTAAGTTTTCTTAGGGAAGAAACTGAAACCTTAAAGGTATTTTGTTGTATTTTCAGCCTAATGTAAAAATTTTCACTCTTTGCAACCACTGAATTTTTTCAGAGACGTTTTAAGTGTGTGCAGCGAGAAAGGAGGGATGTTTATTGGAAATTAATGAATTAAAAGAGGTACAGTCTTGCCAAACTAATATGGACAGGTTTGTTTCTTTTTCAGTGTCTCCTGCAGTTGTTGCTGTTGAATGGTTGTAAAAGCCTTTATGCTTTACAGCACACTGTATAAGAACTTTTAGTCTTTTGCTCAGCCATGCTGATCTTTCAAATCTTGTTTCCCTTTCTGTTCCCTATAAATCCTGATTCCTGGATGGCACTTTTCAGTGGGTTGCACAGTTGTTCTTGGCTTTGTTACAGTTTTACATTTGACAACAGCACATTTTTAGTTCATACAGAAGCTAGTCCCAGCTGCATGTCTTGATGCAGCTGCACAGTGTCAATCAGATCTTTTCTCTCCTTCCTCTACTCTAAGCTTTATGAAGACACTCAGAGCAGTGTGCAGCCAGCTGTTTGATTGAATTTGCAAACAGTTAATAAGAAGTTTCTCATATGTACAAAGGGGCTGAGTGCTTTGCTTTCAAGAGTCATGTGGTACTCCTGAAGTATTTCTTAAATTATAAGCCCAAGGAAAAAAGCAACAAGTGCAGGAAATAAATGTCAGTGGACCTGACTAAGGTCAGATTGGTCTAATATGATAACAGTGTTTTCAAGGACTCTGTGCAAGTTTTATATTAACTGAGGATCAAGCTCAGGAATGCAGTTCAAATTACCATCTTTCCAGTATTGCTGCTCAAAGAACCTGTGTGTTAGGAATGGAGTGTTATAAATACATTTCTATGTGCATACACACTGCTTGATTCTGCTGTCTTAAAATGAAAACACATTGTATTCTAGGATCTGCCACTTTACTAGGAGCAAACACCATCCCAGATCTATTGCCCTTCACCACAAGGGATGATCTCTTTACATATTTTGCGTCAAACCAGCAGGAGAGGGCAGCTACAGATTTCCATTTAATAACCCAAGCTACTCATTCAGTCCAAACCAGCAGCTGTGTTGCTCTGCTGCTCACCTTATCCTCTGGTTGTTGATAGGTATTAAACTGTCCACAAATGAATAATTCTAACATGTTCTCTTCCTCATAAAAGAAGGGTTTATTTAATTAAAAGTGACAATTTAACTGTGTCTTCTCTAGTACTAATGCAATCTCTTACCTTGCAGGTTCCAGCCTCTTTTTCTTGGATCTAATGAGCTGGACTACATTTCAAAAACCCATGAAGTGATAGGCACTCCTGGTAACAAAACTCCAAAAGTTCAAGCAGTAAGTATGCACTCCCATAGTTAACTAATCTGACTGTTTCAATATCCACAATAGAGCTGTACAGCTGTGTGCAATTTCTGCTCAGGGAACCACCACAAAAACCTAAATCTGTGCTGACCCAAGAGCAGTGTCCCCTATCCATACCCAGAGACCCATTCATGAACCTTACAGGCAGAGCAGAGGAAATCTGAGCCTACCTTGATCTTATTTGGCCTTTTATTTCCACAGTATCACTAAAGCCAGTGACATAAATGTTTAGGAAATAAAAGGGTTTTTTTGAAGTACTACTTACTTTTCGCTAATGAATGATTACCTAAATCAGGTGAATTCTTTCTTTTCGCTAAACTGTAATCCTCTCTGAGTATGCATGATTAAATGTTTTCCTCATCTTGCTTAACAGAGGTCAAGAATTTTGAGTTTTGAATCCTCCCTTTAAAGGAAGGAAAAGGAAAGTTTTCCCTTGTGCACAGATTGCCTTTCAAAGGTTTCTATTTCCTGTGTGCAATGATTAAAATATGACTCCAATGAGAGAACTGCCGCCCATCAAACCTTACAGCACCCTTATTTTCAAGAACTCTGGCAAGTGACTTCAAATCACTTCAATTTTGAAGACTAAAGTCAAAAGGTGAGGGGAGTGTTGTGTCCATGCTTCAAGTGGCGTGAAATTAAACTTGCTTCCAGTGCTAGTCTTCGTCTTGTCAACCATGAACATAATCCACTCAGTGTAGTTCTTTTCACCGAGTCTAAACCTTACCTAAAACACAGCTGATGCTTGTCTCTATTCTTCTTTTTGCCCCAACCTTTTTAAGACAGCCAATACCTGAGCTTTAACTGTGCACAAAAAGTTAAGACTAGTAGGAAATATGGCGGGGCGAGTACCTCAGTATTTGTGGCAAATTTCAAAGGCAAGTCCAACACAGGTAGTAATAAAGTCGAAGAACTGCCAGTCCATTTAGAGAAAGTAATTTGTAGCACTGAGCTTGTTAGCTAGAAACAAATGTTTTACTTAAGCTGATTACTTGGGTTTATTCTGTCTGTCTAAACACAGATCTTTATTTGGTCTGATGCAGTTCCCCCTCCCCCCAAATCCCTGACATACACGAGTTAGAATTTAGAAGCTCTGATACTTCATAATCCCCTCGGTAGACTCTTGTTAGAGCTGCTGTTACTTAATGGGTCAGCTCCACCTTTATCTTGAAATATCATCATCCTGGTTTTGATATCTGCCCTGAGTTAAAAAGTTTTCCAGATGAAGTGTGGCAGAGACAGGAATTATGCTTTTGCCTTTTCAGGGCTTCAGTCTACATTTTGAGCAAATAAAAGTATTTTTTAAAAAAACTTAATTATCCTGTATATAGATCATATCAGGGAAGATTCTAAATGTGTATTTGACATGAAATAAAAAATAATTCAAATCTGATTAAAAATTCTGGCAAACTAAAACTTGGTTTATGTATCAGCTATGTGAAAAATACTCCATGTGTTCGCTTGCTGTATCAACAAGGTGAGGTGGAAGTTAGTACCACATGAAAAACTTTGAAATACAGGTTTTTCTCAAAAGAAACCTCAAAAACCTCCACAAACTAGCAAAGAACAATTATAAATTATTTTCTGCTGTGCATAAAGCTTTGAGAGCATGAACTCTCATTCTACAGGAGAAGGCACTTTTTCCACTAATTTAGTTCTGGAGTTCATCAGTGTATATTTTCTAAGAAGTTCCTCTAGGCAAGATTTCAAGAAACATCAAGTAAGGCAAGTAATTTTTAAAAAGGAATGAGGTGAAGTGGTAATTGGCTGAGGTTTTTTTAATTTCTGTTTATTTGGATTTTCTCTTCTAATTGTATTCCTTAAGATGTTCTCAGAAACAAATTAAATCTTGTTTATTTATTTTAAAAGCATTCTCTTAAGAAAGTCCAGGAGAAAAACCAAATCAACAACAGGGGCCTCTGCTGGGAGAATTACAAAAATTAAATTTTTCTGGAGTAGCCAAATTGATTTCCTGTCCTACTCCTACATTGCATTCAGTTTTCTGGGGACCTAAGGAAGGTGGTAGAACCCGTGTTCCAGTGTGTCAGACTTATTGGATCAAATATTGAGGTGTAGACTCTCACTTGCCCACTGAAGCACATTTGAAACTTGTTGTTTCTTCAACAGTCTGAGAAACAGAAGGCACTTCAGTCGTCCCTGAAACATTTCCATTTGCCTGCTATAGAAGGAATAGAAGTGAGGAAAAGCCTGACTATGCAGTGAGAGAGACCCAGTCATGCTTCTGTTGCTAGAGATCTAACAAGAACAGCAGTGCCTGATTTTGCCTTGCTCTGACAATTTGTAGGAACACCCCACAAGGTTTGAGGGCTGTTTTCCTACCATTTTGGTATTCTTTTCCTGAAAGGGGTCAATGTTTAATTAAAGCATTGTTCTGGCAGAGCACAGAGAGTGTTCTGCATTGAACTTCCTAAGTAGTTGTTCCTTTTAGAACCTGGTGGAGGAGGAGGTTGGTTAAAAATAACATTAAAGGATTCTTTGAGCTCAAGTATTAGGAATGGAATGTTATCTACAGAATTTAAGTTTTCAAATTGTATTACAAATGACAGCTAACTGCTGTATTTTTTTTAGATTTAAGGGTTTGGTTTTTTTGTTTTTATTTCAGTTAGCTCCGGAAATTATTCCCCTCCTGTATTCAGTAACTTCCACCTCAGGCTCTACTGAGAACATGCAAATTGTGCAGTCATATGAAATACTTGATTTTGATGCAATTTCTGTAACTGTTGAGTATTTTTATGGAACTATAACTCAAAGCTTAACCAACATTTAGCTGATTCAAAAGCAAGTAAAAGCCATAGTTTGCTTCAAGCCATTGATCTTAACGTTAATCAAAAGTCTTAACAGGGACTGATATTGCACCCAGTTGCTTAGAAAAGCACTTAGCTGATCGTGCTTCAGAAATCTGGCACACAGATCATCAGTAACAATTTAACAGAATATTTCCTATTGCTAAGTTAGGTAAGAGTTAAAAGGCAACATCCTTACCTTAGGATCTTTCTAGGAAAGATCCTTTCTTTATTCCAAACTTATAGCATTGACTTTAAAATTCCTGAGATCTAAAAATTAGCATTAATTAATTTGCAATAGTTAAATTTGGTGATGTGTTATAGAACAGTTTTATTATTTAGAAAACAAAACTGTGCAAGTTATACTTGGCTGGGGATGAAAAATCTTCTGCCTACCATGTGTGCATGCAAGACAGGTTTGGCAAATAACTTTTGGGAAGTTTTAATAGTTATAAAAATTACTCTGCTCATAATTGGGAAGTGATCAGCATTTTTTTTTTCCATAACCAAACACTGGGGTCTGGTGCTGCCATTCAAAAACCCAGCGATGAGCAGGAGGGAAAGGGCATTTTCTGTGAGAGGTACTGCTGTGGGGAGGCACCATGGAAAATGGGGCACTGGGGAGGAGCACATCACATCCAAGTCACTTAGCCAACCCTTAGGCATCAATTTGAGATTTGTGCTCTAAATCCAGACTATTCTAACTAATTAAGATACACCATGCAGTAAAATACAGGTTAACATAAAGATCTTGTAACAGTAAATGTTATGCCTGTTATGTTCTCAGCTGTCCTGAGATTCCACAGGGCCATGCATTTGTGAAAATAATTATTCTTCTCACTCACTTAAGGTCTTCCAGTAAGTGGGCTTTTTGCTGTGGTTTGTTGATTGGTCGATTGTATTTGTAAGAAGAGGCATCTTAACACTTGTAGGGTTCTGTTGTGACTGGATTAGATCCTAATCCTTGTTCAGGTCAATTTTAGACATTTTTGACAACTTTGAGCATGCCCAAATTCCACATTGTAGCTTTTCCACATGGAGAAGCTCATGAGACTCAAGTTCTTTATGAATCCTTTCAACATCTGCTACTTAAAAAGCATTTGTATAACTTATGTTTGTCTTCATGTTTAGAAGATGGTATTATTATCACATACTGTACTGAGGATCAATGTGACATTTGTAAGGAGATTCTTGAAAATGTGAAAATACTCACAGGGTAAAAGTACAGACTGGTGTAGACTAGTGCAGACTGTGGGTGTATTTGATACTGATTCAAATTTGACTATCCAAGTTAAATATCATGCACCTGCATCATGTACCATTGCTCAATTTATGTCATTTCTTCATAGCAAACTTTCAGAATCTCAACAGCAAGAATGGAAAAACATCCCAGCCCTGGCAAGAATTTTTATAGAGTAAGACTAAAGCAATGGAACAAGGCTCTACAGGGAAGCCTCTACTGCTGCTACTTACACTAGGTGTGCCAGAGGAAGAGTACATTTCTCTTACTAGGACTGAACAAATACATGACCCAAGTTTTAGTGGACAAAGTGCTTTACACCAGTAGAGTGAGAACACTGTAACAAAGTGTTCTCAGAACACAATGGTACAGCTAACTGCTTGTCATTTTATTGAAACTCCTACTGCATGAATGCTGCTTTCCTCCAGTTCCAAGCAAAGAGTGTTCTCCTGAACACAGTAGCTCAAAGTGCAGTGGAGGTATGTAAAACCACAGTGACTGCCTGGGTTTACCTGCTCTGTTACGTTTCAGTGAATAATCTCCCCATGTCTGCATGCTTTCACGGTAGCAGCTCATACTGATAGAACGGAGAAATTCAACAATAAGGCAATGCAGTATTTGTCTGAATACCTACCACAGGGGTTTTTTATGGACAGACACATAGATATGTGAAAGGTGTGATGCTACACTTAGAAAATGAAATTAAGGGCTGCAGGTCAATAGGCAGGCAACACAGTGCAACAGTAACCTCCAAGTTCTTACCTTTGGAACACTGAGCAAAAGGTGCCATGAGCTTATCCAGTGTTTTTTCCAGAGAGGAAGATGGTGAGTTGCTTAGTGCTGATGTATTTGGAGTTGATCATAATGAATAGCATTAAAACTGATGGTCTAAAAATAGGTAACTAACTGTATCCAAGGGAGCTTACTCTCCACTGTTGTTAATTTCTTACAAAAAAAGAAGACAAATCCTACTACCCACATTTGATGGACTGTTCTGACTCAGATCTCTCTTACTTAGCACTCTACAGGAGGTCAAAGCTCAGATTATCAAAACTATATTCCTGATGGAGATATATTAATCATATTGGTTGCTTCCTGTAATCTGTTTCTGGAAGCCTCAAACCACAGATGCTGAAATTTAAGTATTTAAAAATATAAAATTCCATTGAACTATGTTAGCACAAGGTACATTTCTGATTTCAAAAGTGTTATTGCCACTGTTTGTTTCGCTAATTAATATATCAGGTAGGTGATTATTCCTACACCAGGAAAAAGATGAAGTCAGAATTTTTTGAAGTTTTAACCTGGAGACAAAAGGCTACCAGAATAACATCTTGTGTATTATCACATGTATTATCACATTCTTTGTATCTGGGGCTGTCAGACTGTTATAATGAGAATGGCAATTTCATGTTCAACAGACAATTTTTGCTATAAAATTGCAAATCTGAAGTGAAGAACCACATTGGAATTTTTCTTTTTTTTTTTACACTTTCAGGTGGATCTTACTCAATTTGGCACATACAGTACTTCAAGGATATTTATTTCGTAACAAGTTCTTTGCTGTTAGACTTCTGGAGACAACATACACTTCTCTGGCTGTTGGATGAATAGGCAAACATGAGTTTTCCCACCTGCTTTATAGTTAAAATACACCCAACTTTAAACTACAAACTGGCAAGTATAGTTCCTACCCTCATTCTTCCAGCTAAAATTCCATACTGAGATTATCTGTGTTCTGCTCACTTTTAATTATTTTTTTTAATGTAGTAGGAAAAATATTTTTATTAAAAGCTGTATCTACAGTAGAGGTCTTAAGTTCCTTCCAGGTAAGTTATTAGTATCCTGTTTCTTACTAAAAGAATTTTTTTCCATATGGAATAGAGTGTGGTGTGGGCAGTTGAAGCTTCTAGATGATTGCCCCAATAGCAAAGAAGAGGCTGAAAGAAGAAAACCCACACACATTCCTTGTGTGCTGCTGGACTACCATTTGTGGCAGGGACATACCCTGCCAACATGGATGTGAGTAGCTGCTGTTGTTCCCCTGATGTTGGATATTGCAATTCTTTCCCTACTGGTTTTGTATTTTTCCAGCTGAAGAAAAAAAGTATTTTAAAGTTATTGCATTTTTTTTCAACTGTTTCATTTTGACTCAGACCATATGAAGCACTTATATAGAAGAAGTCTACGGGGAGATAACTACACTAGTTTTCAGTGATGAGGTTTATCTGTATTTTAACAGTTAAACCCACTGTTAATAAAACAAAACTTCTGAAAAATAATCCTGCTCAGTTTCAGTATTTTCCCCATTCCTTGTACTTTAGAAGACAGATAAGAATTGTAAAGCACAGCTCCATCTTGAATGAAGTAGGAAACTAATTCCCGGCTTATAATCAGATCTGGCAGTTCTCTACACGCTGGCTGCATTGCATGGATAAGACTTAGTTACAAGCTACTGCAGTCACTTCTCCCCAAATCTTCGTTTCCTGAAAACAAATCACTTCTTATGCCAGAAAATGTCTTAAGTTTACTTGTAAATAAAAAATCCTACCGAGCTTTATCGTTGGAGAGCAGGAAGGGCATTAGCATGTGCCCACAGATACATATGTGCACCCTCAGGCAAGTTCATGGTCCTGGGCAAGCAGCCTCTGTTCTACTCTGCCTGCAGGATTCTGCAAATCCCAATTGTGAACATTGCTACAGAAGATAAAGGGAAGCATATGATGGATACTTCTGTTTTCTGTCCTTCCGGGGCTGGACATGGAGGGTTAATCTTTGCAAGAACTACTGAAAACAAGTTAAGTGGTGTGTTGACTGATTAAAAATGACAAGTGTTTAGACAAGCAGCATTAACCTCTGCAAATCCATGGATATGTCTATCCCAATCACACTTACCAGTTTAAGACCATTGAATTATAAATGAGATGCCTGATTTAAGACCATTGAGTCTCAGAAATGCTACTCCAATATGTTAACCCAGAAAGTGCATACAGCTACTGCTGTGCGATCTTCCATTTCCCAACTCCAAATGCACGGGACTACACAATGACAAAATCCTTACCCCATGAAGTTGCCTGTCTGTGAGATTGCTGCTGTATGATGTATTTAAACTGCAGGATGTGTTTGGAGATAAGCCATTAAGAACAAGAACAGAACAATCGTATTTCACTTACCTAATTGAAATTCAATTGTATTAAATATGAAGCAATGCTCTAGGTGAGATATTTTTGAAAGGAATTTGTTCTACAAAGTTTAGATAGTATTTCTGTACCAAACATTTAATTCAACAAAGAATTGGTTACATCAAAAGTGATTGGATTTGAACAGAAAATAAACAAAAATGCATATTCAAGATAGTTTAATATGTATTTTCTGAATTAGAAATATCACTTTCTTAAATGAATGAGAATTTCTAGTGTAATGATCCATTACTCCCCTCCCCCATCATTGAATTACATTATTTATACATATAATACAGAGCCGATTGCAGTTGGAAACAACAATATTAAAATAAATGTTTAATAGATACAAAGGATCTTTTCTCCACAACATAGTTTTTCTGGTGTCTGAACACCAATTTTAAAGTAATTCTCTATAAGCATTAAACTATTTAAGTGCAAAACAATTTTGTTTAAAAAAAATCTATGATTGCAGCATCCATCTTCCTGAAAAACATTTTGAAGCCAGAAAGTAATGACTTTCATTTTCCATGAGTGCATTCCAGGCTGTCTTCTAGCCATCTCTGGTTAAAAAAATCAGTGCAAAATAAACAATGGTGAAGTACTAGTTTAACCATTGAACTTACTTGAATTTAAGAAACATATCTTATTTTACACTATATATATATA
>WAAE01021350.1:0-34962 GCA_013400495.1 Nicator chloris
ATCTCCTACTTTGCAATAGCAATATTCTTGCCTGTTTTCTGGAAGCTAAAATTGCTGTCTGTATGTGGCTCATAGAAGCAATTAATTGCTTTTATTGCATTGTGTCTTCTAATCCAGGATAAATATCCAGGTTCTCTGAAGTCAGTAAAGAGGATCAGACACCTCTGGATCTGTAGAGATGACTGGAGACAACTTAGGCACTTCTCTTTGAAGGAGCTAAATTGTTCCCTCAAAGATGATTCTGAGACTAGATGCTTAATTTCAGATTCTCTCTTACCGTGTTTTCAAAAAATTGTGATAATCTGAAAAATCTCAAGTTTTAAGAGGCTTCCAAAGTGTTTACTCTGCAGGGAAGTAGCTCCCAGACTTCATGGAGGTCTGACCTCTGATCTGTGCTGTTTAATATATTTGTGAATATCAGTAATGAGGTGAAAAAATTTGCTTATGAAACTTGATTAATTGGGATAACAAAACTGATGGTTAATGGCAGAGAACTGCAAATGTTTGCAATATTGATTCAGTGGGCAACAGATTGCTGACAAAACTCAAAGGTAATAAATCACACAGGAAAAATAAAAGAAGTTTTTTGGGTTTTTTTTAATTGCAGGAATGAGTTCTGAGTTAACTATTACTGCCCAGAGATGAGATTTTTGAGTCAGAAATCATCATTGCATAGAAAAATCATCTCAATACTCAGCAATAGTCAAAAATCATGTGAAATCATGAATAAGAAAGGATTAGACAGCATGTCAGAAAGTGTCCCAGCAGTGGTGTATAACTCTCTGGTTCACCTACCTTTGGAGGCAGGTGTGATCCCCGCTTCTGAGAGGAAGCACAACCCAAGTGGAATGATGAAATGGAGCATCAAAAGTGAGGATGCTAGAATGAGATAGCCAAGAAAGAATTTGATGCTCAAAAGAAGCAGAAAGAGAATCTTCTTACAGACATGCTTACATTGCAAGACTTCCCTTTGATGTGCAGAAGTTAAAGCTTAATATAGGTTCAAACCATGTTTCTAAATCATAGAGGAAAAAGACATAAGAGGGCATTAAATGAGAATGCAGTAGCTGACAATTGGGCAGCTCTTGAGCCACAGTCTGCTGCATGATGAGAGAATGTACAAGGAAATCTCATGTGGTGCTTTCTTGGTTATAATCCTTCTCAGCATCTGCTGCTTGTCCCATGCCAGGAACAAGATACTTTTCTAGATGTTCTCTTATTTCTATTATTTTGGCTGCTACTATACCCTTTCCTGCACAATTCTTTCCCTACCGTGATTGTCTAGACTGTATATTGAGTCTTGAAAGTTTCCATAATTTCATTAAATGTTACTTCTGAGATTTAAAAAAATAAAGATTTTTTTTTAGCGGAAAAATCCATTATCTTCCCATTTCATTTCTCTTCTTGTTATTTCACATTTATGTGTTTTACGGAATACTTAGCTTAGAGGATAAAAATGTTGCCACTTTTTTTTTGTTTTAGATTAAGTTAGTGAAGAACTATGGAATGATTAACTTTCCAAAGCTCTACACATGCTGTACTTGTGCAGGATTCTGTAAATTAGTAGATTCATTTTACTTCAGAAAATTGACTACTGTATTTAATCTTTTAAACTAAAATGGGACTATCATGTCATGTTGCAAATATTTTTGAAGTCACTAAAGAAAGAGAAAAAGTATTGCGTATTTCATCCCTCTATATTATTTCTTTTAGTATTTTGCCTGTTGCGATATTTTTTTGTCCACCTTTTGACAGTTTATGCACAATTTGCTATTCAATTGCTGCTGTCATTGGCCCAATAGTACTTTGGAACATTTTTTGTCTTCATGATGAATTATAAACACTGAAATTAGAGTTCTTTGTTTTACCTTGCCTTCAGGATCATGTGTATATACAAATATCCTACATTAAAACATTTTTCTTATGAATACTTTAGAAATACACTCAAGAGATAAATAAATTTTTTCATATATAGAACAAACAACACATTTTTTGCCTGTTTTGAAGAGTGTAATGCACTTTTTATGTGTTTGTCGTATTTAAATATTTGAAAAATAAATTTAAGAAAAAATTAAGCTTAATATAAGGTGAAGAATGGAGTTATGTAATACAGTCACTTATAAGTTTTATTTCTCAAATTTACAGTAGATTGGCATGGATGAAAAAATAGGAGTTGGGTGATATGGTACCAAATATTCTTTCAATTTTCACCTCATAATGTAATTTTAAATTCAGTTTCAAATTCAATATCCACTTGATTTCAAGTGAACTAAATCTCTAATACTCTACTGTCTTATTATCTGTCAATCCTGTTTAATCATCATCCTTTATTGTGCAAAATAAATTAACTCCACAAATAATCCCTCAAGATCTCTTGTTTCTAAAGGAATCCTCTCTACTTCTCCATGTATTATTCCCCCATCTGTTCATTCCCCCTTTTGCACAATAATAAGTCACATTTGCAGAAAACAAGTGTAATCCTTCAGTGTGAAATGTATAAAAGAAGCTACACTGATAAATCCCTATTGAAAGGTACAGCACCCTATTTAAAAGTGGTGCCAGGGTTTGTGGCAATAAAGTAAGGCATTTTAGTGCAATAAATTCTATTGGGAAGTGTATGGCAAAACAGTCATTAAGAGCCTTCCTTAAAATTCTTCATATCCTCTCCTTTCTGGCTCATTCTCCTACCTACTACATTGTGTCCACAGTTTTTTATTTGCTTTCCTTCTGTGCTGTGACTCGTGCATTCTTGGTTGCAGAGTCCCTCAGGCTTAGTGTGAAAGATGAAGAATAGCTTTCCTATCCCTTCCACCTTTGTATAACAGGCTTTGAAGAATAGGTGAACAGGGATTTGAATTTCTTTTGATTGCAGATATATTTGATCCATAGCAGATGAGTGCAGTTGGCTTTGAGCTCTTTCACAAGCTGTTCTGCTGCTCCCCATCTGTGCATGCATGTGCTTTTTGAAGAGGACCTGACACTGAAGCCACAGTGGGACCCCCAACTGTTTTGGGGCCTTTTTTTTCTCTCTTTAAAGGGAGGAAGTGACGTGACACATTGCTATATATCTCATCATCAGGCTTTAAGTTCTGGTCTTAGAGTTTGAGATTATCAGTCTGAAACCAAAGTCTCTCCAAGGACTGTGCCGCAGACTTAAGTGGTCACGTAGGTAATTCCCTTGGAATCACCCGACTGATCCGGATACCTGTTTCTGGTTCACTGCATCACCCAGGTTGGTTGATTGCAGAAGGTGGTCTGACCCACCCCCCAACCTCTGTACTTGTTACACTCACATCATGGTGACAGAATATGACACTAATTTCATTGAAATGTCTTGTGGCCAGAAGAATCACACTACTTAGTGGGCAGTTGGGCATCTGTGAAAAGTGAAAAATAGATTTGTTGAGAGGTAACTTAAATTAACTGCTCTTCTAACGCCTCCCTTAGGTATGAAATTGTCTCCTACTCCAGCACATTCTTCTGCTGAATGTCACTGAATCCTCAACTGGATTGCAAACTTAAAGCACTCTAGAGGCTTAATTTGATGCATATAAACAGAGATAATTGCTTCATTGGATTACTTCATTCTGGTATCTTGTTTTTAATATTTAGCTCTTAGAGTATAAACTAGTTGGAACCAATGCATAAGCGTGTGTTTGTTTTTTCTAAAGCAACGGAAAAGATTACATTCTCGGGAAAGAAACAATCTATCATCTTTTACCATAGTGCTCTCTTAATCTGAGTCAGCATATTCCATAATTTGACAAAACAGAGACACTTTCACTATTTATGTGTGTAAATCATTTATATTTAGACAGTACAACAGACTGGTGGGGTTTCCACACTGTGATATACCAAGTTTGCGTCATTTGGGGGCAAGAACGACTTTGCATTCTCTGCCATCAGAAAACTCATTACAATAGTTCATTCAAGGGCATGATAGGAATAACATGAATCTCAAAACTGCTCTGTGTCTTTGGTGGATTCTTTCTGTCAAAATCGATTATCTGATCCATTTAGATCCATTTACTAACGTTTTAAATAACCCTAGTTGCATTTTTATTCACAATTAACACCTCTAAATTGTACTCTCAAGAGAATGTTGGAAACATTTTCTCCATATATATGGAGAGAAATGTGTTGAGATTTAAAACAAATGTCAAGAAAATTGCAGTAAAGTGAAAATGACTCTTACTGCATTGCAGATCCTAAGCAAATACTTCATGAAAAACAGCAGACTGCAATAAGCAGCACAGAGTCAGGCAGCATCCAAACATTAACCAGTGCTGTTAAATTGGATTTCATAAATGATCCCTGCCTGCTATGTTTTGTCTGCTTTACAGAGAAGCCACTATACATCTTCATCTGTTTTGGGACTTCACTGTTCAAATATGCAAAGAAGATCATGCACTAGATGTATCATCACTAGATGCATGGCATAATAACAGGTATATTAAATGAGGAATGTAACAGGGAGACCTGCTGGTGCTTGAAGGAAATATATCCAGTTTCTCAAACTGTAGAGATTATTATGTCCAAAGGATGGTATCACTAGGAAAAAGAATTATAATATTTTGTAGATAAATATGACAATGGATGTTTATTTCTTATTGTACAGGGTAGACAGAATAATATGAATGGTATGTTTCACTGGAATTAGCTGGACTTTCATCTTTGTGAGTTATTATTTAATTTCAAAAATCAACCTAATGCACCAAACTTATCTAAAATTCTGATACCTTATTTTAGAAAGATGGAAAATTTTCTATTTTGTTCACATTTCAGTTAGAAATTTTACTTGTGAATCCTCAAAATGCAGCTATTATTCAGTACTGGAAATTTTTGTAACATTACCAGTGACTTCAAACTTAAAGTAACAAACCAATATCTAATTGTGAGTGGATGTTTTCTCTTACAGGTGCTTCCAAAACTGTCCTTCACTCATTGCAATGGGCCATATTCAATGCAGGCATTTTCCTCAGGTGCTGGCCCTGGAAATTTCCCACCTCTTGTTCTCCTTGGGAATCAAGCCTTCTTGGAGCTCAGAGCAGCAAGTGGGCACTTCTGTTCTTGCTCTACCTTTAGCAAATATTAGCTCTGCGTATTATCTGTTCTGAGCACCTTTAGAAACTAAGTTGACTTTTCCTGTGTGAGGACAATACATGTGGAATAGACCAGTGAAGACTAAAGGTTTTGGTGTCTGGAGAGAACAAACCAAACCTGACAATAGTGTAAAAATGATAGCATAGGCCTGTATCTGTTCAATAGTGAGAGTTTCTAATTTATCATTACCCAAGTTGCTCTGGGATGTCTTCCTGTCCTCCCACTACATTCATAAAGCAGGTGGCTCCCGTAGGTTTTATATCAGGCCCAGCTGTTCCAGATAGCCTAGGTCACCTTGAAATCGCAAGAACTGCAAAGCTTGGGCTGCAAAATTCCATTTATGGTGTTACTCTTACTTCTAGAAATGTCTGATGAATATTATAGAAGTTCTTTTTATGTGTAAAGGCTAAGGAGAAAAAACAGAACATGAGAATCTGAGAGTTTTCCATTTTTCCAGAGTAAAGGTCGGATGTTGATGTTTCATCCCTCTAATTGAAATGTCAGAGGTACAAGATGCCTCACAGAAATGGCATATCATATCTGGGAAAGTGAATTAAGTCTCATTTTTTGAAAAACCATTGAACAATCTGGACAGGGCAAAGTGTCAAGAGCTGGCAGGTGTGACAGGAAATTAAGTAGCCAGAGGGATTGTTTTCCAATACAGTTGTTCTCTGCAAACTGTAGAAATTCACTTGTTTGATTAAACAAAAGACAGATACAACTCACCAGAGCTTCACAGCTATAATTGCCTTTTCTCTGGTAGGTTTGAGAGCTCCAGGAAAGACAAACTGAAAACAACCAGTGAAAACAATCACCATGGCTTTGCAAATCTGCCAAAGAGAACACGCTTGATGAGCTCCTGTATGTCTTCCTGCTCCACTGGGACAAACTGAACCATTTTACAGGACAGGACATTGATTCCACAAAAATCTTATACTTGCCAAGGAAGTGTGAAAATAAATTGAAATAGTGATTTAGATCTTGGCATTCTCAGGGATTAAAGAGAAACATCCATAATATTAACACTTTGGGATACTGTCGAACAAAAGAAAAGCATAAATGACTTGTTGGGAGATTTCTACTCATACAGGATGTGTTTTGTTTACGCTTCTCTTCCTGAAAGTGCTGACTCTGTGGAAGAGAGCATTTATGTTAACTCTGCCAGTTCAAAATTGGCTGGTGCTGTAACATGAGCAGCAGTTTCTTACAGAAGACTATCTTTCTGACAATTTGATATATTTGTATACAGCTGCCAATCAAACCTTAACCAAGGAAAATTCCTTCTGTCTCGATTTTAAAGGGAATTTACAGCTGAGTATCTGTACATTTCAGAAATATTTATATAAGGTATATTTCAGAAACATTTTAGGTTTCTCATTGTTGGGGTTAGATTTGCTTCTTATTTTTTTACTTATAGAATTTTTTTTCCCCATAAATTGCCAGGAGATTAACTGCTGGTACTTATGGGTATTTGAGCAGAAGTAAAAGAGGTGGCCAAAAGTCAGGAGAGGAGTGAGCACGGGGCTCACTTCTTTTGTTCTCTGGGAGTTTCCCTTGGTGGGGGGAAAGTTAATGTGAGTTTTTGGGGGCAGGAAAACGACGGGGCTGAGGGAGGAAGGAGGTCTCTTGCTCTCAACATCAGAAAGAAGAGGGCCAGGCTGTTTGCTTGCTGAGAGAGGAGGTCACTGTCACCACCAATTCCGGTCCTGGGGAGCTGCCATCCCCTGCTCGTGTGCCTGGGAACTCTGAGCTGGCCTCCTCCTGCCCTGCTGGAGCCGGGCCGGCCCTGTCCCACCACCGCCACCTCTTTGGCACTGCTGCTTTTGCTGCGGTGGCCCCACACCCTCCTGCCCTCCCAGGACACCCTGCCCCTGCCTGCCAGGGACATTTCTGCCGCTCCAGCCACCACTGCAGAGCTTCTGATTTATCTCATCCACCAGCCTGGGACTTTCCACTGTTCCAGCTTGGTGCTCTCAGACCTGCAGGAGCACTGAAATCAGACTGCCCTGGGCTTTGTGAAGCAGAGCCCTTGAGGTTCCTGGTCCTGTTTTGTTGTTAACGCTGTAGTTGTTGCTTGTTTTGCTTTGTTATACATACTAGTAAAGAACTGTTATTCCTACCCCCCCATACCTCTGCCTGAGAGCCCTTTAATTTTCTAAATTATGATGGTTTGGAGGGAGTGGGTTTGAATTCTGCCCTCCCCAGCAGACAGCTGTCTTTCAAGCCAAGACACTTGTTTATTTCAGAAATGTTTATATAAGTAGTCCAAGTCCCAAATGGGCCTTCACATATCTACGAGTTCATGATCATCCCCTACACTAGTGGCTATCCAGCTGATCCAAACATGTTAATTTATCTTTCTAACTGGAGGTCTACATCTGAAAAAGTCATCTGTCCTCTCTTACTAATCAAGGCACAAACATTTTACTTATCTGCAAAGAATAGCTACACCCTAAAACATGTTTATTGATGCCTGGAACAAGTCTCAAACTCAAAACAGTTTGTGTTTACCTATAGCTACAAATACCTACAGTGTAAATGTATGGCACAACTGAGTATTTTTAAAGCACAGCATAAATTGATCTGTTCTAGTCCCATGTTGGGGTCACTCAGAACACACAAAAAGATTTTCTGGGCTTATGTTAAAGCCCTTGTCTGAGAGTCAGAGGTTTCCTCTGCTTCAGAATCTGCCTATTCCCAGTAAACATGTTGGCCTTACAGGGCGAGGTTTTGGGAGCAGAGGAAGGGGCTGCACAAGTAGCATCTCTGAGGAGACACCAGAGGTTTCCCTATGTCAGACAGAGTCATTTCCAGCTGGATCCTTCCTTGGAGGGCCACAGTGGAGCACTGCAGTATCCCTGCAGGACGTCACACTGGAGAAGGGGAATGTGCTCGGATGGAAGCTGCACCCTTGGAGAGCCCATGCAGGAGCAGGCTCCTGGCAGAGCTGTGGCCTGTGGATAGGAGCCTACACAGGAACAGATTTCCTGGCAGAACCTGTGGCCCTTTGGGAACCCACACTGGAGCAGCCTGCTCCTAATGGATTGTACCCCATGGAAATGGTCCATGCTGGAGCAGTTCTTGAAGAACTGAAGCCTGTGGCAAGCACCCTCATTGGACAAGTTTGCAAAGGACTGGGAGTCATGGAGGGCACCCGCTGATGGAATGGAGGAAAAGTGTGAGGCGGAAGGAGCAGCAGACGTGAAGTATTAGACTCAACACAACCCCTATTTCCCAGCCATCTGAGCTGCTTAGACGGAAAGAAGCAGAAGAATTAGGAGAGAATTTGAGTCTGGGAAGGAGGGATTGTGGGGAGAAGAATTTTAGTTTAATTTTAGTTATTCATTTCAGTGAAAATGTCTAGAATGCAGGTGGGATGTCTAATGTAGATAGTGATTACTGTTTGTAATTATTGTGGGTCTTTACACAGAATTCTTATTTGTAGGACAGAAAATGAAGAAATAAAGTATGGAAAGGTCACTGCCATTGCAGATCTGGGAGTGAGACCCAAATGCCCTCACTTCCTTGGTTTTATCTTTGAAAATGTCTATACATAGTGAAAAAAATCAATGCTTATAAAATTACAGTGAAGATTATACATCAATATTTTAAATAGGGAACAATTAGTCTAAAATTCTGTAATACTGAATTGTATTTGCCTGATTAAAATAAACTTTACACTGAGCCTGGTAGGCAGGAACAAGATCCAGACATGAACAGAAAAAACACAGTCAAACATGGCAGGGATTTTGGATTCCTTATTGACAGACATCCTCATCAAAAACAATAGAAGCCCAAAAGAAGTGATGAATTTTTTTATCATAAAGCTTTAGCAGGGAAGCACACTTATGCTCAGCACAGCTCTGAACTCTCATACACCATGAGCAGTGCTGCAGTGCAGTCTGGAGAGAGCTCAGCAGTGCTGCATGCCATTACACACACCAGGAAACTAATCCAAGCTGAGATTAAAGTGGAGGCAAAAGATCCAAAACATTCAGAGGGAAAACACATATTTTTATTTATTTTTCATTATTTCGGAGGAGTACTTTTAGCTGCTTAACTTAGGTGCTTAATTGCGTCGTTAGAGCCAGAAGAAAGCTCCAAGAGGGAACAGAAAGCCCCAGTGTGGACTTACAAGACACCTTTTGTACTGAAAGTAATGATTGCTTTCCTTCCTGCATATCTAGAAGACTAGAAAACAGCAAGATAATAGCATGTGAGACTGAGTTAGATCCTTTGCGGTCATCAGTAACCATAACTACAATCTCTGTAAGATTTATTGTGCCTTTATCTTGCAATATCAAACAATGCCCTTAAATCAGCATTTTGCTTATTTTAAGTGATACACATTAAAAATAAATTTGAGTGTAGCAATGCACCCCCACACCTGAGCAGGTGTTTCTATGAAGGGAAAAAGAGTTTGAGTTTCACCTTAGAAGTAAAAAGGTAAAAACTGTAGAAGCTTCTTTACTCTCCTGGCAGGAATTGGCTCAAGGCCAAGACAACAATACTGATAGGTCTCTTTACCTGTTCCTCACAAAAGTAGCTATCCTCCATTTGGCAGTTTCCCAAGAATCCCACCTTAATAGTTCGGTACCTATAGGAGAACAAAAAACTTCTCAAGTGTTTTTCAGAGTGTCTTAGCTGGTGCAAAAAACTCTTTGCACCATGAGCAGCTTGTCCTTTTATTTCTGTATTGTTTATTGTTTTCTGTTTTTATTAAAACCTTTTTGCTTTTCTAAACACTTCTGATCTGCCATCTCACCATTATTTTAAGCCACTTGTCTGTGAGATTCTGGGAACCCTCAGAAGGTATTGACCCCTCAAAGAGCTAAAAACCTCTGGCTTTTTGAGAAATTCAATATTTGAGTATCTTAGTTTTTTTTTTTTCCTCTAAGGAGATGACTACATGTGGCCAGGAAATGGAAATTTTTGATTCTAGAACATTTTGCAACAATTTATTAATTACTGTAAGCTAAGTGGTAAAGTCATTCAGTCCAGAATAAAATTCCCTGATTTTCAGTAATTTCCATTTCTTTCCTATGAAGGTCAGAAAATAATTCCTGTTAAATAAAAAAATTGCAAGAATAGACCTATTAAATAATGATAATAAAGTGTCTGCTTAAAACTTTTTTCCAAAAGCAAAGTGGCTTGAGATATGCAATACTGGAGGAAATGATCATGTTTTGGATATCAAAGCTTTAAAGAAGCATGATGTCAGTTACCTGTAAAAATGACCTCTCTGCTTTTCCTTTGAAGATGAGCTCTTAATAATGCCATAACAAGAACCTGACATAGGAGGTAACCTAAAGAAAATGCATCTTTGTGCCCTAAAGAGTCCTTTACATTAATGTCATTGTAAACTGGAGAACCAGACATAAACATTCAGAGAAACAGCACATTGCTTGAGCTCCTTTACATTAAAGACTTCCTTTGATCTCTGTGTCTAAGCTTTGATAGCTTCCCCACAGAACAAATCATTGTATAACACACACAGCATTCAAAATTAATAAATTAGTGTGGAAGATAAGCCAGTGGCATCAAACATGTCTAGAGCTTTGATGCTGGATTTGTGTTGCTAAGGCCCTTGTTGGAGTTTTGATAATCACTTTATTTTCCTTCTCTCTCTCTCTTTTCTCTCTCTTTCTTTCTTTATTTTTTAACAGAACATGATATTTTTCCATGGAGAGAAACAACTTCATCCTCCAAATTTCATCCTCCAATTCTGAAATGCTGGAAAATTTTGGAAAGGCTTGAATCCCAAATTGAGATCTGGGATGCTGCACTTAGCTTCCTTTTGCTTGTCTGTCTGATATACTGGGTAGCTGATGAACTAATAAGCATCACCAGAGATCTGATTTCAGACCTACCTCAAAGTTCAAGAGGATGGATTGTGTGAGCACATTGCATCCTTTAGATCTCAGACTCATCTATACAGAGGATCTTCACTTTCCAAAAACCACTGGGCTTATTCTGTGCATAAAGACAGATTTTGACTATGGAAATTTGAAATTCCTGCTCATGCTCATGACCACTAATCTAAATTCCATGAATATTTGCTGGAAGCAAACAAGGATACAAGGAAGACCACAGAATTTTACACCTAATGGAAATGAGGAGGCAATCTTCTGTGCAGTGTTGGACTTTAGGTGATGTATTAATTTAATCTAAAACCCAATGTTTTGGAAAAGCTGGTCTTGAAATTCTGTCCTTGTAGATTAAGCGTAAGGTGTATTACATAAATTTTTAAAACACATAATTTTCCACATGCATAAGTATTAATACTTTTAATTAATAAAAAAAAATTAAAGGTATTCTACCCCTATAATGCCTCCTGTTTTTTTAATGATGATATAGACCTCAAGATTGCACTGAAACATCCTCTTCTTCTATATCACTTTGGTTATGGCTTTTCTCACCTAACTTGAATCGTTTAACTCCAACTGACTGATGAGAATCCCTCTAAGAACCACAGCAAGAGGTGGGACCAGCTTTGAAAGTGGGCATTAAAATAGGTGGAAGAAGTTACTTGTTATGTCCACTTTGTTGTCCATGTGTGGAAGTTGGGATATCCCGGGATTTACAAGGCACCCACGTGTGACCACAGAATCTGGAAACATTTCCCAGGGTCAGTCCAGTCATGATCTCCCACGTGATATTAAATACCAATATTTGAGCAGCTGAACTCCTATTTCTACATCTCTGCACACTGTCTTCCACACTCTCAGTCTCAAAACAAGAGACTATACCATTTTCAACACTTCTGCTTGATCTTAATAAAAAAATCAAAATTAATCTCTGCACACTTTAAAGAACTAATGCTGTTTCACAAGTCATGTCACAGACTTGTCATTTACCTGCTACATGTCACAGAACCCTCAGATATAATCACAGGTAACATTCTTGTCTTCTATATTCTCAAAATAACTAATATTTTTATAAACCTCACTTTTTTGACTATAAGAATTGGTATTTTAGTACATACTATAGCTGTAATATTGATTATGAGGAAAATTTGATTCTCAACCCACAGGTTCCACCAAATTTTTAACTTGCTAAATACGGTGGCTTTGAGCTTCAATAATGACCTCTTTCTGAACCCTTTGCTCACCCAAGTGGCACGGAGTTCTTGTTGTAGGACAGCTTTATCTTCTGAGCAAATGGTCAAATTCACTGTAAGTAAATAAAAATGGACATTCTTTCACAGTAATATGATGGGTAGGGGGAAATTATTTGTCAGTGGCGTTGTAGGTGTGAGTTTTCCACTTAGCTGCTCCATATAGTTACTTAATAATAATAATAATAATAAAATGTTGAACATATTTTTGAATAAATTATAAACTAATTGGGGAAAAAAATACATGCTAACATAAAAGGGGATATATAAAAATATATATTTGAATTGAACAGCAAAGGAGCTCTTTTGACATGTTTTAAGTAATTTAACAATGTATTTTATCCCTTTAAATATATTTCTATGATGCAGGTAAACTACAAGTTAGCATTCAAAAACACTGACCAGCACTGATGGACCAATATGGCAATGAAAACTTCCACACTGGCATTGAAAACTGAAGGGCCAAACCATCTCAGGGAGGTTTTGACATGATCAAAGGTGCAGTGCTTGTGTAAATTGATTAACATTACAAATTTTATAAGCTGAAATTTAGTGGTCATTAATATTTTCCATCGTGACTGAATATTTTATATATGATTTAAGCAAGTATGTTGAATATAATTAAATAAGATTTTTTAAATAGAAATCTGTGTTTCTTAACGAAGATAAGGGATTTCTTGAAGCCATGATGTCACTAGGGCAGAAACACGGAAAAGCTGAATTTGTGCTGTGCAATCATCTGCAACAATGTGTAATTAAAATAAGGTGTCTTTTAAGATGTCAACCTAAGTCTTCTCTGTAGTGTGTGGAAGAGAGAGGCATCTTCAGTGAGTAACTCATCCTCCAGAGAAGTCTGTCAGCAGATAGCGAGAACTGTCTCTCAGGAGGTTTTGTCTGTTCATTGAGTCAGAACAGTTAATTGCCAAAGCCCTGAGTCTGGTGATTAGGGGCAGGACACTTTTCCATACTGAAAATTGCTGGCTGTCACTGGACTGTTGTGCTGCCAACAAGACAGGGCTGTGGTCTAAGACAAGGTAGCAAAAACTCAGTGGTTCTTGGGTGAGATCTGCAGACTCTTTGACTTCTGATTAAGACTAACACAGTAGTTGCCATGAAAAAACTTGTATCAGCCCACAGGTATTACAAGTCTACTCTTGGCAAAAGCTGTGTTATTGACAATATCAGGGGAAGAATGCAGTTAAAATCTGACCTTTATAGATTACTGTTTTCCACTATTCCATGAAAGTTTCTCAAATGTTTAGGATTAAATATTCTGGATTCCTTCCTTTGAAAAATTTTTGGTAATGATCTGGTAAACGATTACTTCTAGAAAAGATTGTCTTATCTTCATGAAGTTTCATAAAATAACCCCTATTAAACTCCATCTGTTGTTCTTTTATTTTCAAGATATTTAATGCAGTAATATTATTTTTCTCTCTTTCTACTTAGGCTATTATAACATGAAAAATTACATCTCGAAATGTGGAAGAAGAATTCAAATAATGAAATTTATTTGCTGTCTTTTTTAATGTCACTATTGTGCAATTTTTAAATCTAATTTTCTGAATAACTTTTGCTTATTTTAAATTATAATTTTCCAGGCATTTTCTCTCTATTGAAAATGTTGATGACTCTCCTGTCATTTTTGGACTTTTAAGGACCCCTGCCCAGCTTAGAAAATTGCAGAAGAACATTTTAAAATATATTGATTGTGGAGAGAAAAACAGAAATGCAATACATTGCAATCATTGCTTTATATAACAGCTTTAGTTAGTGTAATTGTGAGATAACCATTAAGGAATAAATTAAGTGCTGAATTGAATGTTAAGATAAATGACAGAATATAAGTTAGTCAATGATAGAGCTGGTTAAATAGCACCCAATGAATAATAGATATGACTTGAACTCTCTTGAATGCATAATGCAGAGAATATTCTATTGAATTATTTATCCTGTCAGAAAGAAGGTACATGTGCCAAATTTGCAGCAGTTCTCTGAAAGGATTTAGACTCCTGGGGTATGAGGTGATTTCTCACTGGAAAACCAGAGAGCAGCCTATCAAGAAGTTGATGTGCTGATGTGATTTAGGAAGGAAAGTCTCATATAAGCACCATTGGAGGTAAACTCTCAGGGTAATGACCTAAGAGAGAATATAAGGCCAAGTGTTCTCCCATCCATTAGACTGTGCACTTGGGCAAGAGGCCACATAACCTAGTGCTGCCTTCAAGTGTCAGAGGAAAGGCTTCTGCAGGAAGATTTATTTTAATATTGAAGCATTAAAAACATATACAAACCTGACATACTTTTATTACATGAACAAAGAAATAAGACAATCTTCAAAAATATATTATATTTATTTTTAATATTATTAAATTGACATTTTTAGATAAATATGTTTCTTTTTAGATCACTTACAATTCTGATAAAGGTTGGATGCTTAACTCCCTTAACATTTACAGAAATCTTTTATTTCCCAAATTATCATTAGAGCCTATTAGGTATCTGAAGAATGACATGATCCTTTGAAATTCCAGTTCCAGAGTGATTTCATTAGGCAGTGCTGAATGTTTGGTTGCTATTGCAGGTGTCTGACAGCTAATGAGATTTGAGGTCTACAGGTGCCATTCAGAAGTTCCCCCTACTGTACAGTTTTGGCTTACTTTCTATCACACATCCTCCTATATAGGGAAATCTAGAAAGATTATTAATCATCAGAAGAATAATTACTTAGGTATACAAAGACTGTAAGACATAGAGCAATGTCTATGTAAACTGCTTCAAGGTTTGGTCTATCAGGCTAAGCCCAAATCTGGGTCAGCAACTAAAAGGCCAAAAGCTGTGTCACAGTGGCATGGGAAGGAAAACCCATTGTTATTGCATGGCAAGTTAGAAAAGGCTAATTAAATATTACCTCTTACCCAGAAAACTAATTTTCAGTTAAACACAGCTTTTCAGAGGCAAAAACATTCCTAGCACTTGAGATTGTTTGTAGTTGGTTGAGCATAAAAATGTTTAACATGAAATTGAAATTAAGCGCCATCTTCATCTGTTTATTGCAGTGTTTATTTTTTTAAGAAGTAAAAAAGTCATTATGAAGCATAATGTTTTACTTTAATTTATTTTTTTAATGTTATTCAGTAAAAATAACCACATTTGTAAAAGTTTATCATCCATCAGACCCTCCTGAGAACAGAAGGAGAAGTCTGATTTAAAACTCTGGGTGCTAATTACGCCGTGCAATAATGGAAGGAAAATATAAATGCAACAGCTTCAGCTTAGGTCTGCTTCCCCTACCTTTAATTTGCTAGGGGAATAACAACAAAATGAAATGTTCAATATATAATTGAAAATAATCTGTTAAATCCTAAAGCCAGCTCATCTTTGCACTATTAATCTCATGGCAGAAATGTTTATGTTTGATTTGTACTGCAAACACTATCCTCCAAACTCAATCAAACGGCTAGGAGAAGTGTCACTGATGATTCCTGAGATAACAATTACATCACAAAAATGTACATCACATAATTAAAGTTAATTATTTAATTTACAGCCACCTTGGTGTTGGGAAATCACAGATGCTTGGGGTTTGCTGTTGGCACTGGAATAGCTTTTGGAATAGCAGTGGAATAGCAATTGCAAAATGCCAGACAATTGGTTTATTCCCAGAGGTGCTTATTGCAACATAAATAAATAGATTTAGATTTAAATTTAGATTTGGATTTAGATTTTGGCTTAGGTTTAGATTTAGATTTAGATTTAGAATCCTGAATTGGCATATAAAATAAGGAAAACTTTTACACCCACTGCACTGGAGAGTCCTACAATTCAGTCCTTGTAGGATTAGTCTTTGTTATATGTTCTTCTGACTTTTGTCCAGCAGTTCCCATTCATCCAAGTTATGATTGTTGAGCAAAGGAACTGACACAGTCCAGAAGTGGAGAGTTTCAGCAAAGGCCTGAAACAGGGCCAGGTTATGGCTCAAGCATTTTGTTTAATTAAGGCAAGATAGGCTTTGGATTCACGAGATGTTATGTCCATTGCATTATTTTGCTATCCTCAATAGCAAATGGAAGTGTATGTATTTATTTATTTATTTTGCTGAAGATTAAGCTACCTTTTACTTGCTGTAGTTTTATAGGTTGACTGTAAACTGGCATGGCCTGGAATCTGATGCTTTTAAATACTGTAGGGTCAGATGTACCCCAAAAGATTATCCAGTACAATCTGATGCAAGATAAAGACTGGGAAATTAGAAGGTGTGAAATAAATATTTCAAGGCAACATTTTGTTGGTTTGTTTTGTCTTTTTTTTTAAATGTGGTTCTGAAAAAATAAAACACCTCTGATTTTTTAGATTTCAGAAGAAGCTGTTAATACAGTGTCTCTCAGCTATTTTAAAATAGTCAGCCAGAGATAAGTCAAGTGTCTTACATTCTAAAAATGTCCTGGATTTTATCTTATTATCAGACAGAACAAAATAAGGGAATTGAGATTGTTGGGGGAGTGATGGAAAGAACTAGGGAACAGTGAAAAATTATTAATAAATCTATATTTTAAGAAGAAACTAAAACATGAATATAATTAGAACAATGTAGCCTTTCCTCAAACTAACTATTGGCTGAATTTGTTTGCCTAGCACATAAGGGTTGCCATCAGGACTTTGTACAACACGTTGGGATCAACTGCTAACCGTGTCTCAGCAGTGCATTTCCCACTGAAGTCCATGCCTGTCTGCAGTACCCAAAAATGCAGCCTCTGGAGTAGGTGTGAGTACAGCTTGTGTTCACTGTCTGGTGATGAGTCCTCAATAGTGCAACACCTCAAGGCTCTCCCTGTCTCAATGAGTCAGTCTAGAAATGAGGTGTGCTTTTATTTCCTGTTAATGCCATGCAAAGGAAAGTGAGGGCAGAGAAACAGTTTTTATGACATGAGAAGTCATCTTTCACATAGAAAATATCCATTGAAGAAGGGTATTCCTAAAGAAATATTTAATACAATTATTTTTTCTTCATGTTTTCTGGAAAAAAAAGTAGAATGCCTCCAGTAAATGTTAAAGTGAAATGTCAGTTGCGTTGAGGCTGTTCTTAACATTAATTTCTCATTTTAATTATGATTTCTTTTATTTTAATTACAAGGAAAAGTTAGGAGGATGACATTTATAAAAGCTTCCAAAACTTTTGAGAAAGCATTGGGGAAAGCATAGTTTCCAGTTTTTGATTTAGGTATAAATGATG
Organism: Nicator chloris; assembly: GCA_013400495.1. Taxonomy (NCBI): domain Eukaryota; kingdom Metazoa; phylum Chordata; class Aves; order Passeriformes; family Pycnonotidae; genus Nicator; species Nicator chloris. The sequence goes on from WAAE01021350.1 coordinate 17,454, forward strand.
TTCTCCTCCATTTCACTTGATCCCCAAACACACCATGTGTGCCTGTACCAGCTGGTGGGGCACAGGGATGTGAGGAGAGGGCTGCAGCTTGTTGTGATACACACTGATATCTTCATTGTGGATGTGTCTTTCCCAGCATTGAAGTTCTTTCCAGTCCTCAGAGAAAGGGAATTGTGTGGTGGGTCTGGCGCTGGTCAAACGCCAGTGCCCTTACTAAAATTATATACTCATTTTTCTGCTGCGAGATAAGATTTAGAAGGAGAGCAAAGCAGGCCCAAACTTTAAAGGGTATAAAGAAAATTTTATTAACAGAATTAAAAAGAAAAATAATAAGAAATCAGAATAAACCTTCAGAACACTTATCCTATCACCACAACCTTCTTTTCTTTTCCACTGACAGTGTACAGAGACAAAACCTGGGACTTTCAGACAGTTTGCCACCTGTAGAATAGTCTTTCATTGGTTGTCTTAGGGAGAGTAGTCTCTCTTGCCATGCCATGGAGACTTTTCTACAAGAGACAGTTCTTTTGCGGCTTCAGTGTCACAGCGAATCAGCTGCCTGGGAAAGCTGTTTGCCATGTAAACATTCCTCCCCTTGACTTACAGCTTTCCCCACAACTGCTTTTGAGGGTTCAATCTTTGGCTAATGGAGTACACTTTTAAGGATGAGCTATTTAGAAGCAAGGGTTCTCTTCATCTGTCTCTGAAATCATCTTCATCTCTGGAAACAGAGGTCTTCTTCTTCCTTTTCTGAGGACAAAGGGTCTTCATCACTCCTATCTCTCTCTCTGTTCAAGCTTCTCATTTGGGTCACAGCTACTTCAATATCTGCTTTGTTTCAGCATGGATGCCTTTGTTCATGTCTACAGTTTGAACATTCCATCCCCCTATGCTTTTTTCATGAATTACCAGGGTATTCTAGTACATCATAGTCCATCACAGTCCATCACAGTCCATCACCGTCCATCACAGTCCATCACCATGGCCTCACAAAAGAATTTCAGCCCAAGACTGAGGCATCTCCTCATTCTCCTCCCTTTTCTCTCACTCGAGAGATAATGACTTTGGTGTCTTCATATTGTCCTTTACTTGTCTTCACTCTGTCCTTTTCTCTCACTCGAGAGAGGATTGAAGGTCTGCAATCTCATCTGTGCAGTAAAAGAGTTAATCTTACCCAGGCCTTGCATCAGGGAGTGGCGTCTCGCTGTTGGTCATGTGATTTCTGCCAGACAGTGGTGTTGGAGACTCACGGCATTGGTTTTGGCTGCATAATTTACGGGGGCACCTGGATGGTTGTTTTAGCTGCATGATTCCGGCGGCCACGCCAAGGGGGCTATGCAGGAACCCAGCGGCGGCAGGAAATGGCCAGGCAGAATCTCAGCAGCCTGTGCTGTGACCCATCCTGGCTTGGAGCTGCTCCCAGGGCCCAGTGGGCTCCATTTCTGCCTGGGTTGGCGGCAGGCCAGGGCTTAGTGTAGCCGAGATGTTAGCAGCCATGGCCCAGACTTGGCCGGGGCACCATAGCCTCCCCTCCCATGCTCAGACACGCGGCCAGGATGGGGAGAGAACTTCTCTCTTCAAAAACCGAAAAGCAAGAGAGCTTTTCCAGGCTTGTTCATTTTAAAAGTGAATCTCACAGAGGGAGATCTAGCTTTCTTAGTGGTTTAACAATGTGCTGATTCTCAGAACCAGCCAGCGATTGGTTTTGTCCAGTGCAGAGGAAGCTGCTAGCACCTTCTCTTAGAAAATTGTCTCCTTCTCTCTTCACCAAATGTAAATTAATGCAAAACCAGCACAAACTGTTTACAAGGGGTTGCAGTGCCAATGAAAATGGGAAGCCCTTGACAGTACTTCTGTGCATGAGTTCGTCTGTGGTTTCACCAAGACAGAAAAGCCATAGATTAGGCACCAGGCAAAATCACACCTCAGCTCTATACTTTCAGGGCACCAAATGAGAAATCTGCGCACACCCAAGGTTTTCTGAAAAAGTACCATCCTGAATTGTCATGAAATGCTTTTTCATGATAGACCAACTGAGCATGCCACCAAAATACTTAAATTTCTCCAAAAACCTTACATTGATTATGACTGGATACTCTGGAATTGGTCTTTCTAGACCATGGCTCAGCTATAGGTGATTCCTACCCAAGTGCATGCTATCTAATTGTGTGGTAATACACCTTTTGATGGAGATAGTTAAGGAGTTGTGAGACCATTTTGCAGATTCATTTGAAAGACAGAACGTTGCTTGAGATAAAACTTGAAGCAGCAGCACTGATGCTGATTTAATTTCCTCCACATACTCTTTGGTAAAGCAACATGCCTGGCAGGCTTAGAATAGGTTGCTAGGGAACATGATGCTATAGTGAAATTAAGTAGGCTATTCAAACTAATTAGTCTAGGAAGAATGTGTGTTTTTTAAAATTCATAAGATGGTAGTTATAAATAAAAAGATGACAGTCAATTATGTTTAATAAGATCTAATATTCAGAGGGGTGGGTCAAATTCTTTCCAAATAAAAAGAGCTTTGAAAATGATTTGAACTGAAAATGAGCTTAAGTCCTTTGAAACAGGATTAAAAAGGTAAATCAGTCTCACCTAACTTCAGCAACTTAACTTACTCTTGGCCTCTATCTGTCTGGGTTGATCATATAGCCTAAGGAGATTCACAGTTATCTTCACAGGACATAGAATTGTAGAATGGTTTGAGTTGGAAGGGACCCTAAAAATCATCCAGTTCCAACTTCCCTGCCAAGAACAGGAACACCTTTCACTAGAACATGTTGCTTAAAGCCTCATCTAACCTGGCCTTGAACACGCCCAGGGATAGGGCATTGACAATTTCTCTGGACAACCTCTTCCCATGTCTGATCACTCTCACATTTCTTCCTATTATCTAATCTAAACCTACTCTCTTCCACCTCAAAACACCCCCCTTCACCTGTCACTACACGGCCTTGTAAATCAGAGATCCTCAAACATTTTTAAACGGGGGGCCGGTTCACTGTCCCTCAGACACTGTCGGGGGCCAGACTATAGTTTGGAAAAAAATGAACAAATTCCTATGCACACTGCACATATTTTATTTGTAATAGTGCACAAAAAAAGGGAAAAAGAATACAATACTTAAAATGAAGAACAATTGTAATCAACAAAAACAAATAATATTTCAATGTGAACTATGGGCCTGTTTTTGGCTAATGAGATGGTCAATGTTAGGTTCCATATTTGTCACTGCTAGTTGTAGCCAGTCTCTTTCTCATCTGCATGTCTCAGACGCTACCTCGGAGGGACAGACCCACCCATCTGAGAGCGGGGGTCGAGAAGGGACGGGGGGAAGTGGCCACGGCCCTGGGCAGGGTGGCCGGATGGCTCTGCTGGCCCCGCGGGTTTGGTGGCAGGCCGGACTGAGGACCCTGGCAGGCCGTATCCGGCCCGTGGGCCGTAGTTTGAGGACCCCTGTTGTAAAGAGTCTTTTGCCGTCTTTCTTGTGGGCTCCTTGGAAGGCTGTATTAAGGTCACCGTGGAGCCCTCTCTTCTCCAGGCTGAGAATCACAATTTTCTCAGCGTTTCCTCATAGTGAAGGTGTTCCATCCCTCTAATCACATGTGTGGCCTTCATCTGGGCTCACTTCAACCTGTCCACGTCCTTCCTGTGCAGGGCACTCAGGGTTGGATGCAGCCCTGCAGGTGGGGTCTCACCAGGGCAGAGCAGAGGGGCAGAATCCCCTCCCTCACCTGCTGCCCACGCTGCTCTGGATACAGCCCAGGACACGTTTGGCTTTTTGGGTTGCAAGGGCACATGGCTGGGTCATGTCCAGCCTCTCATCCACAGCACATCCAAGTCCTTCTCGGCAGGGTTGCTCTGGATCTGTTCATCTGCCAGCCTGGATTTATACCAGGAGTTGCCCTGACCCCAGTGCAGCACCTGGCATTTGATATTGTTAAACTTTATGAGATTCTCGAGCTCATAATGTCCCAGTCGATGGCATTTTGGCACCCCATGACTCAGCTTGGTGTCATCTGCAAATCTGCTGAGCATGCGCTAAATGCCTTGGTCTATGTCATAAGCCAAGATAAAAAGTAGCACTGGTCCCAAAACAGACCCCTGGGGTCTTGGCACCATTGTGCATCAGGACTAAGACAGATAAATGACACCTGTAGCCTTTCCCTTGTCCATTCATGTACTTAATCCATCATAGAAGTCCACTGGGTTGGTCAGGCTGGACTTGTCCTTGGTGAAGCCATGCTGGCTGTCTTGAATCACTTTCTTGTCCTCCATGTGCCTTAGTAGAGTTTCTCAGAGGGGCTGTTCCATGATCTTCCCATGCACAGAGGTGAGGATGACAGGTTGGAATGTCCTAGGCTCTTCCTTTCTATCTTTTTTTAAAGATGGATACACTGACTCCCATTTTCTTCACCTGACTGCCATGACTTTTCAAATATCCTGAAGAGGGTCTTGGCAATTACAGCAGCTAATTCTTTCAGGATTATGGAATTAATCTCATTTGCTCCTGTAGATTTAAGTACATTCAGGTTCCTCAGGTGATCATGAACCTGATCTTTATTTACAATGGGAGGGACTTTGCTCCCTCCTGCTGTCCATCCACTCAAGAGCTGTGAGGGGAGAGGTTACCCTTGAAGACTGAGTTAAAAGGGTTGTTGGGTGCCTCACCCTTCTCCTCATCTGTCATAGTCAGTTTTCCAGCATTATTTATTGGGAAGGAGGAGTACACCTTCTTTGACCTTCCTTTTCTGGTTAACATACCTGGAGAATCCCTTTTCATTTTTCTTTGTGTCTATTACCAGGTTCAGTTTCAGCTTTGCCTTGGCCTTCCTCACTCGATTCCTACAAAACAGAGTATCATCTGTGTACTCTTCCCAGGTCACCTGCCCTTGTTTCCACTGCCTGTGCATTTGCTTCTTTCCTTTTCATTTGACCAGCAGTCTCCAACTCAGCCATGATTGTTTCTTGCGTTCCTTGCCTGATTTCTTGCTCCTGGGAATTGCTAGTTCTCCTCTATGAAAGACTTCCTTAAAGGTCTACCAGCTCAGTTGCACTCACTTGCCCCCAAGGACAGTTTCCAAGGGGACTTTGAAGAGCTGGAAGTTTGTGATCCTAATGTCCAGAGATCTTACTTTACCCTTTATCTGAGTCATATCCCTCAGGACTGCAAACTCCACCGATATATGATCCCTGCAGCCCAGGCTGCTTCTAATCTTGATCTTCCCCATTAGCTTGCTTTGGTTCAGAAGACCCTAAGAACAGCATATGATGGATGCAAATGTTGAGTTGATGCTTCCAATGAAATGAGAATCCTCAACTGAGAATTTTCATTCTTCTCAGGAGGAGTATTTCACTTGATCATTTATGTAAACAATAAAATCTTTAAAGTATTAAAAATATTTCGTTGTGTATAAACTAAATGGAAAGCACAAAAAAAGCTAAGCTACAAAAAAACCCCAAGAAAAATAATGGTTCCATAATGTTTTTTGTGTTGTCATTTAGTGTTTGAATCTAATTGTCTTGTTTTAACTCGGCTGTATGTTTTGGAGAGATAAAACAATTCTGACACTATGAAGAGAAATGCAAATTTAAAAAAAAATAAAGAAGTATGTGTAAATAAGCACGGGGTAGAGATTTTACTTTTAAAAAAGATTGACATCTTCATTAAATGCCTCATCACATATTCCATTAACATTTGCACTCTTTCCATTTGTACAGTCTGCTGTGTAGAGTAAAGCACTGGTAATTCTTGGGTTTTACCCAGAGCTCAGATATCTTTTTCTCCATTTGTGCTATTGCCATCTCTCATTAATTTGGCAGGCTGTGTTTTCATGGCCTTTTCTCTTCCTGCTCTATCTCTAACAGCAGCTGCAGTAAAGAGTTAAACTTGGCAGCAGCCCATTCCAGAGGCTAAATTCTTAGCTTTCAATCTCACTAATAGTTTTTAAGTCTGATTTCACATGCAGGTCAACTTCTCTGCAAAACAGATGTGGAGGTCAGATTGGTACCTATGAAACTGTAAAATTTTACCTTTTAAATAATCACACTTGAAAATTGATATTCCATGACTACTCTCCAGTAGCTGTGAATTACTTCACAGGACAGAAGGGCTGAAAGTAAATATAGCTGCTTCTAAAGAAAATGTTGAAAGAGTTCACATCAAGATAAGAGTGCACTTTCAGATAAAAATAAAAAGGAAAATTTCAGAGATGGTCAGCAATGATTTTTAGTCCTCTCTTTAAAATTAGTGAGAACAGACATGATAATACTACACTAAACAAAGCATGCAATAAACAAAATTTACTCAATGTATCTTTTTGTCTTTTGTCAAAAAAAAACCCGAAAACAAACCCCGAAACAACAAAAACACAAAACAAAACAAAACCCCAAACACCTGCCCCCCTCAAAACAAAACAAAACAAAACAAAAAATCCCCTAAAGAGACAAAACCACAGAAGTAATAATATAAATGTTGCTGCTGAGTAATACTGAGGTAACAGCCTAAGAGAATGGCTATTACATTTAGACTGGCAATGACCACACGCACTGTTAAAATAGAAAATCACATCTTACAAAGGAGTCAAAACATTTGTGCTTTGCAGATTTAATCAATGGTACTGATTAAAAGGAAACTTGCCTTTGGACAGGTTATTCTGCTCGCTGTGACCTTTCTTTCACCTCTTGCTTGTACTGAATTTTGTGTCTTGCATGGGTATTGAACCGGTCTATCAATTCCTATGTGAATGACCTCCAGCTGAATTTTACTGTTGCACTCTGTTGTTAGCACTAGGAATTACATTCCCTCCCACCTTTGTTTGTTTGTTTGTTTGTTTGTTTTGGTTTTTTGTTTTGTTTTGTTTTGTTTTTTCCTGTAAGGAAATGTATCTCATGTAAATTTCTTTATATATTTCATAAATGTGACAATCTTCAGAACTGACCATGTTACTAAGAATTGCTGCATTTTGCTTTTGATAAATAAGATTTTTTCTTTGTCTCCTACCAGCTACTTTCTTATAAGTCTCTTTTTGAACTATGAATCAATGTATACAAATCCAATTTTTGACCATAGGATAAGGGGTAATGGTTTTAAACTAAGAGAGGTTAGATTTGGATGAGATAGAATGAAGAAATTTTGTTCAGTGAGGGTGGTGAAAGACTGAAACAGGTAGCCCAGAGTGGTGGCAGGTTCCCCATTTCTGAGAACATTTGGGGCCATGTTGGGCTCTGAGTAATCTGATCTAGTTGGAGATGTCCCTGCTCATTGCAGAGTGGCTTGGTGACCTTTAAACATCCCTTACAACACAAATTATTCTATGGTTTTATAATAATAACAGGTAAAAATTCAAAGATGGTAGCGAAACTGAAGATCATTTAAATAGCTGATTGTGAAATGTGACCCAAAAATTATAATAATTACTGTAAAATCACAAGTTCTGTCAGGCAAATTCTGCTCTCAGTTGGGAATAATGAACTCAGAAAAGACCCTTTGACTTGTCATTGAAATCATCTGAAATGGAAAAGAAAGGGGAGGGGAGCTCTCAAAACAGTCTTGGAAACTTACTCATTTAGGGGAAAAGACAAACAGTACCAGCAGGTGAAACAGCAGAGTTGCAGGATTTTTCTTATTATGGATTTGAGGACAAACATAAAGCCTCATTGTAGAACTAGTGGAAACACATCCAGAGGAAGCTGCCCTATAAATTAAACCATTTCATCACAGTTTCACATTTTATGTAAATCTAATTTGTTTTCTATGTGATTGTTTGGTTGGCTATTTTGAGGCAGGGAAAAGTCCTAGAAGTCGTTCTTGCTGCCACTTGGATTATAATGCACTTCCTTCTCTTTGGGGACTCACTACTTCTTCTGTCCTCCTACATTAGGTGACAGAGGAGACCATTCTTTATTTCTGGACCAAATCTCAAATGTCATCATGCCTATATTGCTAAACTCTCATAGGTTTCTAGGTTTTTTAAAAAATGAAATACATGCTTATAAAGTGTGTCCTTACTTGCTGGCTGACATGACAGTCAAGAAGAATGAAAAAGATGTTTTAGGAAAGGCTGTCAGAAGGTTAGGGCATCAATGATTACAAAGGCAGTTTGCTTAAATTTATTTCAGTAAGAAGTTCAAATCTGTCCTGAAGTTTAGAACAAAGGAAAATACAGAAACATTTTTAATTAAAATTGAATTTTATTTATGAAACTCAAGACGAGAAAATGAGAAAAATCCCATATAACCTTGATTTACAATACAGCTATTCCACTCTATTTAGTTATTTTTTGGGGGGTGGAGTGTTGCATGAATCAGGGAACTAACAGTTTAGGGATACTCAAGAAGGAAGGGGATGAGACAAAAAGAATGAAGGGAAGATAGCTCTGTGAGAGCTGGATGTGTGACAGCACAGGCAGAGGAAAGAATTAGAAAAATCTGTTGAGCACATGGCGTGACTCTTGGGAGACAGTGCTGTGCAGGGCCAGGAGTTAGATTCAATGATACTTTTGGGTTTCTTCCAACTCAGCACATTCTGTGATTCTGTGAATACCACTAAGGTGTGAAAGCTCTGGTACTGAAGCTGAAAACAATGTGAGCACTGGAAGTGAAAACTATCTCTGCTTTATCATTTTCTTAAATCTATAAAGGGCACTTTTTTGGTAAAGAATAGAGTGACTTGGCTTTCAATTGCACACCAAAATAAAAAATCCCATAGCCATCAAGCACAGGAAGGTCAACTTTCCCCTCTCTATTGGGCATTGCTGAGGCAGATTTGGAGTGCTGAATTTAGATTTATTCTCTCCAGTACAGTGAAGATATTGATATAGTTCAATGAGTGCAGTGGAGGCCACCATGCTGACCCGGGAGAGGGACAGAGCACACGATGTACAGGGAGAGGCTGAAGAGCTGGGTCAGTTCTTCCTGGAGAAGAGAAGGCTCAGGAGAGACCTTGGTGCTCTCTGCAACTACGTGCTGGGAGGACACAAAGACACGTTATTTTCTGGTTAGACAAAAGGAAAAATATTTTTACTGTGAAAGGGGTCAAATTGTGGACCCCAAGAGACTGTGTGGAAAGAACCACCCTGGGAAATGTTCAACACTCAGTGAAATACAGACATGAGAAAACTGACCTGGTTAGCTCTGCTTCGAGCAGTGGGTTGAAACAGGTAAACCCTGAGGGTGCTTTTAAACCTAAATTATTCCATGGCTGTATTATACATAAAATCAGAGTGCTCTTGCTAGCAGTGTAAGGTCTGTCAAAGCAGAAAAACAGCACTCAAATCAGGGGAAGTAAAGCAAGAAGTATGTGAGAACTGGAAACCCCTGCCTCACAAAGAGACAAGCTGCCCCGTGCAAAAGAGCATCTTCCTCCCGTTTGCAGAACTGAGTGAGGTTTGAGTCCTGTGACCTCATACGGGAGGAGAGGGAGCAAATGTTCCTAGGACAGAGCAGCTCTCTTGCTGCAGGGCAGTCCCTGTAACAGAGCAAACACCTTCCTGCATGCGAGCAGCGGCTGCTGAGGCAGCGGCTCTGCGGAGCCCGCTGGATGGAGGAGCGGCCTCCCGGGGGGAATCCCGCGGCTTTTGCACCAGGCAGCAGCTCCTGCTGAGGAACACACCCGTAGCTCTCCAAAATGTGCCACACCAATAGCAGACAAGGGTGTGTATGCTATGTCAGCTGGCTTTGGATACCCTGTCTTAGACATCTGAGAAGTGGGGTTCCTGTAATCTCAGAAAACCACCAGGTACTCACCTACAGCTTTGTTGACCACTTGGAGACCTTTTGTATTCAGTGAGAGGAAATGGGGAAATGGTGATAAGTGTGAGGAGGTGTTTTGGTGGAGTTTTATTTTTTGTTTTGGTTTTGTGTTTGTTTTGTTTGTTTTTTGTTTTTGTTTTTGTTTTTTTTTTTTTCTTTTGGATTGCTTTGTTGTTGTTGTTGTTGTTTGGGGGGGGTGTTTGGTTCTATTATTGTTTGGTTTCATTTTACTCTGTTGTATAATTTGCCTCACTGATTTTAATACCAGTTTCACAGGAAAATGGATTTCCCATTCTGAAGCTTATTTCTTCTCATTTATATAGTGACTTATTCAGCTGTGAGCCTCCATACTGTAGCTGCCGAGGTATTATCAGAAAAATCTCACTGAAAGGGCTATAAAGTGCCTACAGCTCTACTGGAATGGCCGGGAGTTACTGGTGCTTTACATCCTTGAAAATCACATTCAAAAAACTCACAAGAGGGCATGAATATGGATTGGATGACTTACACCAGAGCAAATAAACAACAAATAGTACAGCAAGAATGGGTGCATCTGTGTGCATAAATACATGAGGGATAGTTGGACTCTGTGAGCCACTCCCTGTTGGCACCTCAGTACTTCAGCCTCATATGGTAAAATTGCTAGAATAATTAGTGATATACTACCTATGTGGGGATTAGAGGTTGGGGGTGTTTTTCTCTTTGATTTTAAACTCCATATCTTTTATCCTGTAACAGCATGATATGGGAAATGTTGCTAGAGAGGATTGAATGAAATCTGCATCCCACTACTATTGTTGCTGGCTTCATAGTGCTAAAATATTCCCTGTGATTTTGATAGCTCTGCAGATTGGTGCAGTGTTTTTCGTGGCCAGTATGTAAAACACTGCTGCTGCTGCTGCAAAAAAAAAATCCTCTCCAAAAAGAGAGAGCTCCTTTTAATAGGTGCAATAAAGATATCCACATTAACAGCACTGCTCCTTTTTCATTTTCTTATGAGAGGAACATGCATCTGAGAGGCTATTTCAGCCCTACAGGTTTCAAAAGTTTTAAGCCGCTGTGTCCTTGAAAAGTCCTCAGTCTTGTTTATGTAATGGAAAACTTACAGCTCCCCTGAAAGCAGTTTGTGGTGTAGCACACCTGCACATTAACATCCAGCCTGGTTGGCAGCCAGCAGTCTGCACCAGAGAGGTGCTGGGTGTCCTTTGATCCCAGTTAGTTTCTATGGGAACTGAAGGTACTTAGCACATTGCAAGATGTGCCCAGCAGCCTTCAAGATAAGAGTATATGATTCTTAATTGTGAATCCTTTCTTCTTCACAGCTGGTGCAAGAATTTGCCAGAAATGGTTCCTTCTGCTTGAACATGGAATCTCAGGCAAGATTGGGGTCAAAAAATAAAGAAGCTGGTTATTCTTTTAGGATCTCTTTTTCTTATACCTCCTCATGATTCCAGATCAAGGAGAAATTGTCACAACTAACTTTAGTCTTGAACCATAAGCTGGGTACTTTCAGAGAAGACAGTAATCCTTATGATCCTAAAGCAATAAAAGTATTTTCCTGCATTTCAGCAGGACTGGAAAGTCTTTGCAAATTGAAAAAACAAGACAAAAAAATACCAATCTACTGCTGTGAAGTTGTCTCAACTACTAGGACAGTAAATATGCTGCTAAAAACTTGCAATAGCAAACCCAGCATTCTTTTAGGAAAGGACAAGCCAGTTTGGAGTAGCACAAGAACAGCTGCCTTATTGTCTTCCCATAGTGCAAAAATCTTCAACATTCAAATTTTTTCCTGAAAATTGTGTTGAGTATCTAACTGGAAATGTCAAAATATTTAATACCTTGTGGTTAATACCACATCACCCAAAAAGGAGGATGTGCAATTCACATATTCGAAAATCCAGTCCTTTTTTATTTTGAACTTTGGGAAACTCTCTGATTTCATTGGGGTGATTTTGGACAGTTTCTTTGTCTTCTGAATGAGGAAAGTAGCATGTGCTTCTGCACCCACAATGTCTCACAGAACTCTGATTTGATAAAGCTTATCCTGACATTATTTGCTAAAAAAAAAATTATCTAGAAAATTTGATCTCAAGATTCAAATCTCTTCCTGAAGAAGATACTGAACTGTATGAGAAATTTTTACCTTATGACACTTGGTGTGAATGTTCGTGTCCAGTTTGCACTCAACGCTTGTGTTGATTTGAGTTTAGCTATTCCTCAATGATCTCTTTGCAGAATGTTGTATCAAAAAATTTGCTGGATACAACAAATGGAAGTGCAGAGAGGAGCTAGTAGTCAGGTATGGAAATTTAATTTGAGTATGATCCTCAAGCTTAAATTGGATAATCATGGATATTGTGAAACTGCAGAAAAGGCAATTTCCAGATATACCCCTATCAGCAGGGTGAGCTGCCAAAAAATTTTAAGAGGGAATTACAGTAGCTGCAGGAATTAACTGCAGAGTCATGCAGGCTGCTAAGCAGGGTGCAGTAGACTGAGGTGGAAACAGACTCTTACATAATGTAAATGCAGCAAAAGAGTGAGAAATAGCAGATGATGAAGCTTTTCCCACATTCTCACCACACTGCGGGTGTTTTCCTTATCAGAGATGCAAAGGCAACACAATTCAAGAACTCAAAAGGATTTTTCTAATAAAAGACCTCTGCTTGTGACAGCTGATTTATCCATATAAAAGGGAATATGGGGGTGAAACAGAGAGCCAAGGGAAACAATCCACAACAGATATGAAAGCATATACAGTAATTTTTTAGTAACAAAGAGCAATTAAAGAGTCAAATAAAGGCATTTGGAGGATGCTCAATAATTATGGGAGAGGGCATAATTTTAAGGAGCTGGTGGCAGACTGCCTGGTTCACAAGCCTTGTGGCAAGTTGAGGATCAAAGGAAGCCAGAGCTACTCCTCCCAACTGGTCAAAGCAAACGAGTTGTCCTATGTTTTGCACTTCAAATGGGCCATGCACAGCATCATGTCTTGGAAGAGAGCAAGAGGAAAAGTAAAGACAGCTGGGGGTGTTCAGTACCTTTTCCAGTTTGTCCATGAAAGAAAATAACAGAAATGCATCTAAATCAAATACCTCAGCCATCCTGAAGGTGCTTGCAGTTAATCTGATCTGTGGATGCTGTCTCTTTTTGTGTCACACATTTCTTTTCACCATGTGGAAATTACTGCACTTTCAGTTGCACTCCTGGGCATCTCAACTTCGTCATATTCCTGAAAACTGGAGGTAACAAATACATGGTTTACATTTGGAGGCTCTCACATGAGTAAAAGATCTGAAGTTTTCTTCAGGGAAAGCTGTAAATAGGAACACTTTCAGCTCTACAACCTAGAGAATGTCAAATTATTTCAGTAAAATACATGCTTCAGGAGGGATACAGATGCAGTCCCAACTAACTCCACTAATTCTTCTTCCCCTCTTGTAGGCTGGATGTCAGACCACTTGTTTTGGAAAATGATTGTTTTTTTGTGAGATTCTGGATCTAGATTCAAGCAAAGGAGACAGAGTGGTAATATTCAAAAGTATATGAATACTTCCCCCCATAATGCCATATAGAAATTAGATATAAGATAGCACTAAGGAGCGAGGAAGTGCAAGCCATAGGTCAGCATTGTTACCTGTGTGTGACATCATAAATCATATTTGAGGACAAAAAGAATAAAAACCCCAGTGTTCTCCCATTTATAGAACACACTTGTACAAAACATAGCTAACACCTGTTGCAAAACTGCCGCTAAAAAAAAAACCCAAACTCTTCCCTCTCAATACTGTGCTTAAGAGATTTACACAACATTTTTGTAAGCTAAGATTAATGTCACCGTGTTGCCAAGGTTAGCATTGCTATGATCTTTGTCTTCTAAGGACACACAGAGCAAACATCATCCGTCTGACCCTGTCACTGTGTCCCCCTGAGGGTATCACTTGGTCACCAGTAGTTGCAGTAGGAATGCTCACCTCTGTAGAAAGGGGAGGTGGCAGCAGTGCAGGACAAGGACCCACCACCGAGCTCATCTACTCAAGAGCAGATGAAGGTGACACCACCACTTTCATCTCCACCTCTCAGTTCCCAGCTTCTTTACAGTTTCCAGTGCAGGGATACGAATGGTGCTTCTGCCTGATCTTCTCCTACCACTTCCTCAGCAATATGCTGCATGATATTTTTAGGGTGGATGTGAATGAACTGTATCCATCCCACTCAGAATACTGGCATATGTTCAAGCTGCCTTCCACAAGGCACAAGGTGACTTTTGAGTCATACTTCAGGCTCTCTGCTTGTATTGTTTCATTTTGAGGAGAGCCAGTTTCACACATGACACATTAGTTAATTCCCTAGGCAGCAGTACAATTTTGGTTTGTTTTCACTTGATCCTTTTAAGGAAGCCCTCTGTGGAGATGAAGAGTCATGTTTTACAGATATGTCTGCAGGTAATTTCTCTGCACAGCACATCTTTTTGGGAGTAAATAGAAGTCAAGTGGCTGTGAATCCACACAATCAATGCTGTTTCCACATCCTGTTGATTTCAAAGCACAAACCCATATCATTTAATGCTGGTAAAAAAAATCTTGGCTATGGGTTTAGATACCATTTAACAGTAGAAAAGAAGAGGGATTTCAGTCTTGCATACAGCAGCATATTCCTGTCTCAATTTTTAATTTTTTCTGGAACTTTAATGATAGAATGTGGCATGAACTGCCTTACTTCAAAAGCTGATCATCTCTTTACCAGTCAAAGCATGGACACATATTTTAGCACGTGAAGTGTATATTGTTATTTTTTTTCCCATTACATTTTCTTGGACCATCTTGAACACCCCTCTTGTTAACTAGGTGTATTCTTTGATCTCTGTCAGCACAAGCAGCGCACACAAGTATTGGCCAAAAGTTACACTGACAAAATTGCCTGTACTAAGGCCTTTGAAAAATAGAATTTGAAATGATCCAGCTCCTCGTAAGTGGGATCCATACAAGGATAATCAAGTCCTTTAATTAACTTGTTTTTATCCAGTCTTAGCATGTAAAGCAAGGACATGGAATGTGAACATGTTTTGTGAGTGCTGTGAATGGTTTAGTGATGGAGGGCAGATGTGCTCTGGAGTACCAGCCTGAAAGGAAGCTGCAACACTGCTCATGGCAATGGCAGGACACAGATCACAGGAAATAGCAAAAACAATTTTTAAAATGCAGTTTGATTTATTTTTGTGGCATTACAAAAATTTTTCTATCATCAAATTATGTCAGAAAGACCAGCCTGTGGTGAAGACCAAAAAGCTGATGTACATATTAATGATGGATTTGGTCTGTATTCCATTAAGAAATCTATTTTAAATTTTAATTTCATTTTAGTATTCCTTAATTGCACAGAATCCCGAGTGATGGAAAAGGCATTTAGCAGATTTTTTCAGAAGCATTCTGGAGGTTTTGATAACTTATTAAGGAGGATTTTAATCTATTTTACTTCATATTATAGACACATTTTTCATCCTTCAAGTGGGGAGGAGGGAAATTCCTCATTTTAATTTAATTTCCTAAAGGTCAGAAGATTGTGCTTTAGGAGATGAATCTTTTGGATGGGAAAAAAATGAAAGAGAAGCAGAAGAGGATGTGTCATATGGTTGCTTTAGCAATTACTTTATAATTTAGTTATTATGTTTTCCTGTGAGAGAATGTTGCTTTTTTAAAATGCAAACAAATTTAGAAATCAACATCAGTTAACCATAAAATAATACACTGTGACAGGGCAAGCCTTTTGATTACATGTTGATATGATGATGACCCCTCAAATGACTTTGTGATGCATACAGACATAAAGGCATAAGATAATTCTGTGGAAAAAAAAGGAGATGGGCAAAGCTTCAACGTTGTGACATATTTTATATATTTTATTTTTGTAACACAGAAGTGAGCGTGAGTTCCTTAAGATTGTTTCCTAAAAGGGGTATCAGACCATCTTGGCTTCATCCAACTGTAGTGAGTGCAACCGATAATTTAATATCTCAGAAATATTAACAAAACTGGTAGCAACAATGATAATTTTGGCACTATTATGATGGTTTTCCTGAAAGAAAGATTGTTTTTATTTACTAATATGATCTATTTAGCCACAAGTGTTTTATTCATTAAGAGGTGATTTCAATTACAGTAACCGCAAAATACTTTTAAATGAAGTGGATCAGTCCTTTAATCTCTAGGACATTAAGAAAGAGAACACACTCTTGTTTTTCAAGAGTAGCTAACACCTCTGTGAGGAATTTTGTTATGATTCTCAGTCACACTTCTCTGGGACCATTACGTCTATCTGTTAGATGAACAACTACAGTGAGGGGTTACATAGTTACCAGTTTTATTAATTCAGTAGAGTTGTTCTGGGATAGAACTTCTTTATCATCCTCCTTAATTTTCCTTTCCAAGGAGAACTTAGTGCAGATAAAACATACTGTTGTCTAGTAAGGTTTTAATACTGTCAGGCACTGTTGTTATCCAAATCCCCCCCCTAAAAGACGTTTGCCCCACTTATTTTATCCTTCTGTACTAAACCTGTCAGAAGCAACAATCAAATAAATCCAAGTACTCTTTTGAGATCAATATGTAAATCATGCATTTGCTCCCATGTAAGCTTCGCTTGGTCTGCCAGAGTTAGACCAAAGATGGTGGGGTATTTCTCTCTCTGTTTAAATTAGGTGATTTCTAGTTAGGAATTTGAAGCTGCAAAAAAATCCCTAAAGCTTCCCTTCTTCAGCTTGCATACTTAACTTCAGAAATTTGAACATTCACAGGGAGATTTTTTAAGTAGCCTACAGAACTTAAGGACAAGTAATTCCATTGACTTCACTGAGATTTATGCTTTTTCCTTTCATTTTTTTCATATTCTCTACTTGAAGGCACTTGCTCAGTCTTACAGATATTGTACACTTCATGTTTCTAGTCTTGTGGCTTTTCCATCCATATAAAAAAACCTGTTTCGGTTTGGTGATTTAGTGGCCAGGTTCATCTTTCATCTGGAAGAGGGAGCGGGGAGGACAACTCTATAGCCTGGAAAATTCATTCCCTATGAGTAGGGATGAGTAGAAAACAACTCCTTTTGCCATGTCCCAGGAAAAACAGACCTGTTAACACAGTAGCTGCATTGCTTTGAGATATCCCATAATTTTCTCACACAGCTTTCTTAGCACTATGAAGAAATTATTCAAACCCACTTGAACAAGTTTGCTTCACTGTCCTGGGATCAAATCTGCCTGCTGACTCATGGGAGATGCATTGCTTGGTAAATAAAAGTCACAGATCCTATCACCACCCTTCCAATCTGTTCTACTTCTCTTACAAACTCAGAGGATTACCTGTGAACAGCTGCAATTATTTCTCCGTAAAATTGATCACAATTTTTCTTAGTCTAATTTTACTTCCTGGCATATTAATTAGCCTGTCATTGGGAAGATCTTTAGTGACATTTTTGTCAGGTTTATGCTGACATGAGTTCATTTTTTAGTTTTATTAAGACTGGCTTACGATAATCCTGATATAATTGAGTTGCTTATTGAGTGAGAAGCTTCTGCCACTGTGTTAATACCTGTCACTTTGGCTGCAAAAAAAGGTCTATTTTGAATCCATTTGAGTTCTCTGCATCCAAAAAGGTATTTCAGGACTCTGTTCTAGCCTTATATCCCTTTATTTCCTACAGGTCATTTGGTTTACAAAATTTTAATATCTTTGTATTTAGTATTATTTTTTTAATA
>WAAE01021351.1:0-35279 GCA_013400495.1 Nicator chloris
TTTTTCCACTTTTCTTGAAGGAACTTTTGTGTCCTGAGCTGGGTGGGGGAGGGGCCACTTGTATTTGCCTTCTAAAGGGACCCCTTCGGAAATTTCCTCCCTAAATTTGCCCTAAGCCAGAACACTAATATACATTCTTCTAGTTACCAAAGAAAAGGTACCAAATTTAGTAAAAAAGCCTCACTTACTTGCAAAACAGCATGCCTTAATAATTGCTAAAAGTGAGAATCAATCTTCAGAAAAATAACTAAGTATAACCAATGTGAGATAAGAATAAAACCACATTTTAAATCAGGATGTGTTCTTTGCTGAACTAAATCATGTTAAAATTAGCTTTTCCAGCCTTACCCATATGTTACCTTTCTCTTTGAGCTCTTGAAGGATTTCTGTGCATTTGATGATAGCTGCATTTGTGAGTTTATTTTTTTTTTTAGGTTTTCTTTTTGGTATCAGTTGAGTAATGAACAATTAATAGATGACCTCAAATGATGTGCAGATCTCAAATGTGCATCTTTCTTTTCTGTTTAGTGAAAGCACATTAAGGCAAATGTGTTCAGTGAATGTGTTAGGCACTCAAATGCCTGGTGCTTGGCTCCACAATGAAATCCAAAATCTTCTGTTCAGAAATGTATACAATTCATGTAGAGAATAAAACTCTTCAGGATGCAATCCAGTCCAGCCATTACACTATTTTATGAGACCAGCTAAAATGTACAGCAGCCTCAAGCTAGGCATGTGGAAATAATGGAGGGAAGAATGAATCTCTGCCTGAGGTGCTCTGGTGCTTATGTGGGATCCATCTCCCTGAGACACTTCCTAGAGCTCCATCTTGAAGACAACAGCGAAATGGTGGGAGCATTTGTACACAAAATGGTAGCACAGAGAGCCTTTTCTCGCCCAGAATATTCAGATGAACAACATCTCCCACTCTGAGATCGTAACACAAAGCCAAACTGGAGGAAAGGTTCCCTCTTAAGCCTGGTCCTTTCATGTAAACACGCATCAAGAGACTTCCTGGGTGAGAAAGTCAGGGGGTCAGGGACCAAGACCTTGTTGCCTGGTGCTGGGGTGGTAAAGCCTGATCACCTCTCTGTGGTTATGAATTCTGCACTAAACTGCTTCTGGATAAAACAAAGGTGCTGACAGAACTTAGACATGGCTGAGGGAGGGGAGGGGGTGATGCTTAAGAGTGTGATTTTGGTTTAATGAACTTAAGTCTCATTTCTGTGACTTTCAGCTTTTTCTTAAATCTAGTCCTTGGTCACTCCTCTGAGAATTTGTAAGTAAAAGAACCAGCTCCACTTTTTTTTCTCAGCACATGGATACTAATTGTTTCCCTTTGGATTTATGCCATGTCATCTAATATTCAGTGAATAAACAAAGCTGTAAGTCATATGCAATCATCCCCAACCTACTGGAGTTATTAACAGCACCCACTCATGGACTTTTTAACAGAGATTCGGCTTTCCTTTAAATTCTCTCTTGGAAAAGTGGCCATAAAACTTCCCAGGCTCAGATAGACTCTATTCTGAAAGAATTCTTATTGAAAACTTTCAGTATTTACCACAGCATGATTCTCTCTAAATTGTCCTCCTTTGGAGTGCTTGCTGAACATTCAAAACTAATAAGCTGATGGTATTGCCTCCAGAAATTTTCTATGCCCTTGCAATATTGCTTGTATTGCTGTAACACAGAAATGTGATTGAAACTTTAATTTTTTAATATGTCTAAAATAAATTAATTCACGTAACTGCCTTAACCCCCCCCCCCAAATTTAAAATATAAAGCAATAATTTGTTGACATGGTGCTGCTCTTTCCCTTATCAGCTCAGGGGAAGTAATTTTTTGTTACAATCTTGATTTTCAAGGGCAGTTCACACTCACCACAGGACATGAAGCACTGAGTAGAAAGAAATAATGGGTGTAGCTTCCTTAAATCTTCCAGTGGAAAGGGCATGGGAACAGCCAGTCTGCACTATTTTCAAAACATAATATTAAAAATGGTACTGAACAGACTGAATTCAGTTCCTCATCTCCAGTTCTTGGGAGTTTGTCACACATTGGACAGTACTGATGTATGACCAATGTGTGCATTGGCACGTGTATGATCTATGTATGTAGATCTGTATTTAAAAACACCTGAAACTCCAGATATTCTCAACCGGTTACTTGAAGTAGGTGAAATTTATACGTGGAATACCCATTTTCTCTTTAGAGAGTAGAGTCTCTACATTTGTCCCTAAAATGAGGAAAATGATCCATAAAATATTCTCATCTGCTTGGTTTAAGCAGACAGACTAGGAGTTTTTACATCTTTAGTTAGGCTGACTCTCTCTTTTGTTCATATTTGATGGAAAACTCAGCAGATAATTCTAGTTACTCAGATGCAAAGGTGGAATATTGATCTACATCTGCAGTTTCACACAAGTGTCTCATGTATGCCACATTTCAGCACCAGCTTGTTGAAAAGGAAATGCATCCTTGGAGTGTGTTTCACAGTCTTATGGTGATCTTCATCACAGGCATGGGAGGATAAAGCCTGGCTAACAGCTCTGATCAAGTTTTCATGGTAAACTTCACTCCTTTCTCTACAAAACCTGTAAGACAGATGCTGTATTTGTATCTTGTTAAGTAAATAAAAGATATAGCTGGTGAGATGTAGGATTTCTCATTCAGATTAGCTGGCACTTACTATCCACAGGGCTTTACTGGTGATGTGAAGAAGTTGCCTGGGTAGCAGAATATTGTCCCCAGGCTCCCAGGCTGAGAGCAAGTACAACACTGCAGGCCTGTTTCTAATAAACACGGAGGGATTAGAAAGTGATTGCTTACTTTGAACTGCTTCACTTCTGCTTCCTTGCTTGAGAGAGATTTATGGATCATTTAAGGGAGGGAAAACATATTTGCAGGGGACAATTTAGAAGTGACCTTCAATTTTTGAGGACTTTGCAAGCTTTTTCAGACAAACTACTGCTTAACTAGATTAAGTGATGCAGACAACAGGTGCTCTCTGCATTGCTGTGCCTTTTCTTCAAACGAGGTGCCACCTGGGCTTTTGTGATGTGATCTGCAGTGGATCTAAGATGGCTTTAGAGAGACTGATTTTTCTTAGATGGAAATTTCAACCTGTTTTTCTTTTCTCACCTTTTCACCATTAAACTGTCCAGTCTAATTGGTTTAGACAGAGAGTGTCAGGAACACTGGAAAACAAGAAAAGTATAAATTAAAATTGTAGCCGTCTGTAACCATAACAATAAATATAATTGTCTGTACAGTTAATACTTCATCCATGTCTGCTGCCTGAGAAGACTGAAAAAGCATTCCTGTCAATGCACTATTCCTCATTATTCTTCACGTACAGAATCTTATCCCTTTCAGCAGGAGGAAAATTATCTAGTCTCACGTCTTTGGGTTCAAAGCAGTTTAAAACCTTGGCATAGCTGTTTAGGAATGAAATTTGAGCAAAGGTCTGGCAGAAAGATGGTTTTCATCTCTTGCAAAATGGCTAATTTAACACTGTAACAGGTAATTTCTGCAATGGAGCACCTACATTAACAGTTTCTGTTTGAATCTCCCATCAAAGCAGGACATCAAAAACAGCATTGAGTAGAGCAGTAGAGAAGAGGCTGGAACCACAAATCTGTGTCAGGGAAGGAGGGACAGAAAACTCTAAAAGAACATCTTATGCCCGGTTCTGTTCCAACAAAATGTCTCTGAGATAGGGGCAGCTCTGATCTGCCTGATCTGGGAGGTGGGATGACGGATTGTGCCCACACCATTTGATGTGTGGGCTCATTATGTGCCTGAAGGACACGTGGCAGAGGAAAGGCTATACTAGGCAGAGTCCTCTTGTCTGAGTAAGCATGGTTTGGGATGCCCCTCAAATTTTTCTCCACTTTCTTTTACCACACCCTGAGGAGAGGGACAAAACCAGCAAAAAAAAATTATCTTTCTGCAATGTGGCTGTGTGCTAAAGCACCATATCCATCAAAAATCCTAATAAAGCACTTAAGTGGCTGTTCTTGCCTTTTACATCTTTCTCCTTTACTTGGGTGTAAGTATACTGGCAGCTTCATAGAAGCACTTTTAGTACTTCTGCTTTCTCTGGGTTTCATTAAGGCCAGTAGAAAAACCACACACTTTCTTATGAATTTTTACCTTGTCCAGTTATGTGTAACTCTTGCACTCTTGTTTTGAAGGCTAAGTCAGGAAAGCAATGAAATTATTGCATAAAGAGCTCAAAAGCTTATAAATAATGCATTATATCATATAGGCCTAGGAAGCAAAGAAAGTGCAATCAAAATAAGGTGACAAGGCTTTTAAGATGCTTTTCCGAGGAGTCAAAATTAATGCCGTGTGTTCATTTTACTGTGTTGTCCTAAGACTGACAGTGTGTCTGTGCTGCAGTCCCTGTGCAAAAGGCAGCGAGATGGGACTTTTTCTGTGAGCAGGGGGACTAATCAATCCTGGTTTCCTCTAAATCTCCAGTCTGTTATCTCTTCCTCTATGCTTTCCTCCCATTTGAATAATGGCAGCCCTCCACTATGTGCTGTTGATGCAGCAGCTGTTGTTGGTATCCCAGAAAAACAGGGGCAGGGCTAATGTGAGCTTGCCCATGGATGATTACACATCTTCTACTGCCAGTTGGCTGTCAGCAGTTGCATATGTGAAGAGCAGCTACATCCTGGTTGCTTTGCTCTCGTGAGGGAAAATAATTTGGCTCTCTGTGCACTAGCCAGCTTGAAGTTTTCACAAAATATATACAAGGCAGTTATATTTTGAATGTCTACTCTCTTGTCAATTTTGGTGGAAATTAGTCAGTGCTGTCAAAATTATTGGGCAAAGAGAGGGAAAGAGACAAATGAGAAATGGAAGAAAAAAATCACAGCCTCAAAATTCTTTCTTTCTTGGGAATTCAGGCCTGAAACTGTCAATGCCAATATTGCATGTTTGTCTGCTGCTTCTTTTAACCGGTAATACTGGTATTTTCAAAATACTCTTTCTCAATCAGGAAGGCCAAGCATTTTTTATGGTAATGCAAATTCTCATAGAACTGTAGCTGAGGCTTCAAAAAAAAAATAGTTGTTAGATTGTGAGATTATTGAAATATAAAAAGTAGCCAGAACAACTTCTCCTGTTTTGGTTCTCTTGCTGATTTGATATCTCATTCATCAAAGTCCAGAATAAATAGCTAATTCTAACTGAGGCTCCCAAAAGTTGTGGCACCAGTGGCACCAGTTGTCCTAAGCATGCAGAGAAGGAACAGCTGATGACTCTTTTTACACACAATCTTCCTCTAAATATTACAGGGTGGTTTGCAATGTGATATTATTATTTATACCTCAGTAATACCAAGATGTCCTAGCTAAAAGTGGAGCCTGAAGGTACAATTTTTTTGGATCTACTATGCTGTAGGAGACGGTCCTGTCTCCAGTGTCCCTCTATCCCTTTCCTCCAAAATATCACAGCTAATTAGGAAGACGAAAGGCAGAAGCCATGAAATGAGGTGCCTTGTGCCATGCTCCAGAGCAGATCAGTGTTGTGTGTGCTGAGAATAGAGCTCAGTCTCCTGCTGCCCAGTGGGAATCTCTTCCCTGGATTCCCTGGCTGCCTCTCAAGGTCCCAACTAAAGTGTTGCATTTCTAATATGGTGTTACAAAACTGAGAAGCTTTAAGGAAACGTTATAAAAACTTCATAAATATAGACAACTCTTCAAAACACTTGAAATACTCTGGGTACAGCTGAGCAGTATTCATTCATTTTAGTGCAAGGTTGTCAAAAGCTTTATTGAGACAAGGGGGGGGAAACTGTTTTCAAGGATTCTGCTTCATTGCATGCTTTTCAGACACTCATTTGGCTGTGACTCCTCATGAGAATTACATTCCTAATAAATACATTTGTGTTTACATTGTCATTAGCATAAATGTGTGAACACTCCATGCACTCACCATGCACAGGCTTGTCTTGTCTCTTGGCCTTGTCAAAGCGACAGAGTTTCTTTCCCCACAACACATTCTGTTCTTTAATATACTTTTCTATTTTGGAGAATGCTTCTCTCTTTGTTACTGACTTGGATCACAAATGGTCTTCCTTACCCCGTTCTTCTGAACTAAATAGCTAAATGCAGGTTTCTGTGGATGTGGAAGGGCTTATGAAGCATACAAACAAATCTATGTTAGCTTCTTGTGCATGCTGTAATCCATTAGAAACATTCTTATTCCATGTGGCTTAACCTTGTACTTTCTTCCTATTATAAGTGACAGTCATCAATTAATTGAAGTGTAAATTTGGACCCAGCTTATCAGACTGTCAGAACTGTGTGTTGCCATGCATTCGTATAATTCCAGGTGCCACTTTACATTGTCACCTCTTAATATTACTGTACTATGACAATAATGGATTGAATAACTGGGATTGCAAGGCAGTCTTTTGGGGGTTAGTGTAGTGAAAGTGAAGTTACATGCTCTAAATTCTCCTCCCTATTGAGTACAAAGCCCTTTTGCAGGGGCTCTATATTTCCATTTAGAGAGAGATCTGGCTCTCTTCAGCTCTCGGGAAGAGCAGGCTGATCCAGTCTTTCCAGATGGTTTGACCTGCCTGATGTGATTGCTTAGGAGTCCCACTGAGGTCTCTGTCCATGAGATCATCACCTGTGTAGGCTTTCCCCATGAATTCTCCTTGGGGAGAAGTTTTAAAAATGCTGAATCCCTGTGTGCCTGGGTTCCTTCCATGTCACGTGTGCTTTTTATGGTGAGATGGAGAAGGCAATCAGGAACGCCGCTATGGCTGACTCTGCAAAAGCATGGGCAAGAAACAAGTTCTGTCCAGGGTAAGAAATGGAAAAGTGATGTTGCAAGCAAGCAGAAAGTAGAGGTGATAGTGCCCTGTTTGCTGTCTGAAATTTAATTACAGTGGAATGTATTCAAGAGTGATAACGAAAATATGGATTCTTTATCCATTTTTCCTAAGAATCACAGGCATTATTAATCAGACTAGAGCTTGCATAAAAGACAGTTTTCAAGTATTCTTGATGAAAGCACAGAATAACAGAAAACAGTTATGTTTTTTATAACGATACTAAAGTCCACATTTTGTATTATTTGGGAAGGTTCTCAGATAAAATCTGCAGTTTTCAAATTCTTTCTTTTCCCACCAACCATGGGCATTGTTTGCATGAGAAGTCCTTATTTCAAAAGAGGAGTGAGAGAATTTAAGGAAGATCTGCAGCTATATTACACAGAAGATTGACTGCATTATCTTGGCCCCTGCCTTTTGCATGTATGAACACAACAGGTTGGGGCCACATTTCCCAAAGATGCAGCAGAGGTTGGGCAGCTTGAGTCCTCAGCAGTTCACCCACTCCTGAAAACAGAAACACCTTCCTTATCCTGGCCTTTTCATTCAGTGCAGAAGTGAGGAATTGTATTTATTCATTAAGCCCAGCTGCTGAACATGGGGAGAGAAACACATACTGCCCCTCAGTTTACCTGAGGAGGTGCCCTGAAAATCAGTGATGCCTCTCTTGCCTTCCCAGTACAGCCCCTTTGCTCTGGCGTCACTCACAAGTCCAGCCTGTCCATCAGGACTGACCAGTGTTAGATTAAATGACCTTGGGGTAAAAGATGACGTCAGACCTGTATTGCTGTTTCTGGTTTGCTGGTCTGTTTTCCCCATCCATCTCTATTTTTGTGTTAGTGTTCCATTTCTACAGTAACAATATAGACATGATTAGTAAGTATGAACTGTCTGCTTCCAAACACTATGAATTGTGTCATTTAAAAATGTATCTGTACAAACACTGTCTCACACTGTTTGCAGCTAAATTTTCTGTTGCCTGAGCCATCAGTGGCAGTGAAAAACAGTGTCTCCAAGAAGCTAAGGTTCCTCTTCACTTTACATCAGGCATGAAATAAGCTGATATGTAGCAAATAGAAGTATTCACAACAGGAACCATGTTCAAAACTTCAAAGCAGGAAAGGGAGAGTAAATTCTGAGCAAGGAGAGGAGTGTATTTTTAAAGCTATACTGTCAGCCAGGGGATGTAACTTCTAAAAAGTCCACAAAGAGCTTACATAGGTGTGTAAATACCTCAGGTACTTTCAAAAAAACACATCCAGCATGAAATACTGTAATAACAATGGCAAATATTGAGGCACACAAAGTCAGGCAGTTGGGGTTTGGATTCTATTTCTGTGACTTGCTATGTGACCCTCGTTTGAGTGTCTCCATTTTAGAACTTCATACTTTTAATATTCGTGTAAGGTACCTAAATACAGTTTATGTACCTTCACTGTTTTTCTCTAGCTCTGGTTTTGATCAGGTCATCTATTAACAAAGTTCCTACGTGCCTTATATCATTGTGCAAGGTTTCACTGAATGTTGATGACCTTTGCGATACTTGAATGAAAGGCATTGTTAAATGCAAAATATAAATATAATAAATATAAATAAAATGTAAAATGTCTCCTTAGAGATATTGATAAGCATGCCATTCTGTGAGTCTTACTACAAGTCATAATTCTGTATGTATTGTTTAGCACAGGTAAAGCTGAAATCTGGAGTGTCAGGGAATGTCAGGAGGTCACAATTGCTACTCATTTGACACCAATGAGTGTCTCTTTAATACATGAACCCTTTCTAAAACAAGTCATGGAGAATTATCCCACATCATCAAAACATTGCCATTTATAATACACCTATTATCAATGCCCTTTTCCATTGCAATTTCTAATTATCTGAATTTGACACTGATTAAGTGTTTTCATGACTTAGAAGCTGAAATAAGGCAGTATGTTAGAGGAAGATAACAGACCTTACTTAGGTTAGAATACAATGCTCTTTTCTAACTATGCCCTTTAAACAAAAAGTTAATTCTGGAAAGAAGTAGTCAATTATGCTCATCATCTTCTTTCTTGGTTAGGTAATAAGTTGCCAAAGTCTGGTTTTCACTTTGGATATCTGCTGGCCTGATGACTGTAGCTGAGGAAGCTTTGGATCCTGACTTCTTTTATTTGATCTTGTGAATTTGTTCCGTGCTGTTGTTATGTAAATGCCCATAATATCACTGTTCTGGCAAAATTATACATTGTCTTGATTCCATTCTGGTATTAGAATTTGATTTCTATTGAGAACTCTTTCCTTCATGACATTTAAAGAGTAGCACGGATGTAAACGCTTTGATTTTTTTTTTAATTTATTTTTGAGGGTGAAAAGTAAATCCTGTGTTGTTCACATAGATCTTGGCGTTTGTTTTTTGTCATTTGAATAATGCCTGTCATTTTTGGTATTCTACTGATGGCCTTTGATTTCTTATTGAAGAGGTCTGAAATATTAGCTTTTAGAGATCTAACAGCAGCAGACTTTAAGCTACCATCACCTTCATTCAGATTAATTCCTTCATCTTTTGCCCCTTGTATTTCATATACTCAAGCCATAGAAGATGAGATAGAAATGTGGTTTAGAGAGAACTCAGTCTTATTTTTAGTCCTCTGTAAAGGTCAGAGGGTTTTTTGCTTTTCGTTCTTATATTAAATACACGGGGTTTCTTCTTTTCTTTAAAGGGAGCCATATTAACTGCTGTCTTATTTACAATATAGGTATTTTTGCAAATATGAAATAATCCCTGATAGTTCTGCCAGAGGCAGCAGCATCAGGGTGCCTCTCACACGTTTGTATTTCAGCCTCTGTGTCAGTGGAAGCTACTTTACAACACATGATGTGACAAAGTTTAATGTGCCCCAAGCAACCCTTGGCTCCTGGGTGTTTGGAACATCCCCGTGACATGAGATATTCATATTCCTCTGAAAACGATACACACACTTTTCTTGGTAGACTAAGAAAAATTACATTATAGCACTGGGCTCCGGGACTTCAAGCCTAATTTGCCACCTCAGGGACTATTAGCAAGTTGGAAAACCACTGTATGAATGACTTTGACATAAAAATGACAGACTAACATTTTTGTTATTGAAACCACATTATGGAACTGCTATTTCTGTGCTGATATATTCAATATCCTAGATTAGATTTCTGGACATTAGGAAGACAGCTCACATCAGACTTTGTGAATAAACTGATTAAGTTTAAAGTAGCTGATTTTTTTCTTATCACAAAGCAATTTTAATTTCTTTTAAATTATGCAAAACAGAGGGAAATGAATATATATAGTAGCTTTTGCTACTTCTTCCTCACTTGGTATGGGTGTATAGGTGATTTATCATTTTCAAAGTGATGTTTTGCGATAGCAGAAGGGATGATCCTATCTAGGGTATAAGTTAATAGGTCCACCATGAAAAAATGTGATACATTTTTAAGAATACAACATGAAAGAAACAAAATTCAATTTCCAAGCATGATCATCTAGAGAGAATAATTCCTCAAGAAGATCAGGTAGAAATTTTGTTTTACATATCTCCTTTAATTTAAGTACAGCCCTTGAAACAGAACAGGTGCCAGCAGAATCTTGGGTCTCAAGGGAGGAGAAAAGGGAGACGAAGAGGTGGTTTCTAAGGCAGAAGAAAAATTCTGATTTTAGGACAAGGCCAAAAGAAAGTAGGAGTTCTTACTGAAAGAGACTGAACATCCCATTTCCAAGGGTGTATCAACATGCCTGTTGTCAGTCATAGCCATCTGTAGATACCATGTATGAGCTGCTGCAACGCACAGAGACGTGTATTTGACAACTTCCTGCTGATTTGTCTGTGAAATTCAGCTTTCTTACAGGTTAAAGAGGTAGCATTGAGAAGCAAATGGTTCTTGTTTTTACTTCTTAAGAAATGGCAAGGAAGTAGCAGATGGTTTAGTAGAGCAACGGAGTGGTTGAGGCCACTGGCTAGTTAAAAAAAAGGATTAAAGGAAAAAACACTTCACTGACTGATGAAGGCAGAGGTGACAATTTTCCAGAGGCAAGTAGAAATGAGGTTTCTTCAGAAGTCTGTATTCACTCCTCATCTGTTTTTCATTTTATGATAAGAAATGAGGGTACCATTGATCCAGTGTTTATTTTTGGGTCATGTTGCATTCTTATTTTGGAAGCCAACTGCAGATAATTAAGAGTGATACTTAGCTGTTCGAAGGATTTTGCATGTATCAACAGCAAATCCCTTTAACTGATGTTGTTATTGACATTTCACATTGAAAAGGTCACGCACTGAAAAGTGGAATGCCGTGGTGGAGGAGTCCCAGAGACAGGAACTGAACACAGTCCCTGATTTCTTAAGACAGGGTTAATAATTGTGATGCCAACAACGGCAGAAATTAGTAGTAACATTGTTTAAAGGACCGGATGAAAGACGGGGAATAGCAGAAGACACCTGTCATTGCCTTTCTGAAGCCAAGATTTCACGTGGGCATCGAGTGTGTCAGAAGAGGTGACCTGTTACACAACACAAACGGCACGTGTGAAAATGATTGAAAAGCAACACCTTAGCTACACTCCTTCAGGCAGTTCTAACCCTGAAGATCTGTTGTTTGAAACTAACTTTGATACACCGGGCAAACAGATAATGATGACTGCAGGACTGGAGCAAGCAACAAGCTCCAGATAAAGGAATAAAGCAAAAAATAAGAAAATAAATATGGAATTTGAAAGTTTCTGAGATTTTAAATGAACATGAGGATTTCAAAAGGTGGTAAAATTATGCTACCTTTTTGGTATTATAATGTGTTGCAGGGTTTTGACAACCTGAGTTTTGACTAGTTTATGACAGCTTTTGTCTATGCTTTTAGTTTACATAGTTTCACTCACCAGTCTAGCCAAATACTAATTCTCCATGTCAAAGAGTGAGTAAAGATATTTGAGCCTTATACCCATTTCTTTATAAGCAGTGAAATACATTTCAGGGAAAATATTGTTCAAGATCTACTTTTACGAAGGTGTTTATGTTAAACTCTGTTGCTCCCAAAATTATGAAATACCATGGAATTAAAATCACAGAAAACAAGCTATTAAACAGGGCAGCTTGACAGCATTTTCAGTAAATGACAAAAATCAGAGTATAAATGTTTAGCATGTTCTGCTTTGTCCTGTTCATACAGTATGAGGCCAGAATGATGTAACTCTACATCTTTTAGTCTGACCTACTGGATATCTCTGGCCACTAAATTTTGCGTGTAACTCCAACTTCTTTGTTGGGTTACTGTGTTTATCAGTTATTCACACAGTATTTACATATTATTTTCCATCTTGTGTTATTAGGAGATTTCCAAAGACTAAAATACAGCTTCCCTTCACAATTTGTGCCACTGATTATTCACTCCCATTGAAAAGATTTCTTATTTGAATTTACCCACATTCAGCTTCCAGACATTGACTTTCTGGACATTTCAACTACAAAGCTGAAGGGCCTTTTAGTTTGTGGTATTTTCCCCTATGAAGGTACGTATGTGCTGTTATCAAGGAGTTGCATCTCCTTTTGTAGCATGGTACGGGGACCAATCTCTTATTTATACAACCCTTAAATCAGCTTTGTGGCTCGTCACTTCACTCGCATATTTTTCAGGTGTGCCGGCCATGTAGCCAGCACCCCATAGGCAGTCTGGATGAAAAAAATCCCTTCTCATATTTTACATAATGTTGGGCAACCAGTTGTTCATGCATCCAATGTGCACTTTATTTACATCGCTTAGTGCTTGTCTTTTTTAATCCAATTGAAGATGTGTCAGGGGAGGCTTAGACTGGGTATCAGGAAAAGGTTCTTCCCACAGAGCGTGGCTGGGCACTGGAACAGGCTCCCCAGGGATGTGGTCACGGCACCAGCCTGACAGAGCTCAAGAAGTGTGCGGACAATGCTCTCGGGCACACGCTGTGACTCTTGGGGATAGTGCTGTGCAGGGCCAGGAGTTGGATTCGATGATCCTTGAGGGTCCCTTCCAACTCAGCATATTCTGTGATTCTGTGAATGATTTATCAAGTCTACTTGGCACCTACAGGGCGACAATAAAAGCGTTTTCACTCATGAGCGGGCCGGGAGCAGTGCCCCAGTGGGGCCACTCGCCGGGAGGCATGGAGCCCCCGGGGCACGTAACAAACACCCGCGCCCGGCGGGCGGGCGCCCTGCTGGGGGGCAAACGAGGACATCCCGGCGCCTGGGGCCGTGCTGGGCGCTGGGGAAAGGCGGGAGGCGGGCGGGCAGCGCTCCGGGGGCGGGCGGGCGCTGAGGCGGCGGCGGGGCGGTGCCGCCGGCAGGGTAGCCCCGGCGAAGGGTGCGGCGGTGTGACCACCGGTGTGGCCGGTGTGCGGCGCCGCCTCCCCGCCGGGTCCCCTCCCTCCTTCCCGATCCCTGACGGTCCTCGCAGGCGGGAGGCGGCGCACAGGGATCGTGCGGCGCTGTGCGGGCAGCCCCTGGCCGGAGCCGAGCCGAGCCCCCGCACCATGCCGGCCGCCGCGCCGCCCCCGCTCCACCCCGCGGCGGGTGCCTGCTGCCACTGCCAGGGTGAGTGCCCCTTCCCCCGGCCCCTTCCCCCGGCCCCTTCCCCGCGGGCAGCCCCCGCACCGCCGCACCGGGACCCTGCTCCGGCCGGTCGCCAGCTGAGAGCTCGTTTCGGACGGAGGGAGCGGGCTGGCGGCTGAGGGGGACGTGGGGCGGCGGCGGCGAAAGTTCCTGCCCAGGTGCTTGCGTGTCCGCGGGGAGCGGAGGATACTTTCGGAGGCGTTTGGGCTGGAAAATGAGGGCTGGAGAGTGACGGAAGAAGGTGCAGTGCCTCTCGGCTGTGGGATTGAGGCGAGGGATTTGGTAGGGGAGAGAGGACCCGAAGGTCCGGAGTTTGGGTGTTTATTTTACCGTGCTCCTTTAATCACCTGTATTTTGGATTAAAGAGGAGCCCCTTCGCCCCCACAGTTTTGTGTTGTGGAGGAGACTGGTGAAGTGGATTCGCTGGGAAGTAGGTTGCTTTGGGAAGCAGAACAAGGGGCGGCTGCAGCACGGAGTCCCTGCTGCTGGGTGCGGGTCACGCCGCCCGTGCCCCTTTCGGAGGCGGAGCGACCGCCGCGGCAGCGGGGCAAGCTTTGGAGTCTGAGTGTGAGGGCAGCGTTTGCCGCTCGGAAAGGCACGCACGGTGTCTTCCGTGCTGCCACAAAAATTGAAGATTTGAAGTAACTTGCACTCGTAGCAGCATGAGAGTACTTCACTCGGAGCGAATGCTTGTGGGCTGCTAAGAGCAGGCTGAAGCTCGGCAAAAAAAAAGTAAATAGAATGCAGTGAAAGGGTTTTAAACCGTTGCACAACTGTGTGTTAATACACACCTGAGGCTGATGAATCTTCCCTCAGCTGGGAAATCACAGCGGCTGGAGATACGCGGGTTGCAGGCAGGGGCTCAAAGGGTGGGTAGGGCTCTTGTATTTGGTGGAGATGCTGTGACATGTGATAGCCAGACCTCTCTCGGGAAGAATGCTGGCTGTGCCCTTGCATCCCCTGGCTTCCTGTAGTTATATCACTTGTGTTTGCTCCTATTTAATAACAGATATTTATAGGAGAACTACTCCATGACTTTCCCCTGTGCAGCATTATTTTCTGCCTTCTCAGGGTACATTCAGTGTGCAGTGTCAGCAGGACTGGACGGGCCACTGGTTTGAGCTAATGGAGCAGTTTTCAGGTTGTGAGACACAGTATTTGGGAACAACCTCATAAACTGAAACTTTTGCTACACCAAGTACTAAAAGGTTTCAATTTTCAAAAAAGAACAGACCCGAAACCAACAAAAAAGCCCAATGCCTTGCAATAGCGTAAAAAGTTTCTGGCTCCTTCCTCTGAAACCCATCGTGTGTGAGGGTATAAACGAAGAGTTTATCCTTGAATCTGATCATTTGTTATGCATGCTTTTGATACTAACTTTATAGAGACATGAGAACGTGCATATATGCAAGTTTGCATGCAAGTTTGTCTCTCCACCTCCTTGTTTCCTTTTCCTGTAGCCCCCATTTTTTTCTCTTGATGCTTCTTGTATTTTTTTTTATAAGATCTGAATGCAGTTTTGACACTTTGAAATGTTGAGAACTCAGCAGACTCCCAAAACAGTCAGCAAGTGAAACGAAGCTTAAAAAACATATTGCAGCTGCTTTATGTAGTAGAAGTGTAATTATTGTAGCAACTGATGCTCTTCTCAAGAGGTGACTGAATTTTATATCTCAGGAACCTACCCTTCAGCTCTCCAGATAAAGCTGATCCTGCTGAGTTAGTCCCTTTCTTGTAGTATAATGGGTGTGGATCTTCTGAAATAGCATGACCTTTTCCATGAAAATTTTTGTAGGTTGTTCAGACACATCAGCTGAGTTAGCTTATGATAAATCTCCATCTGTGGCTTATTAACCTGAATTGGCTAATTGGACTTAAACTGTCAGCAAAGATAAGATAACTTGGTTTAATTCAAGTTAGTGGCAGCTGTTCAAACCTCTGAGTTTGAGCGGTGCTTAAGTTATCTTGTTTGTATTGGTTTTTTTTAATAGTCAAGTTAATTACCTTGGGTATGCTAGCCTGACTTTTCAATGTATCTTTATCTGGTAGTGTCACTACAAGCTTTGTATCTGTTTTCACTGCTGCTTTTTCTGGTCGTGTTCCGCAAAGCGTCATGATTTTGGCACCGGCTGGACTTACAGCGTGTGGTGACTAAGGGAAGTTGTGTGGGATTCATTTCCCCATTTCTAAGATTACCTAGCTTGGTTTGTTTTCTGCAGAAACATCTATAGTTTTGTAAAAATAAGGGAAGTTCATGGTCCTTCCTTCTCTTCCAACAGCTCTAGGGTGAATTGAGTTGGTTTCTGTCACTGATTTTCTCATTTCCTCTAACTTAATGATTCACTGACATTTAACAACATTTGAACTTAGTGTTACATAGATTTTCTTGTAAATAAAATTAGAATCTTTCTTGTAAATATAATTAGAATCAGTACAATATGGTGATTTTAGCTGCCTCAGATCTGATCCAGATCTCACTGAAGCTAATGTGAATCTTTTAATTAGCTTCAGTGAAACTTGGATCAGAGCTGAAAATGTGGTAGTTGAAGAGGTGAATGTGACATTTCTCTTTGTAACAGTGTACTGTTTTCCGCGTTCTTCTCAATTTCAGGGTATGGGCTGTGTCCTTTTGGAGTGTTCACGAGGTTCTGGAAACAATGAGAAAAGAGTGGGAGCTACTGCCTTGATTGATTCTAATGTAAATTTGGAGCTTTGGTAATGCTTCCACATTGTCCATCTTACCTAGCAGTAGTTGGCTTTCACTGCAAGTGAAAGTCAGGCATGTTTACCATCATCTCTGTGTTGCATTGTTTACACAGTCTAATTATTGTAAGAATGCAAAATAATTATGCCACATATCCGTGGAGGAAACTCTCAGTAGATATTCTGTAAACAGCAACTCCCACTCCATCAATAGTGCCAGCCTGCACGTATTCTCCAGGTTTTAGTTTTCTCATCACCCCAAATAATGTAGTTAATGGAAATGCTGGGAAATGTCTGGTGATGTGAAAATCATGATCTTTCTGCTTGTCATCATGCTTTTGAGTCTGATTAGCACTGGCTTTCAGTTTTCCCTGAGAAACCCATCTTCCTTTATAAGTCCTGTGAAACAATTTGTTTTGCAATGTTGACTTTAATATACAAATCTCTTCTGAAAAAGTGGATCTGTAATAATGGGGTTGGGAATTCTACTTTTGTATGTGAGTTAACATCTCTTAAATGTGCTATATTTACAAAGCAAACTTCTGTGTGATTTCCCCTTTTGCAGACCAGATGGAGAATCAGACTCTGGCGGGTCTTTCCTTTAGTTATGCAACGAGGTTATTGGTAATAAAGGATCTGGAAGCTTAATTAAACTCTCAGTGACACCTCTGCAGGCTCTTTTATTTTCACTAGGTTTGCTCAGTTGCAACTGATTAGTCATCAAGTTGAGATTTAGGAAGCAATGCAAATAAAGTCTCCCACAAGAAGAAACAGAATCCTGCTCCTTTGACTGAGGCATTGTTGGCTAACAGGACTAAAAAGCAGTTGAAAGCCTACTTTGTAATGAAACATGAATAATTAATTTGAAATGTATGGTACTTCAGGAGTCAAGAGCAGCAGCATGAAAATGAAACTCCCTGTACAGTGAGCCTTGAGAAGCACGTGGAGGGGTTTGCCAGATGGATTCTGGCAAATGCCACAGTTGTGTAAGATGTTTTTGTTTCCTTCTGTCAGTTCTGTCCCTCTCCTGAAAGATCCTTGATGGAAGGTTGTGGACTGCACAGCTGACTTTCCTGGTTACTGGGGCAAGCCCTAAAGCAGGCGAACTGCAGAAAGCAGCCATGGGTGTTCCCAATAAAATACACAGCCTGTCATCTTTGAAAGAAATTAAATAAATGAGCAGTTTCATAATATTCTTTTTTTGGTTTTATGCAGCTTAAACCAAGCCTCACACCTCCAAAGGCACTGATTCATTTCACGTGCAGTCTTACATTTCACATAGTTCTTTACAGATTATGCATCTGTATACTTCTCTGTAATACTTTTCTTTATGCTCGCTTTTTAATTTGCTGCCCTTAAAATGTCAGAAGATAATGAAAGTGGGGTTCTGCTCCAAAAAAAAAAGTAAAAATTATGGCACTTGTGAGTCATTACCAGTCTCCATGAAATCTTTACCTTCATCTGCTTCTCTGGGTGTGATTCAGCTCAGTTTAACACTAACACATGGCAGTAACCATCTGTGTTTGCTGTAAATATTTTATTTTTTAATTACAAATGGCTTGATTTAGAAAAGCTGCAGCGGTACAGTGGGGTGGTTGTGGGCCTGTAGGGGAAGAAGATAAGCACCTGGGAAGGTAATTTTTGCCCAAGCACTGTTGCCAGGTTGGAGAGGGGAGTGTAACCCAGAGAGCTACTCAGGCTCCCTTGCAGCAATCCAGACCCTGCTGCTCCCTTCTTGGAGGAGCTGGACAGAACACCAGCACAGGCTGCAAAGAGGCTCTGAACATTTAGTGAAGGAGGGAATAAGACAAAGAAAACTCTTAAGTTTATCTTTGAGGAGAAAGAAGGAAAGGTGGCTGCTAAATGTCACTTACCCATCGTGATTCTCATACAGTAAATATGGTCACATGTTGTGGCATGCTGAGCCTCCTACAGGCGTTTTGCTGTGGGATGACACACTGGGGCTGAGGGTGTCACAGAGGCACCCATTCATCCTCAGAATGGAAAAGTCCAGAGCTCCCTTAGCCACAAGGGAGGGTTTCCACTGTGGGCATCCCTCAGGATCCCTCCCTCTGCTGAAGTCCAGCCAGGTGCAAAGTTTTTCCATCAGACTGTCGAACTCCTTTGCTGCAGCATCTGCCTGACTTCAGCTGCTCTGGAGCTCTTTGTTCTCTCGAATCTCCCATTAACTCTGAGGTCTGTGTCCGAAAATGGGAGGTGAAACGGGAGTGAGATAAATGGCCAGGGGGAGGGGAGTAGACTCACTTCTTTCTTTCTTTCTAGCGTGAGAGACGGGGAAAGAATTAGAACCGACACTTAATGGGACTGAAAGATTTGGGGATCTGTGGTTTGCAGTTTGCATGACGCAATGTATGTTTGTTCTTAAAATAAAAAGCAGACATACTGAAGATAAGGTGTACAATGAAAAGTTTGGAAGTCTTCTTGCTTGCCCTCATGAGGCCAGAGGTGCCTGTCTCCCATAGTCCTGCAGTCCAGGTGTAGCCACTAAGGACATTTTCTTTCCTTGCAGCTGACACTTTGGAAACTTACCTAATGGGACCAGACACATTTGGCCGGGAGAAACTTTAGTTCTGTTGGTGACATGTGGGACAGAAGGAACCCAACTTGACACATAGCTGAGTTTGCAGGGCTGACAGTTCAGGGAAAAATAATATTGCATGCGAATTTAGGCATGCTTGATGTGAAATTTTGAAAGATAAAGAACTTTGAATCCCATCATACTAATTTTATATGATCTTTTAGGGCTAAGACTGTATATTTATGAGGTAGAGATATTATTCTGATTTTTTTTTTTTTTTTGTATGTGAGCCCAAATTAGTTTTTCTTCAGTGAACTTAGAACACTGTCTGAACTGCTGAGTGATTTTCATTTTCTACAAATTGGGTTAGCCTGGGTCAGCAGTTGATCTCCCATACACTGGTTCATATGAGTCATGGAAGTGC
The DNA here is from genome assembly GCA_013400495.1 of Nicator chloris. NCBI lineage: Eukaryota > Metazoa > Chordata > Aves > Passeriformes > Pycnonotidae > Nicator > Nicator chloris. The sequence goes on from WAAE01021351.1 coordinate 19,119, forward strand.
TGGCATTAGTATGACTGGAAATGCCCATTAGGGTAGCAGAAAGATTGTTACAGAAATTAAACTGATAACTGATCCTCCTCCTTTTTTTTTTTTTTAAATTGTGACAGTATTAAAACTGTTTTTGAAAGAATCCAGCCGATAAATGATATTGAACGTGGTTTTGTTCTCCTTCTGCTCCAGTAGCTAATGCAGATAAGAATTCATGTAAATGCCATGATGAGTTTTTGTTGGGTTTTTGTTGTTGTTGTTGTTGTTGTTTTTTTTTTTTTTTCCCCTCGAAGTTCAGTTAATCTAATTGAATAAAATACACTTTGGTCATCTAAAATGACTTCTTTTATTTGATTTTGTAAACTGTGGTTATAATACCATATGCTTTACAATAATATTTTATTGCATAGTATAGTTTATAACTGCCTTACCATCAAATGTATTCTGAGCACATAAGGCTTGTTCAATGTATTTCTTCAATGTATTCAAAAATGTATTTCTACAAGGCCAGGTAGTTAAAATCTAATATTATTCAGGTTACAAAATCAAACTTTTATGACTATTGATTAGCACTGCTATTCCCCCAACCCATGTTCCTGTGCATTAAGATATACACATTAATTACATTATCAGATGCTGCTTTTTTTATCCCCAGGGGCTCAGTCTCCATCAGTGTATGTGATGGACAAAGCTTTCCTAATGAGCCTCTACTCTACTGTTTACCCTGGCTCTTTGTGCCTCCTGCTGTGTGTTTTTTGAACCCTGCTGTTAATACAGGCTTATTAACTTCTGGGCTTTTCTGTCATAGTTATTTCTATGGTAACAAATATGGATTAGCCTATCTGTGATATCTGTAAAGGGAGAGCTTGTGGCAGCCAAGGTACAGAAAATAAAGTCAAAAGTGCTTTAATCTGAGCGAGAAAGCAACTTGAGATGCCCAGGTCCTGAGTTTTGGGATGACTTAACATTATGTATGTGTTGTGTTATATTACCTTGTGGTCTGAAATACCTCTTCCAGTACATGCTGTTCCAGCTGTGAGCACTGAGCAGGTTTGTGGATCAGGTCTCAGAATGTTGTTTTGGCTATCAGACTCTGATCCTCTCTAAAAAGTATATATTAACTTGATTGCTTTGAAACTCAGTGGCATTGGTTGAGACAAAATCCAGTTCTTCAGGGCTGCACTGCCTTAGGCAGAGAAACTGATCTTCCTATGGTTTTTCACACACTTTTCAGCTCTTCTAGTTACATATATTTCTCTACAACACTGTTCTTAATCCAGTTTACCTGAAGAAGAGGGTCCAGTGTACCCTGGAGTAGACATAAGAAAAATTGTATATATATCTAAACTGTCTTGTATGCAAGGAGGAAGTGAATTCACAGAGGAAATTATTTGGGTTGGAAGTGACTTCGAAGAGCATCTAGTTCCAACCCCTCTGCCACAGGCAGGGAAACCTTATACTGCCTCAGCTTGCTCAGAGCCCCATCTTGAACACTGCCAAGTGATGAGGCATCCAAAGCTTCTCTGAAAGCCTGTATCACCACCCTCACAGTAAAAAATTCTTCCTCATATCTAATCCAAGTCTCTCCTCAATTTAAAGCCATTCCCCCTTGTCCTATCACTCCATGCCCTTGTGAAAATCCCTCTACAGCTCTCTCCTTGGTCCCTTTATGTACTGAAAGGTCATTCTAAGCTATCCCCAGAGCTGCTGCCTTCTCCAGGCTGAACATCCCCAACTCTGACTTCATAGGAGGGGTGCTCCAGCCCTTTGATCACCATCATGCCCTCCACTGGAGTTGCTCCAACAGGTGCACATCCTTCATATGTCAAGGGCCCCAGAGCTGGGTGCAGCACTCCAGGTCTCATGAGAATGGAAGAGTTGGGGAGAACTACCTCCCTTCTCTTGCTGGCCACGCTGTTTTTGATGCAGTGCAGGATGTAGGTGATAACTCTAATTTTCTCCTGTCTCACTGAGGACCTTGCTAATGTTCTCTTAATGCATTCCCCTCTTTGTGTGCGTGTAGTTCTTCTTGTTATTTAAAAAAAAATATAAATCATCCTAAGCTAATATGGCAAGTGACAACAAGAACAGGTAGATGCTCTCTGGAGAACTTCAGAGGAGCAGACCATGTGAGGATAGTTCTGTTGCTGACTTCCAATCCCATCTCTTTGTCTAAGTTTGGCATTCTACCTGACTTCTTGATCCACTCTTATTCTCATGTTTTACTGCTTCCCTATTACGGTCTCCATCTGCTTCCACTGAGTCAGTAAAGTTCAGGGAAATTGCTATCAGCCAGTATAAAAGTTCATAGGAACTGCTGTGTTCTGTAAAACAGTGTCTGACTATGGCACTATTTGCTTCCTTCTCTGCAGTCCGTCACAATTCTTCTTTGCTCTTACCATCACAGTCTGGTTCTTTACTAGGCTTCCTTTTCCATTTTCAATTCCATACTTCTGAGCTGAGTGAGCATTTGGAGCTTGCTCAGGCTGGAACTAACAGCAACTGTACTGCTATATTTGACACTGTCTTGATCCAATCCTTGTGAAATTTGACTTTCTTTTCTACTCGGGATTTGATCTGGTCAAAACTGATGCAGTGTGTCTGCCTCTTGTTGTTGCTGAAATAACCACTAGTCCTGACTCAAACAAAATCTGCCCTAAAATGGCATAAAACATGGCTGGGGGGACAAGGATGAACAGCAGGGGAGGAAAGAGAGAGTATGACTCCCCAGAGAAAAATTCACCAGTAGTGTTTCCAAGAGTGGGGCTGCAGATAATGTAAAATTTACTTGCTGTAAAAGGATGCCTGTGATCATGTTTTGTTTCTGTGCATCTAATCTAGTGAACTGGGACTTGCCATGTTACTGCTTCAGTCTTGGGCACTAACAGCGTGCACTAGCCCTGGAAGTGGCAACTTTAAATAATTTATAGCAGGGAGAGAAGATCAAGTTGGCACATTTCTAGAGGACTCAGACTGCATCCTGGAGCCCACTGCTGATGCACACTGGTAACCTGTGTGAGCTACGTACTTGGCTGCTCCAAGTTCAGTGCCAGAGGCATTCTTCATACTCAAGTGCTTGAAGATACTTGTTAGTACTGTGAAATGAATCAAATGTTTTCTGTTCCAAGTAAGATTATCCTTTTTTTCCCCCTATGGTGTTTGTCTTACATGCTCTCAGCAGAAACTTTCTTAAGGAAAAAAGAGTGCTGCTGTCCTTTCTCTGCCCACTTAGACAGTGTTTTGTTTATCCTGTATTGGGACTGGTAGATCAAAATAAGTCCCAGATACACAGTTTCTGTCATGTGCAAGTTTAGTTGCTGCCAATGTTTTGGGGCATTTTCATGGTTGTTTTTGTAAGTGGAAGCCTCCTAAAGAAATTGGAGGGCTTAAATAACACCATCTTATTCACAGCAATGCCATACCTAGATCCTATTTCACTGCTGCCTTCTGTTTTAAACTGTGTTGTAAAACCCCTTGTAAAAATTTAATTCCCCTTCAGCCTGTGACTTGATAGCAGAATGATGAACCATTCAGTTAATTACTGAAACTGTGATCTCCAGCAGGATAGCCAAGAAGAATGCAAGCTGAGTGGCAATATTTTAATTAATGAACAAAAGCTTATGGACTAGCCAAGGGAAATGATAAGTTTTGAAAGACAAATGTCAGCAATACGGTTTTAGTTGCAATGGGTGACCTCTGGCAAACCCTGTTACTCTGCTGTTTCAGCTGGTGTGGGCACGCAATTCTTTAAGATATAGATGTTAATGCTCTGTATACACAACTTCTTCAGAGCTTAAGTCTTCGGAATTCATTTAGTTTCACTCCATGTCCAAAGTATGATCCAAAACACTCCAAGGAAATGTCTTCTAGAGAAGTTTTTGTGATTTCTCCCCATGCTTTCCCAGCCTCCTCACCCCCACAGTAGGATGGACTGTGGTGATCACAAATAATTTGTAAACTTTAAAAATGAATCGCCAAAGCTGTGCTCCCTGCAGGAGAGCACATTTTCTCCCTAGGGAGCACCTGTGCTTTGGTCCTAGGTGCTAAATTTCTTGTTCTGCTACCTGTTTGAGCCCCCAAATCCCAGTTTGTTCCATCCTCCATGCTTCTCTAGAATTGGTGTCAGTGTTTGCCCTACAAGACCATCATGTCTTCATCATGTGGAGCTCTGTATTTCTCCATGGGTTCTGGTTTTCATTTCCCTGTGTCCCTGTGCACAGTTTAGGTGATGTGCAGGGTGCCCTTGACCAGGTGTGCTGCCTCACCCCTGCCCATCCACAGCAGCAGCCTCAGCATCCTCCTTGGCCATTCTGCACCACTGATAATCTGTAATACACTAGAATATATGGATAGATGTGTGTACAGATAAAACCAGACACACTCATCCATCCATCTTAACATTTCTAAGGAATATTTATATTTAAGAATCATTAGCTCTCAGGAGGACAGCAAAAGAAAAAGCACATTTTATTCTCAGATGTATAATTTGCCAGTGCTTGAACTCACTGAAGTGTGTTTCTCATACCACCTCCCTCTTCCTCCTTCTCCCACTTGTATATAAATACGGAAACAAGATTTTGAAGCAATATAAATTGTAGCTATAGGATTTGGGTATGTGTGTGACCTTTGAAGGCTTTCTAGAAATGCTTGTTACCGCTTTAAGCACATACACTTTCCTGACAGATTGAGGCTTCTTGTGTATCAGTTAAATATAGCATAACTGGAAAATAACAGAAATTATCACTGAAACCGTTGTAATAGGCAACTGAAGTGAATTTTTAATTGTATGTAATATATAGTCATTGTGACCACCACTTTGACAAAATTTGACACTTCCCCTTTTCTCTTTGAACATATTAGAAGATTCTTTCATGCAATAATTTAAGCTGTTATTTCCCTTCTCATCATAGAAGAATATGCAATTCTGCTCTTATAGCGAACATTGTTATATATCAACTTGCAGCTTTTGCCAAAGTGTTTTTGGCTAGGAATCAAGTCAGTTTAAAAAGAACAAAGCATTCCTGTATTGTTCTTAATTATGACATAAAACTGCTCTTATTCCATTAGTTACAGACTTAAAAATAAGCTTGTCTTCTCCTTAAGGCTTAGCCAATTTAGTGAAGAAAGGAAACATAATTGATGCCTGGGTAATTGAAACAATCAACAGTACAACCAAGCAGTTAAAATCAATGGCTTATAGAAAGATATGATAATAGCACCGTAGCCAGGAGGAACATAATCTGTGGGAAAAGTCATTATTAGTGCACCACTGTTTTAATGTTGTACCAGGATTATAAGCAGTGAAAATGTTACTCACAGTTCCCACAAGCAAGATAAAGCTTTGATGACAGTGGGTACGCAAGAACCTGGAAATGTTGATTAAATTCAGAGCTTCCTCAGTTCCTGGTAACTAACATGTTGTGGAGTTGATTTAGATTTCAGAGAACTGTTATTACAACTGGTTTTTTTTTTTCCTCCATTCACAGTAAGCTTTATTCTGGGTGGAATGTAAATACGTGAATGCTGAAAAATCACTAGCACGTATGTAGTCATCTTTTGATAAAGAGATCATCCTTAAAAAGCAGAATGAAGACAGAAATAACTTGTACAACCACCAAGCATTAGTCACACGTAGCTCTTATATAATGCTTACGTCTTCAATCAGCATGCTGGCAGCTGGGCTTCTTTGTAATATTTGTTTGGAGAAGAAGCATCTATCTCATTTGGCAGGGGAAGAAAATGAAGCCAAGAGTTAAGGGGCATGCTGGGGGCACACAGTGCTTAGCTGGTGAGAGTATTACCACTAAGAAGTGTCCATGATACTGCATCAAGCAGAGCCAACAGCAGAGTGGATTCTGTAGCGGTGTCTCCTCGTGTGCTTTCCGCACTCAAGCCCTGGCCTACTGGGTAATTTTTGAGGCAGAGCAAGTGAATGCTCTGCTGCAGCACTTTTGCAGTTTTCCCTTTTGTTTGTTGTTCTAGGTGAGGAGGAGTATTTCTTCTTCACTCTATTATGCCTTGATGGAAAGGATAAATAATGCGTAGCATGAAATACCGAAAATGGCTTCTCTTGCACTTGAAAAATAAAATGTAGTAGGCATGAGTCTAACACCAAGAGAAACGCTGATATGTGCAGATTTCCTTTTGAGGATTTGGCCCCTGCACTGTGATTATGGAATCATAGTAATGTATGAAAATGGACCTGATTCTCTGGGAGATAAGCCATTGGTGTAGAGAAATTTCCTTGTAATGATTTAATAAATGTTAACCATTCTGGCTGTTCCCTTTTGTCCTGGTCCTGTTAGTTCATATATATTGAATGTTTGTTCCCCGCTGAAGAGCGAGGCTGTTAAATGGAGTTGGAAACACTCTGTGATCTCATTCTGGAAGTTTATTTCTTGAGGCTGAAAATAAATGCATTGTAAGCAGGTTTTAATCCTAGCAAGTGCAACAGCTCAGAATACTTTTGGGGGACATTTTTATTCTTAGCTTATTGCTGATAGACAGGGAATTATGTTATAGCTTGGTTTGTCCATAACCATATGTTATGTTTTCAGTTCTTCCTTTTCACAATTGCGTGTAACAAATGGTGGCATTTTCCTTAACAATGTTCTAAGGTGAAATGTCAGTGCCTCCAGAGAATACTCAGAACTTTCTGTGATTTTACGTAATTTTTAGAATAAAAGAGTCAACCCAACATATTGAAAACCATGACTCTAATTATCAAACAAAACTGAGATGGCCTTTCTTTAAGGCAAAACATTTAATTACATTACTAATAGATGACCTATAAAATTACTGTAAAATATAGTAAAAGTAATTTTTTAAAAAAGAATTTAAATTAATTTGTTATAGAAGGTCCAGGGAAAATGAAGAGGAGATAATTATTTATAAAAATGTGAGGTTGCACACAGAGTGCCATCTGGTAATTTTAAAACACAAGTAATTAGTTTATTTTACTTCATGCAGTGTAATTGTGGAACTTGTCGCCGCAGGGTGTACAGAGGCCAAAATTGCAATTGGATTCAGAAAGGAATTTAGTGAGTTTATGGGAGAAATATTAATAAGAGAATATTAAACAATCTGGGTGCAATCCTGCTATTCTTGGAGGATTTCTGAAAGATGTGAGGATTTAGAAGAAAGATCTGTTTGTGTGCAATATTATTACTTTTTTAGTGACATTCCCTTGTCACAAAATGAATTCAGATTTTCTTACGAACTTGACAATGTTTGTAGTTGCAACTATGTGCAGATACTCCTTAGTGATAGTGAAAAGTTCTTTTTAAGCCTTGAAGTCTTACTCTACCCTTACTCTCTGAGATCACATGCACTGACATATAGAAAACTATTGCTGCAAGAGGTCTGATGATGCAAAATGATTAATATTCCTATTTTTTGTTTGCCTTAGGACGCCAAGGCTTGTTGGACCATTCGCCACACAATGCTGGCTCAAAAGTAAAAGAGAGGAAACTACATGGGACTTGTCCTCCTGTTGGTCGTGGAAACTATGGAAAACCATGTTTGGGTGAAAGCAGCCACAGGTCCTCATTTTTCAGTCCCCACAATGGTTTTCACACGATACATTCAGAGCACAGTCCTGTGAAGCCAAGGATAATTACAGTGGTGAAACCCGGGGGACGCACGCTCAGGAGGATAACCTTGCTTCTCAACAGGAGATCCGTCCAGACCTTTGAGCAGCTGATGGCTGACATTTCAGAAGCTCTGGGATTTCCTCGTTGGAAGAATGACCGTGTGAGAAAGCTGTACAATCTGAGAGGCAGAGAAATCCGAAGTGTTTCTGAGTTCTTCAGGGAAGGTGATGCGTTCATAGCTATGGGGAGGGAGCCCCTCACTTTGAAGGACCTGGAGGTGGTATTACAAGAACTTTATCCTGAAAATCCTTATGCTGCCAGTGCTGCCATTCAGCAGAATGAGGAGCAGTCCCAAAAACTGAAGAGCAGGCTGTATGACAAGGCCTCGAAAGTAGACAGTGGCTTTGATGAGACAGAAATGACCAAGAACTTCAGCGATGGCTTGGCTTCCCCGCTGGTAGCTGGACATGAAGGAAAAAGTCAAGCCAAGACAAAACAAGAGGAAAAAATGAGAACCAAAAAAAAGTGGACTAGAGACAGCTGGGGTGGTGAGCATGGCATGAAGCCTTCTAGAAAAACACGAGAAAGTGAAAGGTACCTTAACCATGAGAGGAGTTCTGAGGAAGGCTTAGAAGAGAGTTTGGAGGAGGTGCCGAGGTGTGAGAAATGTGAACAGGAAAGGCAGGCCAGAGAAAAGTTACGGAGGGAAAGGCAAGCTGAGGCCTCATTTGAGAACAGAGACTTGACCACAGGCGCGTGTCAGAGGTACCATGTAGAAAGAAATACAAAAGTCAGGAACTGCCGAAAATCTCCTGAAACTTGTCTGGAGGGTGAGGAAGTTGGCTGGAAAGATAATGTCAGTAGGAGGATGTGGAAGCCGCTACATAGGATTGTTAATGAAGGGCTGGAGAAGCAAAAAAGGAGCATTGAGAAAGAAAGGGATGTGGAGAAGCATGAAAACCACGGCAAGGAAGTAGTAAAAATCAGGAAGAATGCTGTAGAAGGGCTCCAGCTGTCTCACGAGGTGAAGGAAGATAATGGAAGTAGCTGTGTAATGAACCAAAGTGGTTGGCTAAAGAAAGACACTCTGAGGGATGCTGAGAAATTGTCTAAAACGCATAGGGAGGGTAGAGAGGGACAAAGGGCTAAAGAGGAAGCTGCCAGAAGAGAGGGGAATGCCACATGTAGAGAGAGTGACATGACTCGACGAGAAAAAACAGGGGAGCGCAGAGTGAATAAAGAAGACAACAAAGCTCAGGGATTGGAAAGCACAAGCCGGAGGTATGCTATTAAAAGCAGAACTGATGTGGAAAAACACTATGAGATTGGCAGAACTATTGGAGATGGGAACTTTGCAGTGGTGAAGGAATGTCGCCACTGTGATTCCAATCAGATCTATGCAATGAAAATTGTTGATAAATCCAAGCTGAAGGGGAAGGAGGACATGATGGAAAGTGAAATCCTGATTATTCGGAGTCTTTCTCATCCCAATATAGTAAGCTTAATTGAGGTGTATGAGACAGAAGCTGAGATCTACTTAATCTTAGAGTATGTCCCAGGAGGGGACTTATTTGATGCAATCATAGAAAGCGTGAAGTTCACAGAGCATGATGCTGCTGTCATGATCACTGACCTGTGTGAAGCACTGGTTTATATTCACAGCAAGAACATTGTCCACAGGGACCTCAAACCAGAGAATCTTTTGGTAAGTATCATCAAATATTTGCATTTTTGCAGGAATTGAATTTATTTTCCTTTCAATTACGGTTCTTTGAATTGTTTTAAGCAAATCCCATGCAGAAATAATGTGCTGTGGCAGGACAGTTTGAAAAAATGAGTACAATTTTGAAGTGAAATTACAATTGCAGTTTGCTTTACATAGATCTGCTGTGTGTTTCAGATAGCAGTGGTTGCAGAAAGGAATTTAAAGTAAAAATTATCAGACTTTCAAGGGTAGTGAGCATTTGTATTTTTCAGAAATCAGACCTGTTACTTAGCATCTGGCTTTTGAGTGTCCAAGGATGAATCATAAAGCATCTTCCTTGCCGACTGAAGTTTATTAAAATTGCTAGTTTATCTTATTTATTTGTTTGATATTTTGTCCACTGCATTTGTATATCTTGAAGACTACAGTGCTGGTTCTCTACTATAGTGATTTCTGTCTTGTGATAATGTCTTTGCTTAGAAGCAGAAATATTATGCAGTTGATTGAAATAATCTGACAGTAAAATGTTTTGATGAATACAGCATTAAAGTCAGCTCAAATAGTAACTTCATGCCAAAGAGAAAAATTCTTGTTTCCATCACATTTCTGAGGCTGCATTCTTTGCATCCAGCACTGAAGTCAATAGAGTTACTGGCATGTGTGAATATGCATAGAAATGTTGGTAGTATTGACACTTCACAAGAGACCCACTGTAGAACTGTAACAGTAAACAACTCTCCCTTGCTAAGTGTGTGTTACACTCTTATGTTAGGGTTCCAACTTTCCTAATAAACAGATAAATAGCAAGTATTTGCCAGTATCTAACAAATTGGATTTTATCAGCTTTTGTGGAAGTTCACGGTTAGCCAAACAAAAAAAGTAATAGATTATTTAGTCCTATGGGCCATTGAGTGCTTTTAAGAGAATTAATTTTGCACAGAGATCAGTGTGAATTTCTGGAGAAAAGCAGCAGTGTAGCCTCAAGGATAATGCAGAGGTTGCACAAGGCTGGGCTGGAACAGTTTGCTCCCAAACCTTTAAACTAAGCAATAGCATCTTTATTAGGTCCTGATATGAATAGTGCTCAGTTTCATGAAAATCTTTGGTATGTGATCTCTGTATAAATAAAATAATGGATGCAACAGTGAATGCAACTGGTTGGTTTGCAGGAAGAAGTGGGCTTGTAGGTCTTGCCTTTGTGCTTAGTTTGCACAAAGTTTGAACAAAACTTCACTTAGAACTGCATGGCTTTTTCCAGAAGCTAATTTTCCATTATGAACAAGGTCTGCTCCTTCCTATTTGCTGAAAATAAGATAGTGCCTGTGAAACACCTGAGATCTGATGCTTCATTTCCCTCTATAATACATAATCATCACAGTGATGCAGATAAGCAAAGAAGGGCAAGATAAAGGTCTGTTCTGGTTGTTTTCACATTTAGTTCACAGAACTGCAAAACAGAGAATGCTGGGCAGTGGCAGGATTGTGTAGCTCTGAAATACATTGCCCATTCTGAAAGTCAAAATACATTTTTCAAGGACACAGCAGCTCCCAGATTGTAGGTATTTTGTCATACAAGAGCAGTTTCAACTTCCTGTTAATTTTCTGTGCATACCACTATTAGATACCATGTGCACAAAGTATCCTTTTGAAAAGCAAGTCTATTCAACCATGCAAATGAGTTCATAAGGTCCTGATAAAATTGGATAGGTCATCTGCTATCTAGTAAGTATTCCTGTAAATAAAGGCCATTTGAGCAAGGTTCTGAGGTTTCTTTTTAGTGTGCTGCCTCTGTCTCTTCAGAGTGGCTGAGGCAGCAAAGCAGGAAGGAGAGCTGCCACTAATCTTACCATCAGCCAGTGCTGAACAGTAACAAACAGTATTGAAGCAAATTTCATGGGCTCATTGGCTGTTGGTGGAGCAGGAGCATCAGGACATGAAGCAAAATGCTTCAAGTTCCAGCATCTGGCAGAGATGTCCCTGTTTATAGGACTGAGGATGTTTAAATCTGAATTAGTCTACCTAGACTTTGTACACAGAAGTCAAAATACACGTATCTAGTTTTAGGCTGCTGCCTTGTTTGTCCTACTTGGGTCTTCTTTTGGTCAGGTGAACCTTGTAATCTTTATCTACTGTTTTTCCCCTTCAAGAAAATGGGAAATGGAAGAGAAAAGATCCTTGCTCTGTTTTACTAAGGAAATGTGTATGTCTACTCTGAACCTGGTTTGTGTGAGAATCTAACCCTGTTCCTAATGACTTTTAAACATATTGGCTAATTGTCATAAGAGATGACAAAGAAGCAGCAATGTGGGAAAAAATATTGCCCTAAATTTTATGAAACTAAGTGACTGGCGAAAGAAGGAAAACAGTTTCTGTCTTCACAGAAGAAAGGTGGAAACATACTTTGATGTCTAGTAAATTGTAAAATTATTGACACAGGAGAAATTTGGAAACCTGGTTTAGCTATTAGTTCACTGCACTTCAGTTTCTCGTCTCGAACTGTCCTCTAGTTATAAACTTCTGTACCAGGCCACCATCATCCTTTCTGCATTTTCCCCTCCCTCTTTTACTACTGTCTGCCCACATTGATCAGGCTCCTTGCAGCATAGCTGTGAGGCAGAAGGGTGGTGACTTGTGCTACAAAAACAAATCTGTTTGACAGCTGGTGTGAAGACAGCTGCTACGACTCCCTCCCATCTGCTAACAGAATCACCTCATTTAGGACTAGGTGTTCAGCAAGAAAACCTTTGCTGCCAAGGATGGGCAACGTGGTGTGTTTGGTCTCACAAATGAAGCCAGTCACTTCTTTGATGCTACTACATGGAGCAAAATTTGCTGGCAAGGTTTTTAGGTAAAGGACTGTTTAATTCTACAGCTACTGGCATTTCTTCACTTGTGAGTGAGAAATTAATGCCCAAAATGTGGTGTTGTTTTTCCAGGTGTAGCTGTAAAAGACATAAAGTCACCCTTTTTTAGGGAGAAGGGAGAGGGCTGTATTTTTGATTGTGTACTCATCTCCTTGAACATTTCCCTCACGTGCTAATGTGGCTTCAACACCTCACTTCACGTTATATCTTCTTATGTATTTGAGGTTACCCCCTGCCTCTTTTTCTATCTCTCAAGTTTTCATGTATGTGTGACTACTTTAAGTATAGCCTTTCTGCCCTTGGACTTTGTGACACTATTTACATACACACAAAGGACTGTTCATTTCCAACACTATTTACATATATACAAAGCACTGCCAGTTTTCTGAGTGCATGTGAGTCAAACTCCTGCTAAACCACTTACCTGTCATAACTTTTAGAGTTTTCTGTAAGATTTTTCATAGAGATTCTTCTACCTAGCAGCAAGGGATGTCTGAAACTCAAATGTGTAAGCAGTAATTTTTCTTAAGCTCTATCTATTTCCCATGTACAAAATATCACATGGGCTAACTTGCTTTCATGATGTCCATAAGAAGAATCTATGCTACCATATACATGTGCTTACAGAGAAATATTAATGTCATACATCATCATCTTAAACACACTGATGCATTCCACAAGGTATGTATGAAATCAAACAAGAACATTAAGCACTGGGAGTCATCCACAGACAGGAGAGAAGGTGAAAGATTTTCTTTTTTCCCTTTGAAGATGAATATGGCTTTATATTATAATCTTCTGGTTGTATGGCTGGGATAGCTAGAAGTCCTCAGACAGTATTCTAATATTCTGACATGCCATCTGCATTTGAGTAAGTAGTATGCAATTGACTGCTTTCAGTCCAGGACCACCAGCTGCTGGCAGTTGAAGGACATAAGTATTTGTGTGGCCTAAACTGGCTGTCCATAGAAAGGGTATCAAAGTGTACTGGTCTTTCTTACCTCAGTTAAGGCAGGCAGCACTATTTTTGCTTTGTTCTCACCATTGCATGGAATACATACTGTGGATGTCAGAGGTTAGATTTCTCTTGAGCAGGTTGTGCATTTCTGTAATACTGCGGTGAGGAAGTAGTCTGGCCTCAGGAATGACTAAAAAAAAAACTGAGAAGCTTTTGTTACCACAGTGAAGCATATTTGTGTGCTCAAGGTGATGCTAGGTGATGGAAAGGTAGACGGGACAGCAGGAAGCTGGGGATGAAGGGAATTCTCTGAGCTGACTGAGTTGTTCTGAGCACAGCGTTAGTGAAGCTGCTGAGAAGTTCTGGGCTGAGGTTTTCAGGCTTGCTGACAGGTTACATGCTGTCTCTGAAGCGATTGTCACAAAGCTGTGAAAATATACCCACCGTGCCTGCTGTTCCTACCTGCTCTGTTATTAAGTAAAGTGGAAGCTCAGTGGTTTTGTCCTGAAAGAACAGATGGTGCCATGTTGCCACCTTGTGCTGTAATGGAGTCTGGCGTCCTGAGAAAAGAGAAAGTGCATCTCTTGCTTCTTTTACAAAGCAAGAAATCTCGTGAAGATTTTGAGACTGGGATTAAGACCATTGTGCTCTCCACCCTTCCCACCACCCTGCTGTTTTCTAAAAACGTATATAAACGTTTCAGTATTGTTTGTCTTAGTACGGTAGCATGCAGGGTAGTTGAAATTCAATGTGATGTGTTTTTCTTATACAATCAAAAATATATATAGAACAGGAAAATACATTCATGCTCATGTTTTCGTATTGCATATAAATTTGAGCATTTCAGTTGTGAATTTTTGTAACATCTTACCACTTTTACCCCTATTGTTAGAATATAAATTTTATAGATAGATGTTGTTCTACAAAGCAAGCGTTAGTTTTATAATTTTTTTGTCATTTTTGTCAGTTTGTGTCCACAGCGCATGATGGCAAAAGATTTTTTCATGGAGGAGCACCAAAAAAACCCCCAAAATATTTTCTTAATCAAAACTGGAACTGGAACTCCTGGTTCTTGGACAACTTTTCGTCCCTGGAGACCCCCAGCTCCTTCTCTGCAGAGCTGCTTTCCAGCTGGTCAGCCCCCAGCCTGTACTGATGCATGGGTTATTCCTGCCCAGGTTTTGGACCTTGCACTTGTCTTTGTTAAATTTCAAAAGGTTCTGCCCTGCCTGTCTCTCAGTTCTGTTGAGATCCTTCTAAATGGCCACGTAGCATTCTGGGGCATCAGTCACTCCTCCCGATTTTGTGCAGTTTTATGAAAAAGGTAAAAAGAGATTAGTAGGCTCTACTGGATTATTTTGTAATGCAATACTTTTTCTTTCTTAAAAAGAAAAAACCCACCAAAAAGTCCAAACTCATTTTATTTCATCAAAATTGTATGTGTGATTACAGTTTCTATAAAGATGATTAATGGGGATTATTCAACTGCAATGTACAGCAGCAAATTTTGTCACATCTGTGCCTTTAGTTATCTGGTAATAGAGACCATCCTGAATTTTTGCTTTTCTTAAGCGATGTCTGATGGCAAGGTATGAGGTGTTAAAGCATGGAGTATACCTGTCACATTATATTCCAGTTTGTCCATTCTAAACCAAGTCCGGATGTACTTGGCTTTTTTTTAGACATTTTAGCTGCTGATCTGTTCCCTGTAGTTCCAGGGACAAACAATTTTTCATTTAAAGGAAATGAAAGACTTTTTTTACCTCTTAAAGAATATTTGAGTGTCAGTCACTCGTATTAAGCATACTGATTTATTTAATTATACTGCTGCATTGTTTATGACTTGGCCTTTGAATATGGAATCCTAGAATGGTTTGGGTTGGAAGAGACCTTTAAAGGTTATCTGGCCCAAACCCTTGTAATGAGCAGGGACATCTCAACTAGACCAGGTTGCTCAGAGCCCTGTCCAACCTGACTTTCAGTGTTCCCAGGGATAGAGTATCCACCACCTCTGTGGGCAACCTGTTCCCGTGTTTTGCTAAAAACATTTCTTTTCAGTATCTAGTCCGAATCTACTCTCCTTCAGTTTAAAGTTATTGCCCCATGTCCTATTGCTGCAGGCCCTGCTAAAGAGCCTGTCCCCATCTTACTTCTAAGCCCCCTTTAATTATTGAAAGGCCACAGTAAGGTCTGTCTGGAACCTTCTTTTCTTCAGGCTGAACAACCACAACTCTTGTAGCCTTTCCTCACAGAAGTGCTCCATCTCTCTTTCCCAGCCCTCCCCTGGACTTTCTCCAACAGTTCCATGTCCTTGCTGTGCTGGGACCCCAGAGCTGGACGCAGCATTCCAGGTGGGGTCTCAGCAGAGCAGAGGGGCAGAATCACCTCCCTTGCCCTGCTGGCCACTCTGCTTTGGATGCAGCCCAGGATACGGTTGGCTTTCTGGACTGCAGCTGCACATTGCCGGCTCATTCCAGTTTTTCATCCACCAGCTACCCCAAATTGCTCTTCACAGGGCTGCTCTCAATCTGTAACCCAGTCTATATTGATACCAGGGATTTCCCCAGCTCAGATGTAGGTAGGACTCTGCACTTGTCCTTGTTGAACCTCATGAGGCTCAACCTTCTTGAGTTTATTCAGGTGCCTCTGGATGACATCCCATCCATCAGGTATGTCAAACTGATCACTCAGCCTGGGGTTGCCTGCCAGCTTGCTGAGGGTGTGCTCAATCCCGCTGTCTATGTCATTAACATATTTCATTTCTTAAAATAACCCTTCATTAACTGCATTATGAAGTAATGCTAAAGACCCGTGCATACAAAATTAGAATTGAAGAAAATATTTTAACTGCTTGCTGCGTGGATGTAGGAGATGAGAACTGCTACAATTATCCACAATTAGGAGGTCATTTTGCGTGGACCTGTTTCTATAACTCTTGCTGTGTGGTGACCATTACTAATCTAATTTCAGGGCAGCAGGTAGAGTAGAAATCTGGAAAGAACATAAAGCTTTTGTTGGTTTGTATTTTGTTGTTAGACCAGTATGATGGAGACA
>WAAE01021352.1:8886-20607 GCA_013400495.1 Nicator chloris
GGGAGAAGAGTAAAAAAAAAAAAAAAAAAAAAAAAAAAAAGAAAAAAAAAAAGAAAAAAAAGAATCCCGAAGCCCACACACAGCAGAGCGGAGCAGCCCTTCCTCTCCCGCGCTCTCCCTCACCGTCTTCAAATGATCACCGCCGGCTCAATCCCATCACACCCGAGCGATCACCAGCACCGCCACGAGCGGTGCATCGCGGCGGCGGCGGGCAAGGCGGCGGCGGCGGCGGCGGCNAGATTTACCAAATAGGGGATTTAGTCATATTTGTGTGCAATGAGAACCTTATTAGAGAAGAAATCCTTCAAAATCGAATAAATCCATTTTTGCAAAACCCTCTCTCCCTGCGCGTAACATAGTATCAGGTGGTAGCAGCGGCAGGAGGCTGAAAACACATTGCACGGTCTGAAATCCCCTCGGGAATGGATGGAGCGAGAAAGAGATGGATGAGGGTGGATAGATGCTCCCTCACTTCTCCAGTCCAGGGCGAGAAGTAGAAGAAAACCGTGGAGACTCTTCCATTCATTCAGTGCAGGGGAAGGGGAAGGAGAAGAGGAGGGGAAGGACGGGAGGGCGGCGGTGGTGGGGAAGGAATTATTTCAAAACTGGGAAAGGAACGGTAAGAGGAGAGGGATCAGTTCCCCTCTCCTAATCAGTTTATGGATCAGACAAAATGCTCATGAGTTCTTCCTTGACCTGCACCTGCCAAAGGGAAATTGAAAAGATTTTCCCCCTTGAGAGGCGACTTCTTCCTCTACACACCCACACCGACGCACGCACAAAGATACGCACACACACACGCACAAAAGGGAGCAATAAAAGTTTATCTGCTAATCCTCCGGCCACAGAGACAATGATTACCTCTTCCAATCAGCTCAGAGACGACTGCAAAATCTCTCCCTTTCTCTCCCGCCCTCCCCCCGCGTTTAGGACTTATCTTCCTCCCCAGCTACATCCCACCTCAAACACCCATCCCTCTGACGAGACTGCGGAGAGCTAGTGGTCAGGGCGGGACCCTGAGGAGGGGGGCAGAATACAGTAAACTAATTAATAATAAGAGTATTGAGACGACCTGAAATGGTCTCAATGGAAAACAAGAGACGAGGAGGAGTGGTTGAACAGAAAGGGCTGTGTCCCCCCTTGGCCTCGGGAGCCGGACCTGCAGAGCCGGGGACGCCGGCACCTGACTCCCGCAGCGCCGCGGCCCCGGCGAGGGGAGGGCGGCAAGAAGGGACAGGGAGCGATGCGTACGGCTGGGGCGCCGGGGAGGGACTAGGAGAAGGGTAGATTTGTGCTACAGAAGTGCAGGGGGAGCAGGATGGGATCGCCCGGCTCTTCCGCACCGCTGTTGCAGCGGCCAGGCTGGGGAACAGCCGGCGAGGGAAAGCTGTCGACGCCCACCGGGATGAGGGCAGAGCCAGGGGACGCGGGATACCCGCAGCCCCTGCCCTGGGCTCCCCACGCCGCAGCAGCATCTCGGAGGCGGGGTCGGCGCCGGTCCTCCTTACCCGCACCTGATGCTCATGCCGTTCGCAACAAGAAAAGTGTGTCTGGAAGCGCAGCCGGGGCGGGGAGAGGAGGGGGTCGGTGCGGGGATGTTGGGGAGGAGGCTGTGAGTCAATTAAACATGAAATGCAGCCCGGGATCCTCCGTTGCGCGGGTGCGGAAAAGCCCGGGCGGGGGTGAGCGCGGGTCGGACGGCACGGGTGGCTGTGTGCCGGCGGTGCGCACCCGCGGAGCCGGGATGCCCGCTGGGGCCGGACGGGTCTGTCCCCCAGCCCGGGGTCTGCCGGGGGGCTGCGGGCAGTGCTAGCCTAGGCGGGAGGCCTGTTGTTTTCAGGCACCTTTTATTGAGGTGGGTACCCTTGCTGCCTTTGGGACAGCACTGAGCAGCACAGCAGCTGTTCTGGAAGGTGAATGATGAAGAAGCCTGGGTATTTATTCATGTACTTATTTATTTATTTATTTTCCCAGTAAAAAGCCGTGTTTTAATAAAAAGCCTCAAGGGTTTCTTTCAGCCTGTGGATTGTCTGCCCCCATACTACGAAATGAAGACTGTATCTGCCGTCAATGCTCACGATTGCAGGCAGTCAGCAATAACGGTGTGCACATTAGGGTAAGTCTGAGATGATCTTGGCTAGCAGGATTCACCTGACGCTGCAGACTCATCCATTCAACCAGCCAGCCAGCCGTCAGCCCAGCCAGCCTGACTGAGCACTTAAAAATCCTGCTGGGTGAGAAGGGCACACGGTTTTGCTACAGGGCTATAAGTAAGCTCCTTACAATAAGGAATATAGAAGATATAAGACTTCATGAAAGGATTCATCTGTTTTGTGTAATCCGTCTTGCCATTAACAACATCAAGTTTGCAGCTGTTAATAAACTGTCCTACTCTGCTTTCTAACCCTCTCAGCACTTTCTCTGACCTTCCTCATTCTCATCCACGAGTTACAGAATTTTATTTGTAGAGTAATTGAAAGACACCTGATTTATCCATAGGATAAACTTCTATACAGATGTGCAGTCTACCTTAGTCAAGCAACAGTAGAGTAACAGAAAAAGAATAGTGTTGAAAACAGTCATACAAATGTTTAAAGACAGTCAGATGTTTCTTCTGCAGGATGATGCAGACATCCATATGGCTAAGTTTCAAGTTATAGTTACTTTAAAAAAAAGGTAATAGAACAAGTAGGCACAAAAGAGCTGATTTTGCTGTTCTGGGAAATGTGCTGTGTCACATCATATAACAGCAAGCTTCACATTTTTCCTTTTCTGAAATAGGGTGTTTTCAGTTTTAAAATTCCTAGATCTTTTATTGTCACTCCTAATTTTAAGGACACCATTGCAATAGTATTGAGAAACAGAAAGTGGTACACACCAAATGTGTTTATGACAAAATGTAATCAGTAACCGTTATTATGGAGGGAAACATCCACCCAATAAATGAGGCATGACCACAATGGTCACTGCATGTTCTCATTAGCAATAAAACCTTAAGGAAATATCTCAGGATCTACATCGTTGAATGCTAAAAGCTTATGCAAAAGTGTTTATAAGCAAGTACCCGGTGTTTGCAATTTAGACACTGGTCAAAATTGCTTTCTGCCTCAATAGATATCACTTCTGTGGAGAGTTTGAAATTTTGAAATTCATACAACTACTGAAATCTTCACCACCATCTCTTTTTTTGGCTTTATGTCTCATTTTGTTGCAAAATCTCTTTATGTTCTCTCTAGTAAAGTAGTAGCTCATGCTCTTAGGTGAGCATATCTTCCACTACCCTGGAATTCTATAGCTCAGTTTTTCTAAATTTAGTGTGCATTTTTACGTCCTTAATTAGCCAATTGTCAGAAACTTACATTTCTACTAGGCAGTAAACTAAAAAAGGAAGAAAAGGACTGGCATTTAATAAAACATGAAATGTTTTTTAAAAATGGGAAAGCTTAATAAATGCAATTATGTCAAATGGCATCTTAGTAGTGTTAGGAAGTTTTTGGATTTCCTTGGTCAGAATCCTATTGATTTTTAAATTAGTTTAAAGGATTTTTTTTTAAGTTTTGCATTTTTTCTTAGAGTAAGGACATTGGCTTATTTTATTTTGTGAAATGACAACTGCACTTTTAGATTAGAAATGTACTTTTATTATTTCTGTATGGGTTGTCAGCTGAACCTTGTTTTTAAAAATAAGCAAGAAAATCCAACACAATCATGTTCCTTGATTCAGTACATACAATGCTATTCTTTGTAGTTTTAAACCATCCATTACATGACAATTTTTTCATACAGCACATTTTGTCAGCCTCTCTCTATCTCTTTCACATTCACAGCTGAATTTTTCTATTGATTTTTAGAGCAATTTGTTTGAACCCAGAATATTTTATTCAGCAAGACCTAAGCACTTCCTTCCTGTGGTCTAACATCTTTAGGCCAACCTAAGACACTGATCAGCCTGAGGAGGGTTGGTATGGCACAAAGGAGATCACTTATTTATAACCCAGTTCAAGCACTGTGAAATATATTCAGATTGAGATTACACAATGAAAAAAGACAAATATGCGTGAAAATATCTAATGGTTTTGTCCAAAACCGTAGTGTACAATCTCCTATTGAGATCTAGGTGAAGAACTTGGACAGTTTTCTTCAATGGACAGAAAAAAAGCTTTTGCCTCTGAATTATGGTTAGCCTGTGTGTTTGTATGTCAAAAGCAGAAGTCCTGGGCAACTGGGTGTAAGTGGCCCTCTCTGGGCAAGGGGTTGGACAAGACAATGTCCAGAAGTCCCTTCTCACTTCAAACACTCTGTGATGCTCTGAGTCTGTAAATAGTGGGTAACAATGGAGTGTAAAGTGCAGAAAGAGTTTTGGTGAGAAAAATAAACTCCTTAATATTCTGTACTGACTTGGCTTGCTTTCAGTTGTAGTGTGAAGAAAATGAGACAATATATCTCGATTATTTTCTCCTTGAACCAGAGAAGATTATTCAGTCTCAGTTAAAATGGTAAATTATTCTCAGTTAAAAATTCCCCAGCATGGAGGAACTTAAGTTAAATTATCTCCATACCTTTCTCAATTAAATTCTTTCTTGTGAAAACAAAACCTGACCAGTATTTGTCCATCCTTTCTTGGCTACTTTGGATAATATTGTCTTATCTCAGCTCTGCCATTGACAACTGTTGTAACTATACCCCATAAAAACTAAGTGAATTAATTCCTCTTTGTGTAGATAAAAGACTGAAAGGATTCAAAATAGCCACAAGTTTGTCCCACATTTTCAACAAAACATTCCTTGAACTGAAAGAAACAGCACAGTTATGAAATGGAGAAAGCATTGGCTTCCTTATTTATGGAAAGCAATCTCTGCTTCTGAGGGTGGGAAGGAAGAAATACAAGTGGTATTTCTCTTCTCTATGCCTTCTTTAAAAACATTTTTGATTCTGTGCTGTCATATGTAATCACAGATGCACTTTTTGCCACAATCTCTTTGTGAATGATTTTTTTTTTCTAGAATGTAGCAAATCCCAACTACAGGCTCAGTATAACAGTTATACACAGTGTGACATTTGGAAACACTGAAATGAATCACCAAGATGATCAGCACATCTACATTCGAGGTTTGGTTCAGATTAGGAGTGTGGTTCTAAAATGAGTCTCCCAATTGCCCTCACTTACCACATTTTGGATTGCAAATTGGAGCAGACTTTGAGTGTGTGAGCTGTTTTTCTTATAGATGAAACGAAGCTGAGAGATGTGTTCCTAGAGCAGAGTCTGTTTTCTAACTCCTAAAGGGCATGCAGCCCCACAGGAACAGAGTAAAACTAGTGCTAAATAAATACCCTTTACAACAAGTACAGAGCAGGCATGGACAACTCTGTACCAACCATTTCACCTTTCAGATAGGCTCCTTTTTCCCTGAATTGCATATTAGTATGGACTTATTCAGTATTTCTTTCAAGAGTGCTAGAAGCTGAAAGACGAAAAACTGGAATACATTCCATTCTTTTGTGATGAAACACCTACAGAGAGGTATAACATGCACCTTCCTGTGTGATATCAGGAAAATGGAACCTTTTAGTCCCTTAAAATAACATCTTTTCTCTTGTCCATTTTCAGGTCATTCGCAGACTGCCTCTTGTGAGTGCAGAAGGACTTTGGGTCTGCACTCTTCCAACAAATGTTTTCCTGAATATGACACATTTAGAACATCTCTTCTCACACAGTTTTCTTGAAAATTGAAGGGTACTTCCCTTTTGCAAACCAGTCTGGGACATAACTCTTAAATATGAGAAGAAAGCAGTTTAAACAAGGAATGAAGAAAAATCTGATACTTTTCATCTGCAGTTTGTCATAACTAGTCTTGTATTTAGTAAGTGCAACTTGGGTTTACATGATATCACACAATTTCAATGGATAAAAGACTTCTACAGGATACTTCAGTTTCTTCTTCTCTTTTTTTTTCTTTTATCCTGTTTGATTAATCTCACTTTGAAATGGAATTAATCAAAAAAGTAATATTTGAATTGGCAGGAATTGGCAAGGTTACTGTACTCAGTTTTCTTTCTTTAGAACAGTGGTCTCCAAAATGGGCTGAGATTGTGAACTCCTAGGGTGTACAATACAATCCATTGGGGTGCAGAAAGAAAATATTTTTTACACCATTAATAAACAAAACAAAACAATTAAAAAAATTCCTTAGTTCATCTTTATCTCATCCTTCTTAATTTCTAGTTTAGTATATGGTTTATAAACACAATGCATTAGTACAGTAGTCTGTGTATGTATTTTATAAATAAGTAAATAAACATATGTTGAACTGCATGTTTAAAAATCTCTTACTGATAGGGGTTTTCTACCAAAAAAAGTTTGAAGATCACTAAAGTTCTGCCAGCTATCCTCTCTGGAGCAAATGGCATTTGCAAAAGTGATAGCTCAGATTCCACATTTAAGACAGGGATAAATCTGTCACTTAAATTGAGGCTTTCAAGAAGGTTTAATTCTAGCATTTCAAGAATAAGGGCAATTCAGATTGGAGGGGAGCGAGGGACGGGAGTATTTGGTTTAGCTTGGTTAGTTGTTTTGAGTTTTGTCATTCACATGTTAATGTTTTGATTTATGAATTAAACACAGACGTTGCTATCTGAAAGAGCTCAAGAAATTCCATACCTATTATTGTCAAAGTCTGGAAAAAAGCTGTTGAACAGAAATATCTGAAATTTTTTTCTTTTCCAAGTCATCAAGTAAGAATTTTGTGATTACTACTCTGTGACTGAAATAACTAACATCAAATAAAACCCCAAAAATGAAAACAAAAGAAAAAGAAAAAATGATAAATAATCAGTTTGCAAAGAAATAACAGTAAGAGCACATGGAAGTCATGGTAAATCTTCCCAAGATTATATTCTGAATCATAAATCACAGGTGAAGAATTCGAACACAACAGCGGAAGATATACCATGGGAACTTCATAATTTAAAATTGAAACGTCAGAAGCTAAAATTAGTTTAAAAATAGATAACTAGTTCCTTACAAAACGACTGTGATTACTACATTAAATAAAGTTATCAAAAAATACTAATCTATTATTAGCTGATTCATCTGCACTTGCCTCTGAGCCATTCCACTGCAGCTTTTATTGCACTCTTTTTCTTATAACTCTATTTTGGGTAAATAAACCCAAATACTCAGTGGCAGTCCCATCTGAAAACTGTATTTAGAAATAATGTGACATATATAAGGACTTTATGAACCTGTTCTTCATTGTAAGAATGAAGAAGAGTACTTAAGAGAATGCATAATTCAGTTATATAGATACTTGGATGATTTCCTGAAATATTCTCTTTAGTACTGGCAAAAGAAATTACCTCCTTAATAAGACAAAGCAGCACCATTTCTCCTACATAGTATTGTGGAATCTTAGAAGGGTTAATTAGAAAGTTCAACTAATTCTTATTTCATTAGTGTTCCAGTGGAATGCTGTAATCAAATGCATTTTTCCAGGGAATTGTTAATAGGGCTCAATTTACCATTTAAGATGAATACTCTTTTTTACACTAGGGAGGCAGGGTGAGTCATATTTATTATTTAAGTGGAGTATTTATAATATTATGCCATGGAAAGAACTGCATGAATCCTGCTGTCTTGCCAAACATTTCATCCTTGCAAGAGAGTAACAAAGGTGGTGGCAAATCACATCTTTTGGAGTTAAATTAGTTATTGCTAGCTGCTATGAAATTACTAATTACTGTGGACCTGGTTCAAAAAAAAGCACTTATTTATAATCTCTTATGGAAAAGGAATTTGAAAGTTGCATGCAATTTTCTAACTTCCAAGTCAGCATCTTTGCTATATCTAGCACATGAGTTATATACGTAATGCATGCAGCAAAGCTACAAGTGAATAAATGATGGACTGCAAACTAGACTGAGATGAAGGCAGAAAGAGAACAGTTATTTTGGAACACTGAATTAGAAGGAAAAGCCCGGCTTGATCAGCAGCTGTAAATCAACAAAATTTCATTGAAGATGCTGGATACACATTTGTCAGCCCAAGTGAAGTCTTATTTTAAAAGACTAGCTTCTAGACTAACACACAGTTTAGACTTTCATTGTCTTGTCCTTCTCTTAACCTTGAGATGAGAGCAAAGGGGAAGGTTGGCAGAAGATGGAAACAGTACATATATAAGGTAAGTAGGCATAGTCTTAATGGAGATACTTGGATATTAAAGGATAACACTGAAGACTTTTCTCAGGTAAAAATGATTCATTACAAATACTAACAGACCTAGAAATCTGTATACATGGGGGTTTGCTTTCAGGAAACTGGCATCAAAATATTCTAAATAAAGCAAAATTATTGCATTAGGCTTTGGGGCAAAATGTTAGTGTGCATTAAAGTGATAATTTTTCCAAGAAGGTAACTAAAAATACAGAGTCCTTTGACTATTATATACATGAATAAGTTGTTACAGGTGAAAACTTTTCTGTTTCTAGTTTAAAATGCATGTCCTGTAATTTAAGTCCTGTAACACTTCTTCATAATCAAGAAAAATATGTTGAACCTAGCGTTTTTAACACACATTTCCTGAAAAAGGTGAACTATTTCTTTCCAAGACCCGATCTTATCATCATCTCTTTTTAAAGTCATACCTAGGCCAAAATTTAGTGTCATTAAGTCAATAATGTTAGAATTACTTTCAGTTTCCATCTTCTGAATGGCCTTTCATTCTCAGTGTGCATATGCAAATTTTGACAGAGGTCTTCATCATTAAATGAATAGTATGCTCTTGCACATGACAGCTTTTTAAATTACAGTTCATCTTTCTCAGTTCATTCTGCATCAGCCTACTAAACTGAATAGCCTCAAGTTTAGCTATTCTATTTTAAAACTGTCAAACATTATTAGCAGAGCAGAGAAGCAGTTCAAAAAGTAATTAATTCCAGGGCTTAGAGTAAACTGCTATTTTAATTAAAAGAACACTAAATACTAATGTCCTGATTCTTTGTACTTAGAACATGACATAAAAAAGCTTAAATCACTTACATTTAATACATTTTAAATACAAGCTGAAATATATTAAAGGCATATCTCCTCTTCCTGTTCTTTATAAGCCGACTCAAAAAAAAATACTATATGCCATGTTTATTGGTTATATTGTGCCACCTTTCTTATGGATTCTCTTCCAGCCTGTGCTGAATAAGAATTTCAACTATTACACCATAATTGCACTGCATAGGAAGCCAGAAGTCAGCTGTGCAGTTGTGACTATTGCTACCTCTAAGTCCACAGAAGATGTGAGGTGCAAAACAAAGAATATGTGAGGTTCTCTTTTGAAGCTGTGAAATGCTTTCTACGCTTTGCAAATTTACAACTTCCATCTTGTGCAGACTTTAAATTATACACCAGCAAGGCACTCTACATGTGAAGAAGTGCAGTTCAGAGCACTGGAACAGGCTGCAGAGAGAGGTGGTGAGGTCTCCTCCTCTGGAGATATTCAAATCCCTTCTGGATGTGGTCCTGTGCAATGTACTGCAGGTGAGCTGGCTTTAGCAGTGGGGTTCGACGACCTTCAGAGATCCCTTCCAACCCTCATCATTCTGTGATTCTGTGAAACAAGAATTTTAGGCAGTTTGTTTTTTACTACAACTTTATAGTCTCACATCTTTGGTGGGCCTCTCTCCTCACGGAGTTAAAGTCTGCAGGCATGTCTGCAGCGTGCCACAGAGCTCAGCATGGCTGGTCCTAAACTAGCACTGATTCCCTCACTGCCAGACAGAAATCTCCATCAGGATCATCACCATGGCCTGAAGAAGCTTGAGCTACAAGGCACCCATGAGATCAGGGTTGATTCTCTGGAACAGGAGGCTGCGTGTACCACATGAAGGTACCAGCATTGCCTGGGGCTAGCTCAGGTATGTATGTACAGAACTTCTTTGCACAACACAATTCTGCCTTACTGCTTCTGTCTGTGATGCTTAGCTCAGCTCATAGTTGAACTGCAGTAATGCAATATGCCTCACCACAACATTTCCCATGTGGAGGAAATCCCAGCTTGTGTGAGATGATTGACAAGGGCACAGACTATGTTTGTCCTTCCCTCTCCACAATACTTGACTTTCTCTACAATTTCTAATTCAGTTGCTACTTTATGACTAGGACCCAGGGAAACTGAAAGATCAATTCAAATTTTGGAAAGGAAGACATAGACAACAAGCTTAATCATCTAGCTAAAAAACAAAACAAAACAAACCCTAAAATTGTATCGCAGATTATATGTCTAGCCTGCAAGAGAATCTGATAAAATGCAAGTAACTGATGCAAGATTTTGTCATTACTGTGAAGGAAATGACAGAAAAATACTCCCCTTTCTTCTCAGCTACAAGGTTCAGCACTTTGACCTTACCTTCTCTAAAACAGTTTTAAAGACCTGGACAGAGAATCTGCATCTGAAATCTGTGAAACTCTGATCCAAGGTTTTGTTGGTTTTTTTTAAATTTTTTTCTGATTTAGACTACAGATTTAAATTAGAGGTGTTGCATCCTAAATAATTGTCAAGAGGCTGACCATGGGGTGTTGTTCTATATACTTAAAATTCCTGGAAAATCCAGTGCTGGACATAAGAAACTTTTGATGTACTGAACACTTGAGCCACTGTTCTTTGCCACAGACAAAATTTTATGTCAGTATCTTTTTTTTTTTTTTTTTGTGGTAGAAAATTTTGTCTGCATTATCATGATATTGCATGAGACAAATATTTTTTCATCTGCACTATGGCCATAATATTGGTTCAATATTACCAAGGAGAGAAAAAATCCTGGAAGGAGTATCAAGTATTAAGGCTTATCTCAAGTGTTTTAACATTTTTGATTTTAGGGTCCATTCTCAGTTTCTTATACTTTTATAATCTTTATCCACTTGTGTAAACTTTTTTTCTACCAAGTATCTGATTCTGTCTTTATACTTTGCAAAAATGTCAAGAATGATTGAATAATTTCTCAATCTCATATAAAGAAATAAAAATCTGCTAATTAGTTCTTTACCTGAAAAGTTTTTAGAGACTTGACTTTAAATAGAAGAATATTAATTTAATTTAAATTTCTGATACTTCATGCAAATAATTGCAGTATTAAAAGTCCGTACAAGTTTGACCAAATTGGAAGCACAGAAGGGCTATCCTCTAGCCAGTGCAAAGGAGGGAAGAAAAAAGATAGATATGAAAGGACTAACATATAACTGAAAGTAGGTTTCTTCTAGATGGTGCTATTGCTTTGCTCTTGTGTGAAAAAATCTCTTCAGAAGAAAACAGATTGTGACAAATTAATTAAGGTCTATGTTGTTGTTATACAAATGAGAGACATTATCAGGTTATAAAATAATCTCACACATAGCATACCTAACTTCTAAGTGTATATTATATTTATGTTTTCAAGTACTTTTCAAGGTAATTTTCAATTCCATATACATTGTCATATCTAAATTATATTGCATCAATTAACACTATTACTTGATTTTATCTTTAAAATTTATACCAAAATGAGGCTTTGGCCTCAGAAAACTACCATTTTTCCTCTGGCTGTATTAAAAGGCTTGAAAGATTCATAAAATCCTCTGGGATTTGCATACATATACTACTAATCAGATGAACTGCCCAGCAGTCCAAATTGAGAGAGGTCAAACAGGACAAGATCTATATTACAGAAAAGTTCTCTATAGAGGTATTAACATTTATT
>WAAE01021353.1:0-142419 GCA_013400495.1 Nicator chloris
TTGTAGAAGTGAAAATACCTAAAAGAACACAAGAGGGAAAAATTAAGTAGGAAGAACTCTGATTTTCAGTTAGGCAAGCACAAAAAACTTGTATGAGGTTGTCATGAAGTGAATAAAAGACAGATGAATAGGTCAGGGAAACACAAGTTTCACAACAGAGTAGGAGTCATGGCTAGGATGCACCCAAAATATCCTTTAAAAGTAAAAGCTGCATTTTCCACAGTGCATTTCAATGAATTCTAAGTGTACTATAAACTCCGCATAACTCTCTATGCTAAACATCTCTGGCAGCTGCAGCATTTTTCTGTTACAAGTACTGGCACAGGCTCCCACCCCATATGTTCTCAGCTTTGTCATTCATACAGCTGCTTTCAATCCATACTGGGTGACAGACTTACGTTCAAATGAAACAGAACCAAAACTGTTTCAATGTCCCTACAAATGCACGTTTGAAAAAGTTGTAGGAACAGACAATTACAGAATTGTCTTTAGTGAGTGATACCCTTCACATCCTAAGGCACTACAGAGCTCAAAGAAATTACCACCTATATTCATAGAACTTTACGACAAAAACACAACTGTAATGCCTGAGTTTTTTCCTGCTGAAGACCAATTCCTTGTGTCTTTCAGTAATCTGAAGGTCTAAGAGATGTAATTAAGTCCTTTCATTTCCTTTTTCTAGAAGCTTGCTAGTGTGTCTAGAAGAGGTCACATTAAATTCAGTAGCAGCTGCAGTCTCCAGTCCTTGTCTAAGACACAGAAACACCATCTCTTCACCTAGCCACAGAATTAAAACAGGGATATGAGTAGGTTAGGCACTGGAATATAGCAGGATTTCTTTGTTTCTAAGAAAACAGATTTTTTTCCATCAGTTGCTTTAAGTCCTCCAAATGGTTTTTCCCACGTGTCCTGCAGCTCCAGGAACAGTTTTTCACAAGGGAATTCCTACTGCTTTTCACTGGCTATGACTAAACAAAAAAAGCCTACCAGCTGCTCAAAGAATGATCAACGTAAGAACAGTGTTCTAGCAAATATGTGAACAGAACGCACATGATGCGCTTACGTTGTTTTCAGACGATGTGCCTTTAACAATACTGACAGTGATCAAGCCTTTCTTTAAGGAACTCCTCAAAGCATTACTTTCACAACAATCATTCTACAAAATCATCTGAGTTCTGATAAACTCAGAAATTCTTCTTATAAAAAGAAAAGACAACAAAAGAAGATAATATGATTGAGAACTGGAGAGAGTGAAGCACCTTGTGCTCTGCATCACACAACCACACATGTTAACATTGGCTTAGTTTTCTTACTTCCCAACTATAAAGAAATAAATACAAATATATTTTATAGTTTGTTTTCCCAATTACTTGCTTCACATTAATCACCACCTCCAAAGACATTCCTCACATACCTTTTGCCTTTCTTGAAGTGGCAGCTGTACTTAGGATAATCATACAGTTCAGTCATTCGTTCCTTGAACAGTCCTCTGACAGGACACTGCTCGAGGAAGGGTACCGTGAGCTTGTTCTGAGCCTCCACAAATGCCTGAAAGAAAACAATCAAAAAGTATAAACTCAATCAGAAATGCCTATTTTCTACAGAAAACATTTTCAGAAGCAATGCATCACAGACATCTTTCCCCATACAGATAATGCAGTGTCACACATAAAGAAACATGCTTATTTGCATTATGCCACAATTCTTTAATAAGATTCAACTTGTATCTTGAATAATGACTCTCCAGGGCATACACTGGGGTAACCAGTCAAAAGATAAGACAATCTTGCCTTTCCCCTTAAAAAAACCCAAAAACCCAAAACAAAACCCCAACAACCAAAGAAACCCTAAACATACAAAAAACCAAACACACAAAAACCCCTAAAACTAAAGTAACAACCTCCAAAAGCACACTATGCTTTTAAAAACTCTCATATTTGCCTAAATGACAAATATTGCCCACAGACTGCACAATTATTTCAGGAGCTGGGAAGAGCTTTAAGATGACACAAAATGTCATGTGCATTATCTGTTCATATTATTAACATAACACACAGAATTAGTCCCAGCCAGTATTTAATGAGAAGCCTGAAGTACTGTTCACAGATCAGTTCTTAGGAAAAAAATACTAATCTCTGAAAACTTTGGGAAGTCTGCTTTCTTTAAAACACTCCAGCTCCCTGTCGCAAACCTGTAAGGACAGTGATCAAAACCATTACCACTCCAGTTGTTTGGTGCATGCATGGAAAACCTGATGCTCTGTTGGTGTTTCATCATCCCTACTTATAGCATAGCACATTAACACAAAATTAATACCTAAGCATCTTAAGGTGAATCACAGCTGCTAACAAGCAGATGTGCAGGCTTTTCTGTCTCTAATATGAAGCAGGTAGGACAAGACACCGTGTGTGGCTGTAACTCACAGCCAAATGTCACAGTGGTAGCTACCCTCGGTAGCTACACAGTGGTAGTGTCACCCTCGGACTCCTGCCTCTCTTCTCCAGCAGGAAATCCCATCCATTCACCTCCTGCTTACACGGGGCTCTTTCCCAGAAGAGGTTTGAAAGAGCCTATAGTTTCTACCTGTCCTGAATCTGTCATAGGGCAATCAGATCAATACATTGTAATATCTGAGTTACACTTCATTGCAGGGCGTGACCCACAGGGACAGCAGGGCTACAATCCTGCTGTTTTCCTGAATTGTACAAATTGTGCTTCACAGATCTTCAGAAAAGCCAGCTGCTGCACAGGCAGAGTACCTGGCAAACACTTACCAGCTGCCATCAGTGTTTAGTCAAGTATTAATTCTTCAGGTGAAGAATTAATATGTACGCAGCACATCCCAGTGGTAAGTCATGCAGCCTCCACATTGTATCGCTATAGCTGTCCCCCCATTAGATGGTGAAAGAATTTGATCAAATCTACACAAGAAGTACATGTGTCTGAATTGGTTTTCTCTAAATGGAAACACATGAATTTCAAAGACCACATACACAAAAATATGGACTGTGGATCCTACACAAATAAACTAACTTCTTCTCCCAGTCCTGTGACATTTTCAGAGAAACGATAACTTATAAAAACGGGTAAGACCATCCAGTGTACAGGACAGCCAAAAGCACTCCCCAGTTACATGCAGGGAACAGAAACTGGCACACATCTTTGTTTCATCCATCAATAACATGACCAAAATGGCAGCATTGCTGCCAGGGTATACTGGAACTGCGTGTTACCCACTTTGAACTGCAGACACATCTTACTACATCGGCTTTCATTAATGATACTCAAAGAAGAAACACAGACTTTTCCCTACAAGCATTTGTTGCCCAAGAATATGCTTACAGACTAATTATTACACTCACAACTGTATCACTAGTAATTTTGCTTTTATGGGAACTTAATATATTTTACTCATTTCCAATTAGTATGTATCAAAGATTCCAAGATTATTTGTAAAAGGAATGCCACAGCTGTATGAAAAAGAGCAAGGAATTATAGATTTTTCAAAGAGTTTTATGGAGAAGAATACAGTCCAGTTTGGAAATTTTCTGTTGCCACACTTTTGAGCATGAGGTTGCACTCACGTTTAAAAAGCGATATATAATTGAAATATTGCTCTAGATAAAGTACAGGAACATATGTCAGCAGAAACTCTCACAATAAACAACACCATCCACCACGCTGACCTAAACAGATGCCACCCAGGCTACAGGGCTAACAGTAACTGTATGCCTTCATGAACCTAGAGAGGAAGATTTTTATTGTACCTGTGGATATCTGCATCTGACAATGTATCATAAGCCTTGAACCAGGACAGACTTTGCTAGCAGAAGAAAGGACAGAATAAGGGTCCAAGTAAGGCAACTTCTTATGGCTGTTTTGGAAAATAAGGTAATTTGAAATGCAAAACAATTTCTAAAGCATTGTACTAAGAGTAGAGATAGTCTACTTGAGGCTGAAGTGTCTGGCCATTAAGTAGGCCAATTGTTATTCTATAACAATAGTCAAACTAAATTTCATCTAAGAAACAGATGTCACAAATTCTTTTTAACCATGCTTTTTTACAACCTATCACCTTTCTACATTCTTGTAAGCTACTCTATCAAAATAATTATTCCACTGACAGTATTCCACATTTTATTCCAAGAAAAAGCCTCAGAATAGGAATGGTTTTAACATGATCATTCTTTGTTATTACTCTGCGAAGTATTTACTGTTTATATATATACACATACATACATATATATGTATATATTCAGTCAAGGGTAGTTCAGTGCAACTCCTACAAGAGAGTACAGACCTTTTTTAAATGTTACAAAAAAAATTTATCAGAGTTCTTGTGACTTGCCCCTGAGCATTTACTTTTTTAGTGTTTAACAAAGGAATATTCAAAGAGCAATTGGAAAATTTATCAAAACGTGAACAAAACACTGGTCTATTATAACTACAAATCCATTTAATTGTAGATTTGAGAGTTTCAGTTCTAGTCCTAATTCAAATACACACATGTTCAGAATAGTACAACCCAACCCCACATGATCCCTGCTTTTTCATCACTTGTCCATCCCTCATGTCTGGAACAAGCTCAGCATTACTGCCTACACTGTCAGTGAGTTAAGATACTGTATATGACTGACATAGTAGCAAAAGGCTTTGCTGTAGTCTAAAAATGAGCTTATTTCCCACAAAGTGTTAAAACAAAACAAGAAGTTGAAAGCCCAACTAAGCCAAAGCCAAGACAACAGTGAAAGTGTGGTGTTGCAGTTGTGGCCTATGTCATTACCAGAAGTGTTTCAGCAGCACACCACATTCCAGCTAAGCCTGGGATGTTTCCTCAGTCTGTCTTAGAAGTCAACGGCCAAACAGCAGCAGAGGATGAACTCACATTCTGCACTTCCTTTCCCCAAAGTGAGAGAAAAACTTCCCCACCTGACCAAGGATTCATTTTTATTTATGTATCTAGAGGAGGGAGTTTGCTTATAGCTGCCCTTGACTGCTCCGACCAAGCACAGAGAGGGCAAAACAGAGATTCAGCAAAGCACATAGATTGTGAACATGGACATGCATACTTCTTGAGTAACAGCTTTTCCACAAGAGATTGAGGATGTGACTTAATGATTGGCTTTATTAGTTCTAAGAATGTGCATTGGACCTGCTTAGCCACCTGCAGATCTCAAAAACCTTCTTTTTTGTAGCAGATAAATGCACTGCACACACAGTAAGATCATCTTCCTGACCTGGCTGGAAAATTTCTAGATATATTTGACTTTCACCTACTTAAAAGTAGACTGTGGGTGGCTAGAAAAGTAAAGATCCCATTCTTGGACCATCTTAGATCCAACTACCATGAAGCCTTGGGATGACCTAGATTAGGCATGTATGTCAATAAAAAAACTAATCCAGAAAAGTGTTCCCTCCCACAACATCTGTGATGGTTTTACCAACGCAAGGGAGGGACAGAAGCATTCATGTCAGTGCAAGAAGGAGAGAGAAGACAGAAAGAAATCACACAACCACTTGACTTAATGGAAACCTGCAAACAATACTGGATCAGGTACAGCACCTCTGTGTTCTACTCACACTACAAAAATACCTCATTTGGCCAATTACAAAAAAATGTTCCACCCTTTCACATTCACTTGTTTGTAAACTGCTAACTATCAAGAGTCCACATAATCATTTGGACTAGTCACAGAAAATAAAAATAATTTTTTTAAACTCATAGCTGTTGTGGGTAATTTCCTTCATCCCCACCCCTTTAGCTCTACAGTGGACATCAGGTGAAACCACCATGGAGATTTCAGAATTAAAACCAACCTCACACACCTTTGCTTCTTCCTCCATGCTTCAGGGAACAGCAAACTTTATGTTCTGCTGACTCAATAGAGAAACTAAGTGAAGCCTACTCATTTATTTTCTGTGAGCACACCAATGTTTGACATGTCTATTCCTGCTACAACTAGAAAAGCAGAATTCCAACATATTTATGTATCTATTTGACAGCATTTTTTTCTGACTTCTTATATGAATAAGGTAAACCAGAAAAATACTTGAATTTCCTTACTTCAGTAACTCCTGAAACTTTGCAGTAAGATGATATACTTGCATATTACTTACACAGGAACTCTATCCACTTCTTTTCTCATACTGCTACTATTGCAATTTTGCACTGCAAAATTCTACCAAGGTGAGTGCTTTTTCCAGTGTAAGCAAGTAAGATATAATGACCTTCATTGCACCAATATGACAACTTGTGTCTGGGCTGCTGCACTTTTGGGAGGTTGTTGTAACTCACTGCTCCTTATTCTGTCTCCTATATAAACTGCAAGCTCTAGAGAATGCGATTCACTGTCCTCCAACTCCTCTCACCCAACATGTTTACAGTATGTGGCTACAGTACTGAATATAGGGACACAAGAAATCAGGTCTTTGCATTTTCTCAACCTCTGATCTTTCACAGGATCCCAAGAAACACTTTAATAGGTAAGGCATGTCTAAAAGAAAGACATAACCATACCTCCCACACATACATTCCTCTAAATTTGCCACAAAATTATCCTGTGTTTACTTCTCCCAACCTTCTAAATAGCTCATTTTCAACATTAATATGTCCATGGTAGAGTTTTTCACTAAAACCTGATCCCAAATAAACCTTTTTAATCCACATGAGTATTTATATATGCTGACAGATTTGTAAGTAGCAAATCTATTCCTAACTGCATACATTTTATCTTGCTCTTGACAGTTACTCTATGCTCTACTTGACCAACCTCAGGCTCATGAAAATGTACAAGGTAAGCACATTTGCAGAAGAACCTAGAAGGAACCTCACTAATGGAAAGCCACACTGTTAGATGTTTTTTGAACTGAAATCATACCCTCCATCTGTTTCCTGACACAATCATGCATAGAAGGTAGAAGCCAGTGTTTTGGATATGGAACTACAATTATCACTACGTTAGTAGCCAGTGCAGAGGAAACCCCCTCCACAGAACCACCCATCACTTTCTGGCCACCAACCCTGCAACTCCCTATGGCATGAATATCAGAGGAACTGGCTCACAGTCATTATTCTTCATGATTCTCTCTCAGTGAAAGACCAGTTCCAGCAACACATTCTCGCTATACCAGACTGGAGGCTGAAAACACTGCAACATCTGCAATCTGTAATAACAGACACCAACAAAACCTAACTTCAGGATGAAAATGTTTTCGGTTTTGCCTTTAAATATTAATAAAAAAAAAAAATGTACTCACACATTTTGTCAGTTTTTGAAGAAAGGAAGCCCAAGTTTTCCTTCTACCCTTTCCTAACTATTTTATTATGGCAATTTCAGATTTTATATATACTTAGGACAGTGGACAAAGCACCCTAAAACTTTAATGTTTCTCTTCAATATGACACCACCACCCTGAGCATCCAAACTGGCCAAGAAAAATGGGTGTAAGATAAGCATCGGTTTAGTTTTAAAAATACTGTGATCTAAGTTACACCAAGTGTTCCAGACTTCCATGGAACCATAGAATGCTTTGGGTAGGAAAGGACCTTGAACATAATTTAGCTCAATGCTCCCTCCATGGGCTGGGACATTTGCCAGAAAACCAGGTTGCTCAAAGCCCCATTCAGTCTTTCCCCCATTAAAACACGGACAAACTAATGGCATTGCTGTTGGTGCCATGAAATATCACATGAACTACACCTTTGTTCACTATGTAAGTTTTCAAGAAGTATTGGCAGGTTCTTCAAAAGCAGAGTACCAATGAATCTGGTCTATAAAAGAGAACCATGTGAAAACAGCCATTCCCATGCAAAGAAATGTTACCTTCGTCTGTTCACTGTCGGGATCTTCAAGCCAGCAGTACGGATCGCTGATTTTACATCCATGGTAATCTGACACCTGAATTTATAAAAGACAGTAATTTTAAAAAAGACATGCACGCAAGCAAACTCTATCCACCAAGGAATGATTGTCAGCATGATGAAGGGCATTTGGAATTTCACAAATGCATACAGTGCTAAGGAGCAAAGAAAGTGAGAACCAACACACTGTTCTCAGGTGAGTTACTAGTATTATCATTCTTTGGTAATGGCACCACAGCAGTCGACTAGTTCTCAGAAAAAAAAACAGAGCACCAGAAAAATGGTGAAATGCACATAAATTCCTTCCACGAGACAGATTAGTAAGCAAAAAAGAAACCCCACCAACCAAACCAAGACCCTTAAGGTTTTCAAGCCAAATTATAAAACCTGATTACCGGATGTACCCAAAATATGGTTCCTGGTTACACAAACGGTCTCTGCTTTGGCCCTCCCTACTACTGCTACCCACAAATATGTACATAAAGTATATGTACATATATACATGTAAATCATAATTTTAAAAAAATCGAAAGCCCACCCCCAAAAAACCAAACAAACAAAACAAATAAACCACAAAAGGTTAATCCACCTGGTTGAATTTACCTGCTTCCTTCCTCCAGTACACAAAAAAAGACTAGATAACCTGCTACTAGGGCTTGCACAGTTCAGCCTTTCAGTCAACTAGGAAAGTAAATACTTCAGGGTGTTTTCCAGCTTTGGCTTATACCGGCAAACAGTTTGGTTTAAATATAATGTAAATCCTTCCTGGCCGGTGCACAAGGCACAGTGCTTTGAGGAAGGGAAAGAAAATCGAGCCCATCTTAGCCAAACTTACACTGTAATCCCTTGTGTATCCAGACACGGTGGAAACACAGGGACATGGGACTATGCTACAGATGTGCCATCCTATATAAATAGACTATTTGTTCCTCTGCTGACGCTGCTGCAGCCCGGGCGGAGGCCGGGGTTTCCCTGACACACGCACCGGTACCGAAGCTCCGGGATGAGCCGTGCGACCGCTGCTCCCGCACCCCCGGTCCCGCCGCCCGCCCCGGACCGGCTCCCGCCCCGCCAGCCCCGCACACGCGGGACGTGCCCGGAGGCAGCGGCGCAAGGGCCCGAATCCCGCCCTAACAAGCCCCCAGCCGGCGCCGTGGCCCGCGGGCGCGACAAACCCGAGGCCCTCTGCACGGAGCACGCCGGGCGTTCCGCCGCCGCAGCCGAACAAAGCCCCGGGAGCAGACGCGGCACCCCTGCCCCGAGGCGGCCCCGCGGGGGATGGTGAGCCGGGTGCTCCGCGCCTGGGCCCGGCAGCCACCGCACGCCGGGTCTGTCCCAGCCAGCGCTGTACTCACGGCGGTCTCGTCGCGGTACACCTCGGGGTACTGGAAGGCCTGCATGACGGGCTGCGGCGGAGAGCGGCGGGAAGCAGAGGAAGAGGAGGAGGAGGCAGAGGAGGAAGAGGAGGAGGAGGCGAGGCGCGGAGGCGGCCGCGGGGCTGGGGCCGTGTTTCGGGCTGTGGCGGCAGCAGCCGGCAGCAGGCGTGCAGCGCGGCACAGGCGCAGCGCCGTCGCCGCCATACGGCCGCCCCCTGCCGGCACAGCGCCGCCAGCGCAGCGCCCCCTGCAGGCTCCCGCCGCCCCTGGTCTCTGCTCTGCAGCGGGGCGGGACGCGATGGCGGCGGCTGAGGGGCCGGCCCTGCCTCCCCGGTCCTGCGGCGCCGCTTCCCGCGGTCTCTGCTCCCCGATCCTGGGTGCCGTGCTCCGGCGGACTTGCGTGCCTGGCACCACTCGGGTTTCATCCTCCTTATAGTACCCGTTTGCAAAAAAATAAAAACGTAGACTTTCATTCTTTTTCCTCTCGGCTCCCCAGCCTTGGCATACGGTGAGGGAAGAGGCTCGGGTCCGGCTTGCAGAGCTCCCGTCCGCGCTGGCCCGAAAACGGAGCTGCTGTGACTC
Organism: Nicator chloris; assembly: GCA_013400495.1. Classification (NCBI taxonomy): domain Eukaryota; kingdom Metazoa; phylum Chordata; class Aves; order Passeriformes; family Pycnonotidae; genus Nicator; species Nicator chloris. The sequence goes on from WAAE01021353.1 coordinate 9,820, forward strand.
AGGCAGCTGGAAGCCAGGTCACAGAATCACAGAATCGATTAGGTTGGAAAAGACCTCTGAGATCATCAACCCGTGGCAGAACACCACCTTGTCAGGTAAACCATGGCAGTAAGTGCCGTATCCAGTCTTTCCTTAAACGCTTTAGGGACGGTGACTCCACCACCTCTCTGGGCAGCCCATTCCAATGTGTAATCACCCCTTCTGTGAAGAAATTCCTCCTGATGTCCAACCTAAACCTCCTCTAGCGCAGCTTAAGACTGTCCTCTCGTACTGTCACTGGTTGCCTGGGAGAAGAGACCGACCCTTGTGGATGCTAAAAGCTTAGTTGAAGGGATAAAAACTCTCAAGTATCAGGGCAGCAGTAAGGCCTGTGATACTTGAGAGTTTTTTCCTTCGCCTAAGCTTTTAGCATCCACAGACCCTCACCTGGATGGAACCTCCTTTCAGGGAGCTGTAAGGAGCGATAAGGTCACCCCCAGCCTTCTCTTCTCCAGGCTAAATATGGCTTGGGCCACTTTGGGCCACTAAAACATTTTACAGGTTTCCAGCAACTCCCCTTCTCCCTAAAAGCAAAGGACAAGTTGGCCTCCTGCTCCCAGTGAAGATGGCCACTCCAGAATACCAGCCTGGCTGGCTGGTGTTTGTCGCCCTGACCCCCAGTGTCATGGTGTGTAGCCGCACACCAGCCCCCACTCTGGCCTGCGAGAGTCTGAATGAAAGGGCACCCAGTAAAGGTGTTTTAGGTGTATGACTTCAGGCTCATCCATGGGGTGTTTATCTTACAATAGGATTTCCTGGGTCAGAAAACTTGCAAACATTTTTCCTCCAGGGAGAGACCAGGTATAGTCCTCCTGCACAATGGAAACATGCAGGGGACAGGAGGTGGTTTGGCAACATGACTGAATTGCTTTTCTTCCGAATGAAACTGCTGCCCACAGCCTTTGCCAAGCTGTCCTGTCAGCCTGGGGAGGACTTCACTGCAGCTCTTCATCCAGGGTGAACCGTGTGTATGTGTGGTTTATGGCAGCTGGAGACACGGAGGTTCGTGTGTGGTCTTTAAAGGCCTGGTCAGCCCAAAGAGCGCTCATGGTTGTTAATAAAGTAACCATCTGGAATGACAATGACCTAAAACATTTTGGAAATGACATCAAACCAATATAGTTACCAGCTCAGAACAGTGATTGCCTTCTCTTAATGGAAAGAGTTACCATCTCTAATTGGGCATCCTGGGTAGAGGCTATGTACATATGAAATATGCCAGCCCCATAACGGTCACTGTTACTAAGTGACATAACTGTGCTCATCATCTTTGCTTACATCCTAAACAACAGGTATGTGGCTTCTTTTCTCTCATCCCTTCTCTTTTTTCCATTTTTTCTTCTTACCTTGTTTCTTTGTTAATCTTGTCCCTTTCCAAGGCAGCAGGACACTTCTGACTATGACTACAGCTTTTGTTCTGAAGCTCAAGAACGTGCCACCAGCGAGGAGGTTAATGGCAATGCCTTGACATACCCAATACTGATAAAAGATTGCTAATTTTCTGAGCAACTTGCTTGGGTAGATAGTGGCAAGCCAAGGCTGTTTCTGTCTAAAGCTTCCCAGATAGAATTGAATATGCACACAGATTTGCATCTTGGGGAAAATTATTAGCTCAATACCTCTGTCAAGCATTCTGCTTGCCAGTGTGCAACACAAAGCTGTATGTGCACAATTTGTCTGGGAGTTTTGGGCAGCCTACTGCAAATTCATTTTGTAGACGGCAAAAGCCATGCATCTGATTCAGAGCTGCAGTTTACCTTGTGAAAATGTCTTTTGTGGCATGAAGATATTGTCTGGGATGAATGTATTTATGTTTTCCGGAACACCTGACTGTTTAGGAGCTTGGGCAAGGTTATCTATCGTATATCTGACTGAACATCTCAATATCCTGGGCATTTCCACAACGTCTCCGCAGATCAGCTTCATGCTGTAAAAGTAGTCAGTCTGAGTTGTAGTGGAAGTTTTGGGCAGCTGTGCTTGTTCCACACAGCTGGAGCTCCCTGAGCTAGCGGGAGAGGGCAGCCTGGCCACACGGGTGCTCTGCAACTCCACACGGTAGCGCCCGCCCGTAGTTCCTCAGGCTCCTGCAGCACTCTGGGATCAGGGCAGGGTAATTCCTGAATGGGCTGGCAAACATCCAGAAAGCACAGCAATTATCCATCACAATACCTTTCAATTCATCCTGGATACAGGATGAAGGTGGGAATATACAAAAAAACCCCAAACCCAAGTACATAGTGGTCCAAGGTAAAATCTTTGGACCTGTAATTTTACAAGCAGTAATTTTCTTTCAAAGGTGAGTGTCAGGATCAGAAAGTGAATTTTCTTTGTAGTGTAAATTTCTCCCTTGTTTTTTTGGGGGGCAGTGGGGGGAGAAGGAAGTGAACAACAGCAGAAGGAGCAAATCTACCCTGTTAGATCTTTTCTTATCAGGAAAGCAGTTAATATAAGTTCCCATAGTGTCTAAAACACTGCCCAAAATATATCTTTCTTACCAGACACCATGAAACCCCTGTACAAATGAAAGAGAGTGCAGTGTGCAGTCTGATAACAGAAATCCTTACAATGAAAGGTGTAGCACTCTTCTGCCTTTTTCAATATGTTTGCTTAACACAAAATTAAGTCATTCACATTTGGACTGTGCTATGACTGAAAATTTGAAGCCTATCTTAATTGTTAGTGTTGTAGCAGAAAGTAAATTTCTACTAAAATTTTACCTTTTCTTGGGCCTAACCAACACCAACAGAGTTCAGCTTTGATATTTGCTGTGTTTTGAGCATAAATTGCTGAGTAAGCAAAAATTATCTTCCTAAACCAAAAAGTTTGAATATCTCTCAGTAGTGTTTGTCATCTTATCACACTCCCATGTTTGCATGATTCTGATCATTTGCAAAACAGATACTGGTCTCTGCTGATATTAATTATAATTCTGCTGATCATCTAGTCATTAGCAAATCTCGTTCAGCTTAGTCAGCATCTCCACAATGACTCACTGCAAGTAGTATATTGACTCAGTAGGAAGTGAACTCATCATCTTGGTGAGGGAAGATCTAACAAAAAATCTAGCAGCACTTTTTGTTTTTTACCTTTCCTGGTCGCTCTTTCCCCAGCCTCACTTGTATTATGACTTACGAATAACTGGAAACATTTCTGTTATAAAATGAAGACACGTCTGTACCTTTACTCCTGTTTTCTAGATATGTTTTTTATTTCACTTAATTGTGTGACATCAGTTCTGCTGTTCAGACGTTTACCAACAGGTGTCAGCAGAACCTCAGTCTTGTGCTACGGTGAGAGTGTGCTGAGGTGTACAAATATCTCCAGTTTCGGAGGAATGTGACTCTCAAATTGTCTGCCCTGATGGGTTTCTATTTTGGAAGCACTGACTCAAGAGCCTAAGTCCTGTTGGTTTTCAGTGATCCTTTGATTTCTAAATTATGTTCATCTAGTCTACACATTAGTTATGATCATTTTGTGTTGTTTATGGGTAATCAAAGGATTGCTTGTTTTTGAGCTGAATTATGAAATGGCTTACATAATAAAATACAGTTTTATTATCTCAGTCACAGAAACTTCTACATGACACAGGTCTGGTCAATATTTGAATGTACAATCAAGCAGAACAATATTTCATTGTGGTAAACTTCTCTGTATGGCATGGGACAGGATGGGTTAACCGAAGTCAGTGTCACACTGCAGAATCATCCTCTAGCTTGCCCTCGGTACGTGCATTGGTGTCCTTACATGTGCTTACACTGCTGTGAAGTCAGTTCAGTGACGCAGAGATGTCCACGAAGCATTAGCATGGCATTGCAATTACAAAGTAGTATTAAAAGGTATTTCATCAGGTAGGCAATCTAAACCAACATATCTAAACTGTCATAGGAGGATGAACATAGAGATCATAGTATAAGTACAACCAATACAAAGTCTCTTTTCTGTGAAGGAACTTTTTCAGACAGATGAATGTTAAGGTGTTTTAGGTTCACCTTTTCCTTGTGCATTGACCTGAGGTGACGAACGAACAAAATTCTAATTGTAGACAACACTGATGACCAAAAATTTTTAATTGCCTCTTTTTAATTATTATTATTAAATTTTAACATATAATTTGCCATTAAAAGAAGGATTTGCCAAAAACCAGAGATCACATAGTAAAATCTGTGCCCTTGTGTCCTTGGGTAGACCGTCAATGCTCAGGTTTCACTGCATGTGGTGTGCTTGGGTCATTTAATAAGTTTTCACAGAGATCTTCAGTGTTTGCAAGGTTTGTTGGTCTGGTGCCTACTTATGCACCAAATCAATGTGTTCCTGATACCTAGATTATACTTACTTCAGCATTTCTGGAAATTAATCCTAATCTTATACAACTCAGCTGGGACTCATGGCTCAAGTATTTTGCCAAATTATTCTTCTTCCTCTTTTGCCACATTCTTCTCAAGTATTTTGCCAAACTCTTGCCAAATTCTTCTTAAGAAGGCTCTTGCAGAAGAAAAGTTAGAAGGAGTTGAACTTTTCTTGCTACACAGTGTTTTATTGCCACACAGGGGAGAAGAGTGTGACATAAAGTTCAACAAAGTCAATAGAAGTTTTTGTGTCAATAGAAGTTTTCCCCTACTTCTCTTTCACTGAATCTTGAGTCAGCCCTTCCTCCACCTCCTTCCACCAAACATCACTCTGAAAAAATAATTATCTTTACAAATATAATCTTCTATCTAAAGAAATTATGTTCATTCTTTTGTGTGGAAAGATAGCAAATCTATATTAGTAAAATGGAAATATAAGTGTTAATTTTCAGTGTTTGCTTTTGCCTTTCTGAAATATCTTTCATTGTTGTTATTACTGTATGCTGCAAAAACATCTTATACGCTAACTCCTGCCTTTAGTGTCTTTATATCTGTATAAAGAGAAGATAATATTTATACGAAAAAGGCTGACAGTATAACTAATTCTTACATGGCAGTATCTGAAAATGGGGGGTGGTAGGTATGAATTGGAAGAAGGCTTTTCATTCTTTTCCATTCTGAAAATGTAAGGATAAAAATTTTCTGCTTTGGATGAAATCTTCTGCCTACTGAAGTCATAGGAAGTTTTGTGACTGATTTCAAGAGTGTAGGAATGTCACCCCTAATCTTGGCAGTGAGCAAACCAGTAGGCAGCTTCCTGTTAACAGATTATGACATGTTGACAGAACGTGAAATACACTTAACATAGGGAATCTGATATATTTTTCTTGGAAAGGAAAACAGTTTTAGCTCTTTTTAAAAGATTCCATGTCTAGAAATATCTTCTTCTGTAGTCATTATCTACCCATGTTGAATATGTTTTGAATGTATGTGTTCAAATGGCTTAGAAATAAAACTTTCTGTTATGCCATTTGGTTTGGGTTATAAAAATATAGAAACTACAGATCCCTGCAGAAAGAATAAACTTTGGAGTCAGAGCACCAGAAATGTACTTCCAAGTGAGACTTGCACATGCCTTTGAGAAGATCCACCTAATAATTGAGAAAGGAAGAAAACTATATGCAACTCAGTGTTCACTAAATCTGAAATACAAACTAAATTGAGCACTGTCCAAGGTTATTCCACAAAGTAGTGCTTTAGCCACCCTTTATAGCAATTCATTTAAAATATTACCTCTACAATTCCACAAAGAGAGCAAAAATAAGAAGAATGAAAAAAATTCAATTCCAGAAGTGCTTTTTAAGGAAGGCACCTGATTTCAGTAGATGCTAAATAATTATAATAATTATAATTCACTTTTTAAACATTTAGGGATAACTTCAGCCTCTGAAGGAGTGTGAGTCAAATCTAGTCCTGAAACTGAGTAACACATTCCAAAGATGCTGAATATCAAATCTCTGTATTTCTAGTACTGCAGACTCTGTGCAATTCAGATGTGGACCAGGGCTTCACTGTGCCATTTTCCAAACACGGCCAGATGATAGAGATGCTCCATGCATTCGTGATCTACTACTTTCAATCAAAGTGAAGAACACAAGACAACAGGTAGCTTGTATTCAGAGACATGGAGGAAAATAATGTGATATCACAGGTCATTGCGCATGTAATACTTGCATCATGCCCACAATCTGGTGTTTTGTAGACTGTGAAAAAGGAAAGCTCCTGGGCAAAGGTTGAAGGTGCATAGCAGCAAAGTTCTGTATGTTTTTACAGAGAGCTTCACCTTGACTGACAGAGCAATGTAGAAAGAAGGCATAACTGATGTGAAAGGTTCCTGAGTATGTGGTGACAGATGTTGCCATGGATTGTCCAAGATGGCAGTGTGGCTGCAGTCTGTATGCAGGACAATTATGTTGTGCTTGATGTCAGGGGAATGGATGGGGACATGGGAGGAGAGGGAAAATCTGCTTACAGCTGTGGGCATGGAGGAATGAGCAAGAAATGGGCTCTGTAAAAATCAGGGGAAAGCATCTTGTGGTGAAAGGATGAAAGCTAGACTGATAATTTTAGCTGTGTGGAAGTATGAGGAAGGTCAAAGCATTGAAATTTTGTGTATCAAAATTTACAGAGAGCCTCAGGAGTCTTACCCTGAAGGTGCTGGACAAGCTCAAGGCCCAAGCAACAGAACAGGCAGTGATGTTAACCACAGTGATTGGAAAAAAGCAGTAGCAAAGAGATCTTAGAAGACAGATTAAGAGCTCTGATGAGCCATACTGAGCTTGAGCCGATGGCGAGACATTCAGAGAGAAGCAGACTGAGCTTTGGGCTTGGACAGACTGGAGCAGACGGGTGGATTTGAGTCATCAGCGTGAGCAGTTGGGCTTGTGTTTACAGACGACCTTCCCCAGAGAGGAGGTGCCCTTTCCAGTGGGAGGAGGGAAGCTGACCAAGCACAGAGCCCCCTGGAGCTCACAGAAAGCTGTAGAAAAATGAGGGCATGTTATTCTCCTGTTCCAATATGTGATTTGTTGATAAGAAAAGCTTTTGATAACTAATTTCAAACCCTACAACCAAAATTTTTCAAGAGATACATTCTAATGTAGTGTGGAGCTGGTACAGGAGCTGTATGTGGTTTATTCAGTAAATAGTCACTTTTGTAGAAGAATTTGAAGTTTGCCAAGTTACAACAATATTACTGAACTTGAATGTCTTTCATGAATTCTGTTATTTCCTTCTCTTGGACAATTGTGCAGGAATTTCAAAGATCCAATGCTTATTAGAACAAAAACATTTTTGTTCACCTGGAAATTTTAATTCAATTTTTGCAAACTTTTTTTTTTTTTAGGTTTTTCATCCCTATGGTTTCAAATTCTGACAGAAAATATGAAGTAGAAATTGAGACAAATTTCATGGAAATAAATTCCTCATCTGAATATTTTTGTTAAATGTTCTCCCTTTGCATTCAGTCTAGACAGAGGAGATATTTTTCAGGGCCTGGAACAGGTTCCTGAGGACAGCCAGAAAACATGGAGCAAATCAGAGAAATTGCAGAAATAATTATGACACATTTGAGTAGAAAAAAAATCTACAAAAAATTCCTCCCGAACTTCCCTCTAATTCATTGCATCTAATTAATCTAATTTATTTTTACCTCTTGGCAGGTCTCCTGTTCCAAACCCTGCACATGCCTGCGAGTCATCAAAATGCACAGGACAGGGCCAAGGTAAAATGAGGCCTCTGCCCTATAATTTCATAGACCAACTATTCCAAAGCACTGCTGAAATTACCCAGGTCAGAAGAACCCTTTATGAATCTTGAGAAAAAAATTTAAACAAGCATTTGTAAAAAATAACAGTGATGTTATTTAGCTTCCCTTCGCTCCGTTCCTCTCAAATGTAGTGGGATTGTGATGTCAATATTCTTCACCCATTTCTGATGTTTAGCTTCTGTAGAACCAACAGACAACAACCAACTGGTACAGGTTATTTGATCCTTTACAAAAATTATTTAATTATCTACAGTTAAATATTCTAGAGGAAATAAAAGTACTTGGGAAAGAAACCTAAATGAGAGAAAAGCAAGAATTAAAGACTAAGACACCACATCTTCTGCAAGAAGGGTCTTGCTTGCCTGGTAGACTTTCTTTGATCTCTAATTATGTTAGATGTTATGTTGTTGATGTTAGTGCTGTAAATAATCCCTCTCTGAATTCACTAATTAAATCTTTTAATATTATTCATTCCCTCCTACCAAAACTTACTTTAGTAATTAAAAACATCATGGTAATTTATTCTGACCGTATGACTATTTTGTCAGTTATTTATTTAAATAATTTTATTTTATTACAACCTCACAAAAAATTCATGCTCATCATTTAATTAGAGATGTATGTGAAAAGCCAAGAGGTATTTGGAGTTAGGCTGTGTTTGTTCACTTTATTTATGCGCTTACTCTTGCGAACTTCAGGGTATTTACAAAGGTATAAAGGGTAACAGTTGTTACCACACCAAGTAAAACTTGCAAAATATCTCCGTTTGCTTCATGATAAGCGTGTTATCTAAATCTTGTAAGCACTAAAGAGATCAGAGAAAGAAATGTACCTTTCTCTTGTGTAATGCTACCTGGATTTTCTTTTTGTCTTGTGGGAGACTGGCATGTTGCTGTAAACCAGCCTTAATCACTTCTGCACTCACTGCCCTTTTAGTGATTCCCCTCACATGGAGAAAGACACATTTCTACACAGCTCTTAGGATTTCTCTTTTACCAGAGCTAACTGAAGGTGGCTGCCTATGTAAGATCTTTGCTCACACTGGCAGCTCTGATCGGGGGGGTTTCAGCCCAAGAGACATTGGGGCATCAGACAGACTTGCTCCAAGGCTTCAGTCTTTGGGAAAAGCACAGTAAATTTAGTAACCATGCCCCTACACCTACTAAAGAAACTGAATTTGTCTAATAAACCTAACAGCCTCATTTCCTGGAGGGTGCTTAAAATAAATTCAGCCAGACCCCTTGTTCCAGGGAGTGGAAAAGTTGGCAAGCAGTGTTCTGCAAGGAAAATAAAACAGAACAAGTCACTTGGTTGGAAACACAGGGCAGTCTTCCTTTTTCGCTTTGCAGAGCACAGAGCTGAAATCATGGTTGTCTGAGTTAACCCTTTTTTATTCCCTGGAGGCAGCCTGATATGCAAAATAGACACTGTGCCAACCAGTGAGCTGGAGCAGCTGGCTTGCCTGCTGAGCCATCCACTTTCTACAGCCCACCATAGCCAGGGGAGGTCAGCTCCCCCTCATTTACTCCTTTTAACTTCTCCTTTCAGGATGATTGGCTCACCAGTGAGGAGAGGCACTTAGTGATCAGACAGAGCATTACATCTGAGCCTGACACTTCACAAATCACATTAAAAAAAGAGATTTGTCAGTGTCTTCCCCACTGCCGTTCAACACCTCCAGTCCCCCTCATAATCTGTCCCTGAATGGGCAAGATCAGGTTTGGAATGAAAGAAGGAAATGAGGAGAGCCTTGATTACCCATCTCCCTGGAAGTCTGCCATAGAAACCACTCAACCAGCCCATGGCTCATGGCAGCACTAGTCAAATTGTTGGGATCTTGATTGTAGGCAGGCCTTCCATGGAACCTCATGCTTCTGGAACTCCACCAGGTCCTCGCTTTTCCTCAAGTACATCGAAGGACATCTTCACCGTATGTGAGCAGAAATCTCATGTTACCTTATGCTGTGTTGATTAAACTACTTGAAGATCCTTCTGGTGCAACTCAGGGAGGACCCCACCTGTTCTAGTAAGATGCAATTCTGGAACTGCACCGCAGGAGGACCATCAGCAGGTCTGTTGTCCAGCTTGCACCTACAAAACAGGTGATGAGTAACTGGCAGGACTGAACACATAACCAGGTTTCCAGCCCATATACCTAAACCTTTCTGCTAACATCCAACTTAACTGTGCAGTGGAGACATCTTGCATTGTTTTGCTACAAATCTTGCAGAATCCAATGCTGTCCAAAAAGCGTGCTCTGAAAGCTCATTTACCAGTATTTTCTATGCCGTCTGGTACAGTAAAAAATGCCCAGTCCCACAACTCAGGTCCCCTCCTCCTTTCCCCTGCCCTTGCATACCTGCACACTCAGCACTTTCCTCACATAAAGCATGATCTACCTCTAGGTTTGCTTATCGCAGACTCAAGAGTAAGTACTATACAAAGTTAAAATCTGTTGAGCACAAGGGCATTTGACCCTGACCACAACCTGCTGTTCCTTTAACAAACAATTAAGACATTCCATGTGTGACTAAATTTGAAAGTAAATCCAAGAATTAACCAGCTTGTTTTAAATAGGGATATAAATAAGAACCAGCCCAGCCATTTCCTAAGAGATAAGCCAAAACTTTGGGGTTCAATGAAAGTTCAGTCACTTCCAAAGGCTGAATATTTATTTAGGGAACAGGGTCATAATTTAGGGAAAAGGTCTTTATTTAGGGATTTTAGGGAACGCAATGTCCCCCTGAATCTCATTTCTATTTGAGTAAGTTTTCTCTGAGTATGGATGATGCTAAAGGAAAATAACAAAGCCAAATCATTCTTGCCTATCACAAAAGGTATTTCTGTGGGACTTCTAATTCTAGGGGGAAGTGGCAACAAACAAAAGAGTTACAAAGGTATCTGAGTAACTCCGCATTATGTGTCTATCGCATGGCTTATGAGAAGATAGTACAGTAAAAAAAATCTGCATTTAAATCAGGCTTGACATAGAAGCTTGGCTGCCATAATACAGATTAGCTTTTAAAAGGATGCTAAAAATATTCAAAATTTAAAATAAGTGGCACATTGCTTGATCAATTTCATTAGAATGGCAAATGCCATTTCTTGTATGAAATGGTGTATTAAATCCTTGAATAAGCCAATTGAAATACATCTTCTAATTGTTAATATAGTTATGTGTTACAATTCTGGATCATATAACTTAGGAAAACCTAAAATAGTTTTAATGCTCTATCTAGGTAAAAAATGCTATAATAAAACTGCATGTATCAGAGGAATTTGAAAGTAGCTTTTTAGCATTTTCTCTGTGGAAGAAAAAAAGATGTAAGGAGAACTTTGGTACTGCTTAAGAGTGTGAAGTTAACAAAATCAGTAATTAAGTTATGAGATCATGGAAAGTGACTATAACCACACATTTTTCGAGGTGATATGGAGTGCAGAGGGTTCGTTTTTCAGGGTTTGTAGATTGAAGATTACACATTAACCACTAACCTAACTGATAACTCTATGGACAGAGTCCGTTGTTCTATGTAACACGGCCTCACTTGTCCCATGCATGATGTTTTATGAGAGCTCTAAAACTTATGCTAGCACTGTTTTCTTGCAAATTATTTTCCATATAGGTCAAAAGAGCCTTTCCTAAAGGATTCAGCAAAATATCTGAGGATTTTCATGTAGATAAAATGAAACCTTACATGAAAACTATTACAAGGTGGAGTATTGCTTCAGAATGCAAAGTGATCAATTATTCCTGGTACTGTTGAATTTGGAAGAGCACTGCTGTTTGTCTAAGAATTGCACACTAAAGCCTACCACTGCAGTGTAAATCTTAAATACTTGAAAGTATTGAAGTACCTAACAAGTATTGTGATTTCAAAGTGAATGGGTACATGAGCATCTTTGAAATCTTAGTACTTTCTACATAAAATCAAGGGCAGTAGCAAGGTCACATGGTGTTTCTGACCCTTTTTTTTGTGAGAGATTTTCTCTGAGTAGCAGAGAAATTGTTAATATGTCTGAAGTTGCTGGTTTAATATTCTGTTTCAACAGCAGAGGAAGGTAAGCACATTGTTACAGCAATTAGTACAATGGTAAGATTTGTTTAGAAAAGAAGGAATTTTTCATGCAATATTTTAAAGAGATGTTTCATGGCAGTATCAGGGGTCAGATGAAACTCAGAAGATTCATTTGTTCTGTTAAACACAGGAAAATATAAAGGCACATAATGGTGTTATTATCTTCCTAATTAAAATCTTTTGTGTCTCATGCTACAATTGAACTAAAATTGTGTAGCCATTATGGTAAGTTAACAGTCAGATACAACACAGTGATATCAATATTGAATTTTATCACCCTGTAGATCCTTTCTGATAGTTTTTTCTTGCACCCTTGTGTAAATAAAGCAAACACATACCATTCATTAACTAGTACCTATTTTTCTGTATGCATTTGTAGCATTAACAAAACATTAATTTTCAACCTCATAATTTTTTATGTCTCTTTTTTCACAGACATGCTACAAAAGTGTTTCAGTCACCATGATGTTGAGGTTTTCTATTATTGGTAAAAAGAAATAACAGGTATTTTGTTGAAATCAAAAGGATTCAGGGCATTTCAATGTTCGTATCTCCAAGATGAAAGTTATACTGAATCTTTTGACTCAACCATTTGCTCCCACTTCACCATCCTAATACATTTTCATTACGTGGCATTTATTAACCGTACATTTAATATGTGCTTACTACTTCAAATCTGCTAACTAATACTGTGATACTTCAGCAAGATTTTCAAAACAAATCAGCTCCAGTAATTTGATTGCTTTCCCCCAAATTTCCACTTTTCCAAGAAATTTCAAATTGGCAGCTTTTCCACCATAAAAAACTGAATATCAAAATGTAAAGAAAAAAATTGTCCTAAAAAGTTTTCTTTTAAAACTAGCAATGGTAATTTTCATTTGGAGTCATTTAAAAATGCATTTCTTCTCTGTAACGTACAACAAATAGATTAAGTTTTCACTCAAATGTAGCAATGATTGCCTTTTTGAAATGCTTCAATCCCAAAAATATTTAGAATGTTTTAATGTACTTCAGAGAAATCATATCGTTTTGGTTTCCTGAAAATTCACTAGAAAAGGGAGATAATACCTTCTTGTTTGATTTTTGCCTCTTTTGAGGAACTTAGTAAAGATCAGAAAGTTTAGAGGTCAGTGAGGTGATCTGACCCTTAGTAAGTGAACCCCTAATTATTCCAAAGGACTGAGGCACTGGGGATCTGGGATCTTCATTATTCTCCAAAATGTGGTGTTTCCACTGAGCTCTGTTGAGAGATCTCTTTCCTCAATCAGCTCTTTGCCTGCCCGGCAATTCTATACTTTACATTCTTGTTTTGCAGATAACACAAAATCTGTCAAATGAAATATATACTTGATCTTTCTTATCGTATTGTTTTACTGCAAATGATGCAGTGCGTGGTATACAATTCTAAAATTGTACTAGAAACTATTATAAAAAATAGCACTAGAAACTATTATATTCTGCTTCCAAGAGTGAGGCTGTCTGAAGTCCACAGATGCTGGCAATGTCTTTTGAAAACCTTCAGGAGCTTGATCCAAAGCCAGCTCAAGCTAATGAGACATTTTCCACTGACTTACAAATGTTGCTCCTCAGAGTGCAATACGTGTTCTGTGTTACGAAGAAATAGGTGCATTTTACTTTCAGGCTTTTTAGGGTGTTGTGGTGTGGAGTTTTTTTAAACAATTGGTTTAAAGGCTACTTCCAAAGTCCACTAGACTCAGAAGGCTGAATCAAGCTGAAAATTCTGTTCTGTGAGTATTAATATTTCACTAAAGCAAAATTCAGCTCATAAATGCACCCATCACTTACCCAGCTGACTATATCCTTCCTCAGCCTGCTTTACCCTTCTATTGAATATAAGCTGACTGGTGCTCATGTTTGCAAAGAAAGACCCTTGTACTGAGGCAACTTGTTTATAGTTAGATTTAGTGACCTGTGCTCCTAAGCTGTAATGCTTAATGATACAATAATGCAAAGATTTCAGGCTCTCGACCTCCTTTTCTTTGGGTCTTATATGAAAAAAATGAAAAAGTATTTTCTGACCCATACTCTGAGAGATGCCTATTTTTTTAAGGTATTTTATTAACACACATGAACCCAGTTAAAATGAGTGAGAACTGGAGAATTCATTCAGTAAAAATAGTGACTGGCCAGGAGTGAGCTCCAGTGAAGTGTTCTGCGCGAGTTAAATATGATATTTTACGCTTTCACCGCTATACACTTCAGTGAAAACAGTTAGTCTTATTATTAAGAAACAGCCAGATTTTTGTCTTTCACCTATTTTTTACTGCAGATTCCTGTCTTTTAACTTTGATTTGTATAGCTGCACTGTCTGCCGTGTGCTGGTGTCCCCACAGGACCCTTTGTTTCCTACCTTTGAAAACATTCAAAACAAACAAGACCCTTTCTCTTCCCAGAGACAGTACACATAATATTAATGGTTATCTACCTGTGATAAGCAGAGCAGTATCATTTTACATGACTTGAAAGGGTCATCCATATCGTCAAGCACAATTAACTTGTCTTACTCTCACAAAATGGGCTGGGGGAAGTAACTAAGATGCCATACTTCTTCACATACCTGGAAAACAGTTCCAAGACAAGGAGACACTCAAAAGACACAAAAAGATTCTAAACAACAAGCACAACAGGCTTTCTATTCAGAAAAGAAGCTGTATTGCACATTTTTGATGTGATACTCTCTGTGGTGCCTGTGTGTGTATTTACTGAGATGATCAGTTGCATACAAGTTTGAACAAGCCCAGCTGCAGGATTTAACTTCCTGCTTATGCCACTTTTAAAGAAAGCAAACTCTTTGAAATATTTCTGGAAAACAGTGAAAGTTGTTTTGAGGACATATTCAGACTTCAATAAAAAGTGTTCTGAAATGTGACAGAACTTGCACTGTTTCTCTATTCACGTTTTGGTCTGCAGCCTACCTAGTTCAGAAGAGCAAACTAAGAATGAGTGGTAACTCTGGTTCTCTGAAGGAGGCTTTCACACCCTGTGGTACCTTTCAGTTCTCAAAACTATTGTGAAACAAAGATTTTGCTTACAGGAGAAAATATCCAAGTAACCACTGTGTGGAGAATAATGTTTGTAATTCAGCATGTGAGCATATCCCCTCTGAGTCAGCCCTGAATCAGTGTGGCAGCTGATGTTTAGGGCAGTGCCATACTGTTTCATTCAGATCTAATGATGTTGACCGCTTGGGCTGTGGAGAGTGGCATAGCAGTTTTCACAATAACACAGCTATTAAATGAGTGACATGACCAAATGCCATGTCAAAGTACTGCTCTAGCCACATACATTATTCCTGCAATTAAATGGTTTATTTCACTTCCTGTCTTAAATAACTGGGTAGTACTGCTGCCAACAAGGTGTTGACTTTCAACAGAAGAATGATTGACTGTCAATAGAACATCCTTTATCCTTTAGAGTTTTTTTCCTACAATGCTTTAGGATTCTTTAGGAGAAAGTGACATGGTTAATACAATTTTTTTTTCTTTATTAATAAAATTACAAGTTTGAGTCTGCCATTTTCTTTTTACTACTAATGAAAAAATCTTTACAATGACAATTATGTTGTGTCTTTCCCCCATTTAATATGCCTGTATAGGGAGAGATGGTTAGAAGAAAGCTAGCCTTCCTTGCTCAGATGAAATTTAAAATAGAGAAAATAATTGAACAATGTCTATTTCCCTTGTTTTTATTAAAAATAAAAAATCTGTCGATTTAGTTTTTTCAGCAGAAAAAGAATATCCTGAAAAGAAAGCGGAAGTATTCCCAAATAATTCTCGTCCACTTTAAATTATTCTGTGATTCTGTGAATCGTTTCTATGTGCATTTTCACCTTGATGAGAAGAGGGAAGTTGGAAATGCTTCAGACATCCATTTTTATTCCTTTGACAATGATTAAAGCTAAACTGATATGTTTTGGTAAAGAAATCAAAGCGTCCTTTCCTCCTCTTATCCTGTAGTGTCAAATTGTTTTGCCGGCTCTACGCGGAGCGAGCGCAGCCTGCACGACAATGTGGCGGTGCCCAGGGATTCAGAGCGGGCTGCAGAGGGCGGCTTTTGTCCCGCAGGGAGAGCGGAGTCCCCGCGGGCAGCGAGCGCCTGGGGACGGAGCAGCTCTGTCGGTGCTCGCAGCCCACGGCTGCTGTAACATGAAGCTCGGGAAAGGTCAGCGGCCGCGCTCTGTAGTCTGCTCTCTGCCTATCTGTGCCATCTCTTGAAATAACAGCGACTTCCAGGACTCCTTCACCTTCTTCCCTCTCTGGCCCCGGCATCCCTTCCCTCCCCAGTCCTCCTCTGGCACACATCCTTCAGCGCCACTCTCTTTTCTTCCTGGAGCTTTTCCTGCTGTCATCACGAAGACCTCTATGTCCTTTATTGTACTGTGTCCTCTCGTTGCCTGGCTCAAAGGCTATCTCTGGCTCTGGAGATAAAGTCTCCGCTAAGAAGGATGGAGATGTAATTTGGGGAAAAAAAACAAAAAAACAACACCATAAAGGGTTAAGAAAAAGAAACATGCTGGTGCCCTGTTTTGGGAACAAATCCACTCTCTCTTTTATTTAGTCACATAGGTAAAATCAAAAATTGGCCTTAATTATCTACTCTCTCCTTATCATATCCAACTTTGTGAATTTCCTGAAAAATCTATTTATGATCTGTACCCTTGAAAACTTGGAAGCAGTTCATTTGAGAGAAGCTTCCATATTACTCTGCCAAGATGATTACCAAAATAGACCTGCATTGTTATTTTTGAGTATTCGTGACCGTTCATTCGTTTGTTTGTTTTAAAGGGATTTTTTTGGTTGAAGCTATTTTGCGCTGGTGACAATGAAAGTTGAAAAGGGTGTTTTAAGCAATAAAAAAGTAGTTGTTTAAGTTTGCAGTGCAAATTATTTCAGAGCGATCTGTGTATTTGAAAGAAGGAGACTGCTTCTGTAACATGCTATATTATGTGGTAGATCAGGTACTAAGAAATTTCACTAACCTGGAACTGGAACTTTGGGTAGAAAAGAAGTTTCTTATGTACTTTCAGGGCATAAAGTCTTGATAAAATTTTCTTCTGAGAAGAAGAAACCATGCTTGCTTCAAGAGTCATGCTTGGGGCTGCGGGGCCACCTGTGGCTCCTTTTCCCAGATTTTAACAGATGTGCCAGCAGTGGGTCTTTTGCTTCTGGGAGTGTTTGTCACTAGCAGGGCCTCCTAAACACCTGGTCAGGTGAGGCACCAGCCTGGTTACTGGCAGGGGAGGGTTAGACAGGTTTGCTGTTCACAGACACCAATCCTGTGCAAATTAAATGGCTGTCTGCAGAGAGATATGTTGGTGAGTACCTGAGTCCCTTCTCTTGACAGCACATGTAGCAGAGAAAGCACCCTGTGCACTGTCACACCACAACACTGATGGCATTGAGGAGTAATAGCAACCTCTTCTCTTCCTTGCATTGCTAAATTGTTTTGCTGCAATACAGCATAAACATAAGGAAAAATCTGTGGCATCCAAATCATGTTCCTACCTGAAGAATGTTTCACATTTGAAAAAAAGCAAACAAATCAAGTGAAGATTCTTAACGTAATAGGGATATGATGAGCAGTGCACAGAATTTAACAGACTTTGTCATTAACCATTCCCCAGTGCTTGCTGAAATAATTGACCACACTCTCCAAGGAAATTCAGTTATGATTAAGTAAAAAAGACAGTAGGACCTATTTAAAAGAAAGGTATTTGTAGTAAAATAGCTTGAAAATGTTCCTAGGACAGACAGATAATTTCTAAAAACTTCCACAAGCCTTGCCACAATGCTGTTCCTGGTTTCAAAAAGACATTTCAGCCTGTAGAGGCAGAGGAATCAAAATAAATTGCTGAACCTACATTACAATTTAGGAGCATCCTTACATCTACTATAGTGAAGATAAATCTCTTCCTCGGTCCCAAGTACCTGCAGCCTTTCAGGAGCGGGCATTGGAGTAGTGCTCTGAACACATATATAAGCATATTTGTAAATAATTCTGTACACATACATGTTGCCTTCTCAAACATCATGGTACCTATTAGTCAGTGGTTCATCTGCATTGCTTGTTTATTGCTTGTTCATTGCTTGATGAATTCTTGTTCATCTGCATTGCTTTAATTTACTTTTGAAGCTCCTAACACCTAAGGCAGATCTGAGCTCAAGAATTACAGATGTGGTGTGTCCTTCCTGAAAGTTTCACTGGAAGACCTCTGAAAGGAAATTGTAATTTTTCACACAGAGAACAAGTATTCCTTGCCCTTAAGAAATTAATAGATGTCTGACTATACCATTGTCAAATGTTAGATAAACACCCATCTCATAAATCTGGTGGAATAATACACCATTTGCAAGAACATCTACTGAAAAGTAATATTTTAGGTCCAGAAAAAAACTACTTCAAATGGTAATTTCTTAAAATTATGTATTATTCCATAACTCCAGTGAATAGACATACTTATGGGAACATGCATGCATTTCTGTCCCCCAGATCCTGTGTTTATCTTCTAAAAATGATGATCAAGAGATTGCTGTCTCCATTAAGGTAAGTGGTAGGATTTCAGGTCAATAAATTAAACTAATATCTCACTGGAAGGAGTCCTAATCTTTACATCTCTTCCACCTTTCTTTTACACTATTTCTAACAGAATAGCCCATTAATTTGACAGGTAAATTTATAGTAAAGAATGATTGATTTGACATAAAGTCATGCCAAAAACTGTATGACTGAATGGTAGAAGATATTTAATGGCTTTGTGGCCATAGTGAATAATTCTCTTGGTTTTGATAGCTTGATTTAGACAGCAACCTAGAAATATTGTTATAAGTCCAGCTCATCCTACATGGCATCACAGCTGCCACTTTTCTGTCATCACTTGCCAGTCAAGGTTTCCATCTAATCTCAGGAGATGACGACCTAGCTTTTATCATTTATGTCCTTTTGCTGGGGTACAGCAATGTGATGTACAGAGGCTTTTGAAGCTGAAGAAACATCAAACGGCATGGGACACTACAGCACTTAAATTATATAAAGCTATTGGAAAACTTTTCTTTTTCAGCTTCTACAAACCATTACGTGCGCAAACCAAGAGATTCCCATGCCATGTGAAGACGATGGGCAGCAAAACCCCCTGCTCTAATGAAACTAAGTGTAATAAGGATGATGGTCTTTGAGGAAGACAAATTATTAGATTCATGAGTGAACTCCTGTCTAAAGAATTCCATTAACTTCCCTTCCAAGGGCCTAGCACCTTGGGGCCCATTTTTTCTACTTGCTTGCCTTACATAATAATATTTGGAACAGAAATTAGAACACATTTTTCAACCGTTGAAACAGCAGGTTCTGAAATAGCAGCCAGAGTTGATGGAGAAAGAATACAAAATTACTTCCAAGATAAATTTATGAATGGGATTAAATATCAAGATATGATGATCTCCAAGCACAGACGTTAATATTTAAGCCATCAGACTTTGTTTCATGTCTGGACTTTCTGATCAGCACTAAAATAAATGTAATCTCAGTCCATGAGATGAATTGTGTCACATTAAGGAAAGACTTTACTTTTCTGTTGGCCACTAGCAGTGACCAAGGTTTTTTTTTTTCTCTTGACATTAAACTTGACTCCAAATTTGTTTTGTGTTTGAAGATAATTTCTTCCTGCTCCCTTCTGCAGCAATAAACTACCTACTGTAAGAAAAGGATATCACATAGGATGTGCTGGGGCTCCTTTCTGCTCTCTTGGGTGCATAAAGTAACCACCAGATTTGGGATCAGGAACACATTTTCCCTCATGCCCAATTGGTGAGGCCCATAGGTGTCTGGAAGGAGTGAGGTCTTCTCTACAGAGTCACAAATAAATCAGTTCCTGCAGCCCTGTGAGCAAACCAAACAGCAAACATAAACAGGACATTGCCAGTGATCTTGACTTCCCTTGCTCCCTTCTTGTGGCACTACATGGTCCTGCAAGAATCTTCACAAATCTTTTTTCTGTGGCATGCTGGGAATTATATGGCTTGTGGTAGATGGAGACATGTGGAATACATGTGCTCAGCATCCTTTTAGGCCTTTTGCCTGGGCTCCAGTCTGTGTGGTAGTCTTAGATTCCACAGTATATTAAAAAGAAGAGAAGTCCCAGATTCTGTACCAAATCCAAACAATGCACTGCGTGACTCTCCTCTTGGGAAGAGGACAAGAAAACATTTTATGCATATATGATGAACACTACCTGTGCTGCTTCATGTATTAATGACAATTACTTGCAAACTTCTGGCAATTGAGGTGTAAGACTCTAAAGCATGGATGAGAATAAAGTATGGGAAAGTAACACAGACAAGCAGAGATTTCACTGTATAACACCTTAAGTATTTTTATCATGCTAAGCATAAATTTCCTTCAATCACATACATAGGAGAACTCAAAGGTAAATATAATTGTTAATACTCCCAACATGTGTATCTAAAGTACTTTATTTATTGACCATATGTACTATGAATAGGTGTACTTAAAGACACTTCAGTGTAAAGTGTTACTGTCTGCTAAAGACCTCTTCACTAAATGTTTGTAGAGTCCTGAGTGTTTTGCAAGTCAATTAAACCACTGAGGGGAACAGAGATAAACACTTCCTATTGAGAAATGTCACATCAGTCTTTCTGCTTCATTTCATTGTGTCGTTTAATGCACTGAATGGCACTCAAGTGACACAGCACCAGCTATGATATCATGGCTTGGGCTATATTACATGCTGAGCCACGTGCAGATGGATAAACAGTATTGTACTTGTACCAACTGGCACAGAGAGTGGAGACAAGCTGTCATGTATTTATTCGTAGGGCACACTAACCTGCAGCTGGAGTCTTGATAAATGGATTTTTCTCCCATGCATTACTCTCTAAGGAGCAGCATGCAGGCATGTGCAATATAACACCTGTTAGCTCTCCCTTCCTTGAAAATTAAGAAGTGTGGCAACCAGTGTTGTCAGGATCTTTTTAGGATTAGGTTTCCTCTTGCTTTCTACAAATGGGAATGTCAGCAAACACTGTCACTCTGTTCTACTTGATACATCACTCACATTGTTCAAGTTAATAGATAAGGCATTGGAGTTTCAGGAGTGCTAACAAGTTGCAGTTCAGTTAGTGCTTGTAATTTTTAAAACAGATGAAGTATCTACCTATTATAAAGTATCTTTATGAAGAGGTCGAGGTCCTGATTTCTTAAGAGCTATGTAGTGACAAGAAAGGTAAAAGCGTTCTTGGTGAGCAGAGAAACCATATTTCCCTATTTTAATATGAGGCCTTGTGAATTTGATTTTAAAATACTTGTAAGCTTCAAGATTTTTATTTCATTGTTTAGATGCTCTGATACGATTGATAGCATGTTGTTTAATAACAGCAAAATATATATCAGAGTTGACTTAGAATTTATTGTTACATTGAGTACCATGTTTCATGCAAGTCTAAATTGTGGAGGAAGTATACAGTAGTATTTAGAAATATTTGGTGAGATAAACAGAAAAAAGAGAAGATAGTTCAATGCACGTTAAGGCTATTAGATTTGTTCTTGTACTTCAAATAAATGTTGGTGTCGTATGATTCATATTTTATGATAAATTAATGTAGCACCCTGAAATAGAAATAAACAAGGCTCCATTTCTCAGAAATGTGCTTGCATTACTGTTGAATCAGAGCCTGGCATCAATACCAATGGAATACATGAAAGAAGTGTCCTTTCTACAAAAATATTCTACAGGAATATTTTTGGAACTGTGTTTTGAAAGTACTGTAGAGCTTGTAGCTGCAGCAAACCAAAGTGCACTAGGTAGCCAATATAGCCATGAATGAAACTTGCTGCGTTTCCTAATCAAAGCAGTGGCACATATTTTCTCTGTTCCTCTTGCCAGCTAACGGTGCTAAGCCTCCTTCCCACTGCCCCTGAACCATGCTTCCAGCACTGGGTGTGTCAGACAGAACAGAGACATGTTCCTCTTTTCTATCTGTGCCTTTGCTCGCAAACCGCACCTCAATTTGACCTTGATTATTTTTATACATTCATGGCCCTTTATTCGAGATGCATTTTAAAAACAAAATTAGAAATTAAATTGGAATCAGGAAAATGGGACTGGAAAGACCTGAAGACTTCACCTTCTGTTTTTGGAAAAGCAAAAAGACATGAAATGATAAAAAGAGAAATATACATAGAAAACTAAAGTCAGGGGTTTGTGAATATTTCTTGTCACCTTACTGTATACAAAAGTAAAGTCATTAAGGTTACGAGTCATGAGAGTTCTTCTTGATGGTAAATTTGCTTTGTCAACAAAAGGGCCAAGTATATTAACGTATCATATTTCATCTCCTGCTCTTTCTGTTTATATATTATATGCTTGCTCATTTGAGTATAATAACCCCCTAAAATTTGCAGCTTCTTCTAGGATTTTTATTTGAAGTTAACTGAAAACAGATTTTACTTGGGGAAAGAAAACAAAACCCACTACAATGTTTGCAACTGAAATACTTCTGCTTTTGAATCAATTCTCTGAACAGAGGAGGTTCTCAATGAACCACTGTTTCTAGGTCTCTCTCCTGTGGGACCCTGTACACAAGGCTCTTTGGCAGACTGGAACATCCCTTCTCACCTGAGCATGTCCTCCTCAGGAGAGCACAGCATCAGGTGTCTGCTTATTTAGTTTCCTTTTGCACCTTTGGCTTGACCTGTCATTGCTCAGCCTGACTCATCTCCAGTGAGAAGGGTGCAGATTTATCTCGTCCCAGAAGAACCGATCTGGTGGTTACAGGGTTCTTCTGGGATGTGGGAATTTTGGAGTCGAACTCTCTGAGGCTAAAGATACTAGCCAGATTCCCTGCTTCCTGGATGAAGGGACTATGGCATCATGCACAAGGTAAGCACAGGAACTTTCTTTTCCATCTAAGCTTAAGGAAATACAGGGCATAACATTTCTTCCCTGAGCACATAAAATCATTTGAAGCTCCAAAGCCATTTCATGAGGGTGCCAAATGCAAGCAAGAGAAAAATATTCTTGACACCTCTTTTTTTCAGTGCTCATTGTAGTTTGTTTATGTCAGGTCATGCTAAGTAGAACACTCAGACAGGAATCCTTGGGTGCTTGCCTCTCTCCATTCAGCCTGCTAGATACCTTACCCAGAAATCCCTCTCCACAGGCAGGAGTTCTGGCCTGTAGTGCGGGTTATTAAAAGGCTGAAATTCCTTCTGGTGCCTTGGCCTTAACAAGGTTCTTCTTAAGTAATAGACACTCAGCACTGGTGTGAGCCACCTGCTTCAGTACATTCTCATTCTATCATGGACAACATGTCCCATCAAGTGCTGAAGGTCACCATGAGGTCACCTAGAAGAGCATTTGGGTATGGATGAGTCCAGGTATGGATGCAGCTGGACACTGAACTCCTGCAAGACAGCAGTAACCAGAATCCAACCCAGAGCCTGTAGGAGTCAAAACAGATATTGCTGTCTTCAGTGTGAAGCAGCAACTCCAGTAGCTGCAGGAAAAAATAAGCTCTTCTTTTCAGCACAGGCCGGCTGTGCAAAAGCAAAATTAAACCACTTCAGTGTTAAAACTTTAGAACAGACTAACATGAAGGTTATTGGGAAATCAAAAGAAAATCTTTAAAATTGACTACATTACACTAGAGATAAGAATACATATTACAGGAAATTTTCAGAGAGGTTGGATAAAATTAAATATTATAAATATTATTAAATATTATAACATTTTGAAATAGGCAGCATCTTCCAAGAATTTCACCAGGTGCCTGGATTTTTTTGTCCTGGGGGGAAAAGGGAGTGTGAAAGAAAAGCAGAGCAGATTGATAAATCTGTAGTGTAATGCTGCAGCAAGCCAGTCTTTGGGCAGCATCTCAAACTGCAGCTACTGAGACCACGTGCATTGCACCACAGAATGTGTGACAAAGGTCAACAACACGTGATGAGCTGCCATACCTTAAATCCCGCCCATCCTAACTTTCTAACTTGCCACAGCGGTCATGTCACAGCTTAAAATATCTTTCCCAGTTCCTTATGTTTGCTACCCTGAGAGTTACTCTTGAGGCTAGTGGAAGGCAGGAAATTAGGTGCTGTTATGTTTTTCCATGTGTATGTAAAGCTTAATAGACTAAACGAGGAGGGTCAACAATAGGCGAAATGAAAACAGTTCTAAAAATGAACTAGACAAGAGGAAACAATTACAGGGCTGCTGTTTGGAGGAAACAAGCACTGGGTGGTTCAGTCGCTAACACAATGAAGGAGACAGCCCATGATGGTGCTTCTAAACCCTTCCTGGTCTGATATTCCCAAACTGTCCAGTGTTGTTTAGTTGCCTGGAACAGTGCCACAGACACATCCTGATAGGTCAGGAGCAATCCTCAGCAATTGCTGTGAGAAATAGGAAGCAGGCAAAGAGGGCAGCAGTAAATGACATCTGCTCCTTTGAGGAGCAGGGAGCACTTTCCTCTCTCTGGGTTCCCTGAGCCAATGCCTTTGGTCAAAAAATAACTCCAGGAGGTATCATGGATTTCAAAAAACATTGTCAGGTAACATTTATGGTGGACCAGGCTTGCTTTTAGGATGTCAAAGTGCTTCGTAGTATTCTTGCTTCCATAAGCCCAAATCATTAAAGCAAAATTAATCAGTGGGGATCAAGAGAGACATGACCTTAAGCCAAATGCACTGACTGGGAACTTAGAAGACTTGTTCTGGTTTTTGTGTTAATACAGAATTACACTGACTGCATCCTTGGAATGCTCAGCTTTCCACCTATGACTAGAATTCTTGCTTTCTCCATGTCCTATAAATGATATATTCAGCTGCAAGAGGTTTGTGGCAGGCACTGTCTCACACTGGGTGTTAATACACATGGCACAGCAATGCTAGGTTTTACACTGCCATAACAATAACAGAGAGAGACTCTTGCATCCATCTCCCTTACTGCTAATTAATGACTTCACCTATCAAACCCTAGATCTGTAAAATAATCAGTTTCATTTTTAGTGGCAGACATTTGCCAGGCTCTCTGATGTCTAGTTGAAAGTTAATGATTAAAAAGCAAAAGTCTTTGTTGAAGGCACGGGAATGTCAGAAATAGGAAGTGCTAAGAGCCCAACACATATATTACCTAAATATCCATTGATAAGCAGGACAAAGATAAGAGAGAGTTTCTCTAGTATCATTTTTTGTGCCTCCTATAACGTTTTTAGTAGGTGAAGGTAATCCAAAATATTTCATTCAAAAGGCTAAATAAAAAAAAAAGAATGAAGTGCTTTCAAATCTCTGCTCTGGAGAATTTATGGAAGACATTGTGCATAGATGTTCTTGTCTGTCAGGTTTTATGACGTGAGGTGAGAGGGGTGGGTTTTTTTAATCCAGAAAACAATGCAGACCACAAATATATCATCAGAAACTTACCACACGGTTATTCTTTTTTTTCCTGCAAACATTTTAATTGCAGCTGCAAGAGACTGAATAATCCTGCCTGATAAACTTGCTTTTCTGCTTTAAAAACACAATGGAAAGCTACCATGCATACACAAAAGCTCATTAAATTAAATTCTAGGGATTATCTCTGAAGGTAAGTGAATATAGAAGGCAGGTGGAGATAATGAAAGCAGGACATTATCCCATTAACATTTGTTCTGTTACTGCACCCACTTTGCTGTCAGTTCTCATTAGCATCCTACCAGAAAGCTCCAGCCTAGCTGGCAACTGCAGCACCTCTGCATACTGGCCACTCCTGCAGAGTGAGGAAAGGTGCTGATGGCTGCATGTCAGTCAGGGCAGCCGCATGCCAAGCAGAAGTGCAGGCTGCCGGTGAGGCTGCAGAGAGGTGCCTGCTGCACCCTTCTCAGCACAGCCAAGTGCTGTCGGTGATGCAAGAGTTCTTCTCGGGTCCTACCAAAAAAGTGTATGCTCTTTCAATGTTTCGTTGCCTCACGCCACCCATGCGGCTGCTAATGGTACTCCTTCTCTTGAACAGTGATTTAGCGTGGTGGACGTGTCCCAGAGCACACACAGCACCCACAGACCGCTCTCTAATACCTAGGAACTCAATGTTCTCTTTAAACACAGGCTGGCCACAAGGGTGGTGCTGAGCTATGCTGGCCCTGGGGCAGCTCAGGGGAAGGAGACAGGAGGGTGAAGATCCTCTTGTGACTCCCGGGCTGCAGGAGGGGCCAAGGGTGACCTGGCAGAGTCTGCAGCTGTGTCCCTCACTCAGGCTGCGCGGGTCTTCCAGAGCAGGAAAGTCACAGGGGAAGGCGACAACGGGACAGCTCTGCTGAGTCTCTGGCTCTGCCCTCCGGAGTCCCCCGGGAACAAGAGAAAGGCATTCCCTGCATTCCAAGGGTTTACTGTTTGTTTGGTTTTTTGGTGTTTTGGTGTTTTGTTTGTTTGTTTGTTTGTTTTCCTGGAGAATCAGAGTCATGGCAGTGGGAAAGCAAGAGCCACTGGGACCTAGTTCTTTGGGTTTTTTCAGGAGACTGATTTAGAGCTTTTCTTTCCCAGAATTTGAAACCATTTCTGCAAGCACAGATTGACCTTGTTTGTTCATCTGGTTAAGCACAGACTTTCATCCCTCCTGCAGAAGATGAGGAAGAATACATAGAGGAAAAAAGCATCCATGGAAGAGTCCTTATGATGCCCTCAAATGGATAGCAATTAGTACATGACAGCAGAATTTGCAGGAGAAATGGGGACACTGTAACTAGCTGGTAGTCAATTCATTGCTTTTCATAATCATTGCCAATTCATTGCCAGTCCAGGTAATGCACTTTCAGCCAGTGCCCTCACTATTTTTACCTTCTTCTTCCCTCCCATTCTTTCCCTTGCCTTTGGAGATTCTCCTGTGATTCTGCTCCCTTCCTTGTCTTTCTATGTAACTAATCTCTTCCTAATTAGATTCCCAAGAACCAGACACCCAAATCCATTAATCACTGCTCTCCCTGGTTTTATGTTTTAGTTTTTCCTTACCCCATCTCTAGTTTGTTTACATACACTAAAAAGCCCTAATCTCTTGAGGTGGGCAAAACCCATTATTCCCTGTTTCTATTCTAAATCTCTTTTACCTCTTTTCTTTCTCCTTTTCACCCCGTAACTGCCCCTAAGGCCCCAAGCCTTATAAATACAACTGCATTTGGCTTTGAAGCACATATCAGCCCTACACAATAAGAAGCCATACAGGGGATACCTATAAGCTACGCTTCATTTTTTTAAACTGTTTTCCTTCCTCTTCTCTGCTCCTGTTTTCATTATCTCTCTGTTTTTGTTTGTCTTCTCTGCCCCATTTTTCATCCAGGACCTCTGTCTGCTTCACCCCACCCCTGCAGCCTCACCTCAGAGGAATGCAAACCAAATAACCATTCAGGACTGGTGAACTTTAAAACCCATGATATTCAAGTGGGTTGGAAATTAGACAAAACAATTTCACCCATCCCTTGTTTAGGACCCTGATGAACAGCTTGCTGTAGCTCCTGGGTTAGTGTGCAGAAGGATGTGCTGCTGCATGCCTCCCTTTCATAAGGGAAACACTGGAATGTGGCTGGGTACCAAAAAGCCTGTTGCAACATGGTTTGTTAGAAGGACACCCTGGATTCCCCACACGCATCTCATATGCAGGGTTTTTCAGCTTACCTTCTTTGATAGTGAACACATGGAAATGGCAGGATGAGTCTTGTTGATTGCTTAAGTGGAGTAATTTTTTAGGGTAATGAATAGACTAGTTGGCAAATCTGCTTGGCACGAGTTGAAAATCTATCCCAAACAACCAAACAGAGCTTTGTTTTCTTGAGTGAGAAAACAAAATTAAAAGGATTCCCCAGTTTCCATTTTCTTGCTTTTTATGAACAATTTCTTAAGGCTGCCCAAGAAAATCATGTGCCATCCCCTCATTGTCTTCAAAAATCACATCCAAGCTGTGTCCAAAATGTATTATACTTACTTAGAAAGTAGTTTAAACGGTGTGAGTACAAGCAAAGCCGGGGTGCTGGCGTCTCAGACATCAGGAGGAGATGCTTTCCCCTGTGCCCCCGGCGTGTCAGGGCTGCAGGCAGCAGCCAGAGGCCCTCGATGTGGGGCCTCCCAGGCAGCCGGGAGCAGCAGTGGGTCCCCAGAGCAGAGGGGTCCCTGCCCACGGCACAGCAAGGGGGGACAGGGGCTCAGACACAGGCGCCAGAAGGACCAGTGCTGTGCCACTGCACGCAAGAGCAGCAAAAGCCCACCCCCGCCCATTGTTTACTCAGCTCTCTCCCTTCTCCCTCTTCACACGCAAAACCAGGCTTGCAATTATCACAATAACAAAGCTGGAATTGAATTTCTTTTCTGGAAAACCTTTAGTATCAGTTCTAGTTTTGGCTCTTATGGAATGAAGCTGTTCTTTTTACAGGAAGGGGTGGAGACAGTTTCTTGAAAATGAGCAAACAAAGTAAAAATGAAATATTTTAAACTACAAGAAAATGCTTGAATCCAGATTCAAGCAATAACAGATCTCTAAGGGGCATAAATCTAATTTTCCATGCAATTAGTTTCAAATCATGGTAAGTGACAGCTGCTTTCATTTATTTGGCTGAATTGTGACAACAGTCTTTTTTTTTCTATAGCTCTCCAAGCCTGACACAAAATCTACTAATGCCAGTGGAAAGACTCCCACTGTCCTCAAATGGGCTTTGGATCAGGCCCTAATTAATCTAGGCCAAATCGAGAAACTCGAATACCTGAATTATTTTATGTTGAGTCTTAAACCATACTTTTTCATTCTTCCTAGAAAAACTATGAATAACTTAGATCCCTTCATTTAAGCAAATTTAACTGACTTAGTTTATATGAAAAGCCCCCAACAAGTTAAAAACATGCCCCGGAAACACCATACCTACATTATGTAAAGAAAAAATAGGAAAAGTGTACAACCTTTCCATAGACACAATGCACACATTTCAAACATTGCAAAAAGCATACCCAGGAACCTTCCTTCAGCAGAATCTTAGTGTTCACTAATGATAGTCTGCTGTATGCCTACCCATACCACAGCAGCTGATGTATGTATGATATATAGAAGAGTGTGTACACAAGGATGCACATTAGATACCCCTATGAGCAACCATAATTTTTATTGATGTAAATAAACTACACTCGCTGAAGGATTTTTTTTTGTTGATATAATTATATCTACATTAGAGTCCTTTTGGCATGACTGTGCTTCAGGTGAATTTTTCACACATCATAACAAAGGTGGCAAGACTTTTAAGGGTTATTAAGTTGTAGGCTGGACAACATTTTAGTTGGCAAGGTGTAAGCTTCTTGACTTGCTCTGCGCTAAGATGATACAGTAGAATTTACCTAATGAGCACACTGCAGAAGGTGCTTGGTTCAGATGCTTAAATCAAATTCTTGCATCCATAACAGATCCAGTGCCAATCACAAGTTTTTATAAAGACTAAAAAAGTGCAGAAAAGGCACACAAACAAGTGCAGACAGCTGCCTTTTCCCTCTGTTTATAATTAGAGCAGACAGCACCCTACCTAGCTCACTCTGTTCCAGAATTCAGGTAGCCACTTCATTATTGCCACATACTCTTCCAGCAATGTGGTTTACTAGGCTGGGCTTGCTGCCATGATACCACAGCCTCATGACTTTTAAAGTAGACCTGATGCATGTCTGGCTAGCTCAACAGAGCCACATAGGAATCAGCTGCATTGCTGTACTGGGTGGGACTTCTGGTCCAAAGGTAGAGGTCCACCATGTAGGCACGTCTGTCTTGGTTCTCAAGGCTCTTTTCAGAAGCAGTGAAGAGAAATGGGCACATCTGGGGTTCAGCTCTTTTCATTTGCAGGTGCATGTCAGAGGAATTATGTATGCAGGTGTGTAAACTTAGGTGGGGTGGTCTTCAGCCACATTCCTAAATGGCTGCAGCTTGGGCTTGATCGCATGGAAGCTGCACTGGTTTAAGTAAAAGAGATGCTATAGCCACATGGAGCCATGGCACAAAGTGAAGATGTGTGCCTATGGATAGTATAGCCTAGTATTTTCAAGGACTCTTCAGCAAAATTCTTTTTTGGAGACACATCAAATCATTATGTTTGTGCTGTGACTGTTTCCCTGGGGAGCCTGTTCCAGTGCTCCATCACGCTCTAGGTGAAAAACTTTTTACTGATATCCAGTCTAAACCTCCCCTGACTGAGCTTCATGGTGTTTCCTCAGGTCCTGTCACGGGTTGTGAGAGAAAAGAGTGAGAGTAATGGCAAAAGCGAATTATGTTCTCAGTGATGAAGAGGTCCCAGATACTGAGGTCTTCTCCCTGCGTGGAGTTCCAGTGAAAGGGAGGATGGCTGTGTCAGCAGGCAGTATGTCTTACTTAATCAGATCATTTGCAGGAAAATAGCCAGTACGACCTTAGGTTAAAAAACATTTAGAGGCTTTCAGCAGCTATCTGGTATGAGATGTAAACCTTCCAA
The DNA here is from genome assembly GCA_013400495.1 of Nicator chloris. NCBI lineage: Eukaryota > Metazoa > Chordata > Aves > Passeriformes > Pycnonotidae > Nicator > Nicator chloris. The sequence goes on from WAAE01021353.1 coordinate 40,094, forward strand.
ATGAATAAGCTGATTGTGGTGTGTCAGACACTCCTCATCGAGTTTGAAAGAAAAACATTTTAAAAGCCTCTTTACACTGCATAGTTCCATATGTCCTTTCTGGTAATTAGCACATCTCTTCTGAAAGAAGCACCCTGTTAAATAAATTCATTTGATCTACAGCTCTTTTTGTCAATGGTTCAGATAAGTTAACCTTTAAGGACTAAATCTGCTGAAAGAGGGGTTTATTTTATTCTGAGGCAATATTTTTAATAGATCTCAGCTGCATGGGAATAAACAAATGGGTGGCTTTAGAAGGTGCCAGCAACAGCCTTTGATGTGTATTTGATTTTTAGATATACCTTCATGTTGTAAAGGTACCTCCTATTTCCCTTTACATGGAAAACAGAGTATTTGGGTGGAATCCTTCATGCTCACTGGTGACCAGATAGTCCTAATACTCAGCACATTTCGAAGTTGGGGTTCTTTTAATCTGCGATTATTAAAGTCTGCTTCACAAATTTATCTCATTACAATATATAGCTGTCAAAGAAGGTTATTCATATAAATTTGAATGAGGTCTGTTATTCAACAGTCTCTCCTGTCTTGTTTGGCTTCCTGGATAACCACTGCCAGAGTATGTCCACATAAAAGTAATCGAATCCAAATCAGTGGCCTGCCTAACTCTGTGATTTTTTTCATTCACCTGTGGAAAGATTTTTCAAAGCTCTCACAATTCAGTCCTTTAATGGAAACAGCAGATTATTTTCCTGATGAAGAGGGATAGCATTTTTATAAACACCCCAGACTTTTCAGACTGACAGTGCATAGTAAAAAGAACTCTAAGCACTAGATATAACTTCTACACTTTAACCAAAGGCTACTCAACAGAAACTATTTCCTCTTCTTTATAGGAGACATTTTTTCCCTTCATTGATTCTTCCTTCTAAGGTCACTTTACATACCCTGGATATGCCCAAATTTTTAATATTGGTCTCGCAGTTTTTGGGCAACTCTCCATCAGTATAGCAAGTAAAGGTCATAGAGATCACTAAGGTAGAGTTACATAAGTCAAAGAGTACAATCTCATGTCATTTAAAATGGTGAACTCTACATACTGTTCTTCTTGCCTTCAGACATTTGTTCACCCAGCTTTGAAAGAACAGTTAGGAACATAGCCCTGGGGGCTAAACTAACAAATCTTTGATCCAGCTACATACAAATAAGCTAGTGTTTACTCTCTGTTTGACAGCTTGGCAACAAATTTCACCCCTGATTTCACCAAATCCTTCAGAAGAAGTTGCATTTATTTTGACAGCCGTTGTTTAGCCAGGTATAGTATGTCCTACCAGATCAACCCAAAGTTTCTTCAGGTAAATGCATGCCGCAAGGTGAGACGCAGGTCAGGGGATGATTACAGGCTGTGTGTCTGGCCCTGGGATGCCAAGGTGTGGGTGTCACGCACCCACATTGTTCTCAGGGCAGCTCAGCATGCAGACACCCTTCCCTCCTCAGAGGAGCTGCCTGCCTATGACACGGGCCTCTTCCCCGAGGAGCATGTGCTGGCTGGCTCGCCAAGCAGGCTGTCTGACTGCTCCAAGGCACTCTGGGGCTGCCACTGGAAACCCACACTGAGCCAGCCTGGCCTCTCTTGTGCTGCCACTGCAGTGGCTCTGACGGGGGCATATGGGGCCAGCCTCCTCTGCCTCCCAGTGTGGGTTTGCTCAGGGCTCTCACAGGAACCCCGCTGCCATAAAATGCTTGCACTGCTGTTCTAAAGGCCTTATAAGGGCTCAAATCAGAGTAAGGTCAACACAAAGCATTACTGGTCAATTATTTTGTGACTTTAGCCTTACTTTTTTTATCCAGAATGCTGGAAACCATTTGCTTGGCCTCTGGTCAAAGGCCATGCTGAACTCAGCTGTCATTAGAGGGGTACTGGGAAGCTCTGGTGGATCCACAGTGGTTTTCCTAACTTCAGGACATCCACATGAAAATGAAACGGCGCTGTTACACTTGTATCTACTATTTCCAGAACTTAATGTCAGTGGGCAATTAGTCATTGGAGAATGAGACAAATATTTGCCTGGAAAAGGGACCTCATGAGATGAGTCAGCAGATCAGCCTCTGCTCTCTCCCCTAGCAGGCAAATCCTTACTCAAATGCTAGTCATCAGGGCAATTAGCATATTCTATAAATTGGTAATCCAGGCAGAAGTTCTGTAATGGTGTGAAGTAAGAAGAAGGGATATTCCTAAATATTTTACCCATCCACTCATCCCTAGCATGAGGAGCTAAATTTCAGCTCTCCAACAGATGTGTGCCAAAGTTCACATGATGTTGTGTTGGTGTTCACCAGTTGTATTCATAAATTAAACTTATGGCACTTTTCTTATTGGAATTTAAAAGAATGAATGAAGCAATGTTTTCCCCATGGAAATTTCTTGGCACCAGTTCTTGGGCACTTTCAAATGTCATTTTTGAAACATCTTTTTAAAAAACAGGAAATCAATGCATATTTACTTGGCCTTAGCTATGGATAGATTTTCATCCTCTGGCCTAAAACAAAAGAGCTTCTCTCCTGAGTGAAAGGAGATTTATTTGTTGTGAATTCATGGCCAAGATGCTACTGAGCTCATGTCCACCATTGGCTATTTTCATCCATACAGACTTTGTCCCTGTTACAGGGTCACTGTCAGCACCCCAAAAACCATCACCCTGTCAGCCCACTTTACTTCTTGCACCCCCAGTCTCATTGCAAAAGCAATCCATGCATAGGAGCAGGGCTCTCCTCAGCCCCACAACCATTCAGTAGGGCCCACTCCCCTCCTGGGCCCTAGATAGCAAAGACACACTGACACCCTCCTGCACCAGTCCCAGGCTTTCAATGTTTGATGAGCCACTGGCCACAGGAGGATGGAGATGAGGGTGGCTCCTGCATAGTGCCTGTGCATTGGTGCAGCTCCACTGGCATGGGCTGGTCAAGCACACTCCTCCATCCCCTGCTCATGCCCAGCAGAAGCTGGTCCCATCAGCCTGGTGTTGTGAATGTGCAAAAGCACTGCCTGCAGCCACCGTGTGCAAGCAGGCAGGCAGCAAACAAAAAACATAAAAGGGTGTGCTTTTTCACTGGATGCAAAATACTCCCCATGAGGTACGGATTTTGGGACGTGGTGTTCTGACATGCTGGTTGCCTTCTCTCCCACTCACTCCCAGAGCAGCAGCAAGAATGGTGTGGAGAGGGGTGAGACAACTTTTGCCTACACTTCTGTGCTTCAGCCTGATTTTCCAGCTCCTGGGGACATTTGTCACAAACACATGCCAGAGCACCCTAACCTGACACCGCCAGTCCTTGCCAGACAGCGCAGGACCTTTGGACTCATCCTTGATGAGACCTTTGGTCTCATCCTTTTCCCCCAGGTCCTGCCCAACACTCCTAGGCAGAGGTTCCACTTTCTGTCTCCTGAGTCCTCTACCAGCCAGCCAAGTCCAGCTGTCTTGGTTCAGACAGATTCCACTGCTTTGGGAAAAGCAGACTCAGAACCTGTCTGAAGAGAGACAGAGAGCTGGCCAGGAGGAGAGAGCTGGCCAGAACATCTTCCAGGGAGTGGGGCAGGGTGCTGCCCTGGCTCCTGGCTTGCACTGCTTGTACCCGGGTAGTCATAGTGTTGGCATCAGCCTTTCCAAGGCTGGAAGGCATTGAAGAGGTAAAAGTGATGCTGATGTTTCTGAAAAGGCCTTGCTGGGGCTTAATTAGGTGTGAGTCTCATCTCAGAAAGGTGAACCACAAGCCAGCTGGCCTCCTGCCGCCAGCATGGTGGGGAGGGGCTCAGTTCCTCCTAAAACCCCCAGGACTAGCATGCTGGGGCTTACATCTGATGATCAAAGGGTGGGGAGAACCTAAAAAGACCAAGAAATATGCTCCAGAAGTTCTGTGACTTTTGTAAACAGTTGGTCTGGACCTATATTGTGCTCTCTTCCTTGCCTCACCTTTCTCCCCACTTCCTCCACATCTTAAAATTACAGCCAAAACACTCTCCAGATGCCTGTTACTAATACCTTCATCTGGACTGTCCTTTCCCAGGACCTCTAACTTACTCAGGCTGCTGTGTTGGCAAGAGAGAGAGTCACACTTCTATGCTCTTTTGGTTTCTAAGAAATGCCTCTGAGGAGACATCCTGACAGGTGTCTTGGGAAGTCATCTTAGAGAGGGAGAGCCTCAGCCCACAGAACACCCTGGGAGTTACACCCCTTTTGCCCCTGCTTCTTTTATTTGTAAAAAAATGGTGCTCAGGGTTTCCTGGTAATAATTTAAATGATTGCTGACTTTGTTCTTCAGTGTGTCTGAGATGTTCCCAGAGCTGCCTCAGGCGGCCTGCAAAGAGAATTTCTTTACATACAGTTCTTTGATGGGCTAGGAGCTTGAGCTAGTCAGGACAGCAGGTCCAACAGCACAGGCCACAGGGAGGGCTTGGGGGTACTATTTTTTGAAAAGGGTTTTTCTATTCAAAGATGCATTGCCCAATGCCTTTTATCCAGGTCTGTTGGCTAAGTAGCCAGTCCTGATTTGAAGACTGGCTTGAGCTAGTGCTGGACTAAATGCTGTTGATGCAGTTGGCACATTGCAGTGTGGAAGAACAGTGTCTCTTGCAAATGCCTGTCCTCCATGGATGCTGTGAGGATCCTGGAAACTGAAGGCAATTTCCCCCTTTCAGAGTATTTTTGTGAATCTTGGAGGACTGCAACGCATCAGTTACAAATGTCCTGACCCATGGGGACAGACTACAGAGCTGCCAGTTCATCGCTCCCAGCCTGCACTACCTGGGAGAACACTTGTGTTTTATCCCCGTGGGTATTACCAGGCTTTGCATTTGGGTTGGGAAGCTATATCACATTACTGACCTGCATCTCATCTCCCAACTTGGTGAGGTGAGAAAGGACGAGTCACAATTCTGCTCACTCCGAGGTGTGTGCCGTGCCAGCGAGGGCCACCACCGCTGCTCAGAGATCAGCAAAGAGAGCCCGTGCCAATGAGAGCCTGTGCCCAGCCTCCTGGCCCTGAAGTCTGGGGAGAAGAAAGAGGAGAAGCCTTCTCAGTGCATGTAGGAAACCAGACAGGCCAATTGTGTGTAGGTGGAGGCTGGCTGCTGTGTCCTTGGGGGCGGCTGGCAGAGGCACGGACAGCCCTGGGGAAAGTGCAGAGGGCGGCTGGCCCAGAGCTCTCTTGTCTGGCTCATGCATTTCCCTATCCCCTGCTTTTGCTGGAAGGTACTGGGGGATAATGTAGTGACTCAAGCAGTGCTTATGTGGTCTGCTCTTTTTCTCCTGGGGACCACAGGTGTTTTGATTTTGTGGTTTGGGTTTTTTCTTTTTTTCCCCCTCTTCCGTCAATAATTGAAACGAAAGGTCAGGAGGAATAACCAGAAAGAAGGGGAATAGAAATACTTACAAAGTGAAGATTCCTCTGGCTGGGAGTCTCGGCTGATATCTGTTTTGTCAGAGATGACCAGAGCTGACAATTCAAATACCAAAACCAAGGCAGGGCTGAACTAAGTCCATCCCCTGGATGGAGAGCCAGATTCTGGAAAACATAATAGGAACTGGCAATCTCCACAGGTGTTTTAGTAGACACATAATCCAGATCCATGTATGTAACTCAGCACACCCAGTGAATAACTTCTTTGTATTTCAACTGCACAGTTGAGGCCTAATTGAATTGGTACAAATCTCCCACTGACTAAGGAAGGTCTCAAGGCAGCATCAGTTAGAGTTTGCTTCGTGAGGCAGGCCAGAAGTTTTGCCTACTTCTCCATCTGCATTTTAGCAACCTGAAAACCCATCTGTCACCTCTCTTGCCAATTTGAACAGGAACCAGTCATTTCCAGGTAGCGTTGAGAAAGCTTTGCATACTTACAAATTAGCTTTTCAGATACCCATTTATTTTTTGGTGTGTCCTGTCAATGCATTTTGGGTCATTTGAAACAGGCAAAAACGAAGGTCCAGAAGATCCAAGAGGAGAGGATTCTAGTAATTAGGGTGGAAAATAGTCTGGGCTTGTGAAAGGTTTTCTCCATGAACACAGGGATTAATAATTTAGTTTTAAATAGGCTGTAGAGCTAACATTTATTTGGGTTAGTAACTACATCTATGGGGAAAAAGAAGACTATTCTCTGAACTAAGCAGAAAGTAACAAGTAATTCAACTGGTTTTCTAGCCTTTCTAGCTTCTCTTCTTTTTCAGTTCTCTGTATAAAGGCATGATATGGAAAGGAGTAGAGATGACAGGAAGAAAACCTTAAAACAAGTCTTTTCTAAAATTTAATCTTAGATGATCAAAAACTCAGAAATGTCTTCCCAATAATTACCATAGATCCTACCATTTTTGGCCAGCTCTTATGGACAAAGTGTTAAACATGATTTTTCATGAATAGAGTCACAAGAAAGGACCAAATCAAACTTTGGCCGTAGGGCACAGACTTGTCATTGAAATAATTCCCCTCTCTGCTCACTGAAACCACATTCTGTAATTGGATTAAACTACATGAAAAAGGAACATGTGGCTTGAAGGGATTAATTTATGAGAGAAGATTTAGATAGGAGGTGTTAAGTGTATTTTTAAAAAGAAAACCATTTCTAATAATTGAGACTTTTATGTAGTGCAGATATATCTATCATAAAAAGGAAAGAAATTTGCAGGAAAATCTCTTTACAGTAGGATGCACAGTTCCTTGTGGAATTGTCTTCCACTATAACTGGTGGAAAAATAGTCATTTTCATTAGATCTGACCAAATACCAGGCCCTAGGACAACCCTTCATAATATTAATAGTTTCCTTCTTTCAGGATTTTCCTCTCATTTTGTTTTCAAAATGAAGAAGGGGAACTAGCATGGCAGGTTAGAAATAGGTGAAAACAAAGCCTATCAGGACCTTTCCTGAACTGCAGGGGTGGCAGCCTGATCAGTAGATTTACCAGTCCTGACCAGTCGGCAGGAATTACCATGCTTCTTTATGTGAGAGCAGAAAATACTCTGATCACCTGGTTCTTTTTCACTCATCTACTGCACAGAGTTTAGACAGCAGTAAATCACCAGATCTTATCAAAGAGTACAAGGAAATGAGTAGGTTTGTGAACAGCAGAGGCAATGCAGCCTGGTCTGTGAGGAATTGTGTCTTGTGGTTGGGTTCTGATGTCTGTTAAGGTGTGAGCTTTGCTTGAAGCTTTACACACAAGAGAAGCACTTGTTTCACCATTGCTGTCTCCCACGTGAATTCTCTAATGCTTCATGAACAGTGAACTCATGACACACTGATTTCTTGGAAATAATCTTTCTTTTCTTTAATCTCTCCTCCCCATCCTTTGAGACCTCTCTACAGCTAACAAATTTAGTTAACATTGGTTGTGTATATGCCCAAGTCACTCTATCCCACTCTACAGTTTCTGCTCCCTGGAGGCTTTCATGGGACCAGAGCAGACAACTGAGTTGTCCAGAAAAACTGAATTACAAAAGCCAGTGGGTCGGTTCAACAGAGTGAGCCAGATCAACTACAACAGGTTCTGGCTCCCTGAACTAGGTTCCTCCCAAATGCTCGAGCCAACAAAAAGCAAGGGACAGCCCAGGGCATGAATGGTGGTTTGGGGCAGGTTGGCAGCTCAGCAGCTTCCTGCAACAGCTCTCTTCTGGCAGCTGATGATGAGCCTGTGGTATAAAAAGATGCGCCCGGAAGTGTTAAAGAGTAGTCCCTGAACAAAGTTCACTGGCTGAATCCAGACAGAGTGTGTTCACACCTACTCGTGGGCAAGCCTGTGGCTACCTATCAGGTACAAGGACTGGGCTGGGCCAGTGGTTGTTTCCCTGAGAGAAAGCATGTCCTTGTCAGAGCTGGGTTATAGCAAGCTCAGAGGACACGCTCAGAGGCATTGCTTTATTGTCAGAGAAAGACAATTTTAAGCAAATGGAAATCTGGATATGAAGAGTTGAAAAAGAAGTGTAAGTGTTAAAAGGGAGCTGTCAGGTTTTTCACCAACTGCTGGTCCTGTTCCCCTCTCTGTTCCATACACTTCATTTCCAGGACAGGATGTAAGGCCTGGCAGCTGCAGTGAACTGGTGGGAACAGAGAGAGTTTCAGGCCACAATCCCTGAAATATTGAGTTGCCTAAGTTGTCAAACCTCTATGTGCTCAAGATCTTGGGCAAGACATTAAGATGATAAAGAAACTGATGCTGATTTCTGCCTGTCTGAGTCTGTGTGGCAGAAATGGGTAGCTGGTGGTGGAGATTTCTTTTTGAGGATTAAAGTTGACTGCATGTGATGCTCTGGTCAGAAATTATATGGCCAGCACAGAGGAACTATAAACACAGCAAAATTCTTGCAAGCTAAGGAAATCCATGGTAAACTGTCTATTTTTCATTCTCACACGTAACACTGGTCTCAGTCCACACGGTTCTGGGTAAATCCAAATGCTGATTCATAATAAATCCCATTGCTTCTAAATGTCTTTGTTTCAGTGCTGCTCCCTATAGTTATCAGGTATCATTTTAATTGATTCTATGATACTGCCCTGGTAGTGTGAGTGTATTCATTTTAGCTACTTTGTGTATTGGTGCCCAATTTTAAAGCAGCTCCACGTTTTGTCCTTTGCTGTAGTAGATGTGGCAAGCATGCCCCAACTGATTAAGCTTTGTCTGCCTGTCTAGTCAGTGAGGTCTGGAAAAATTACATTCACACAGAAATGCTGAGTTAATAATGATGAGGTGCTGAAAAAGTTTTGGGCCACTTCCAAGTCTATGTTTCTGAAAATGAGACCCAATGCAAGAACTACAGACTCAGAAAAATATGAAAATCAGATTCACTTTTTAACCTTACAAGGGTTTTTTTCTTCATTGCAAAGGAAATTCTGTTCACTTACGCACATGAAACTTCAACAATTTGAGGATGTAATCCTGTAATTCTTTGTCAGACAAGTCTCCCATTGACTTAGTGATTTCAAAGGGATTGGTGCCTGTGTATGAATGGCAGGATATGGTGCAAATTTATGATCATGAAGAGCTTTACTCTCTACTTTCACATTATTTTTTTTAATTCACTTTATGGGAACATGACAGGAAAGAGATCCTGGCCTCAATTCACACAACTGGAGCTCTGCCACCCACTTCCTGTGGAGCCAGGCTTCCATCCGTTCTGCTTTTTGCTAGATGAACAAGTTGTGGACAGCAACCCTAGAGTGAACCTTGAAACAGCATCCAAAATCATCAGAGACCAGGTGATTGATTTTAAGCAAATACACAAATTGGTTTCTTAGGAGAAGGACAATCAAGGGTGTGTGGCATAATGGCACTGTGACAAGGAATTTCACTGTGCAGAAAAGATCTCACAGAGCAGTGACTATACCTGACAGAGACAGCTTATGGCAAACGTCCTAACTTCCTTATCCTCCCAACCTCCTTTCTTAATATGAATTGCCTTGATAGGAGGTGAAGGATAAGATGGATTAATAAAATAGCTTTTCCCAACACCTCAATCATATACGAAGTAAGATTTATGACACAGTTGGTGTCACAAAGTAGAGATGTGATATCATTGCCGTGACATTATCTCCCTTGCTACCCTTGAACTCGAGAGACTTTATGGCCTTCAAATAAATGATATTTAAACAAACCACTTCTGAAATGATCTTGTGGAACCTATTTAATCATTACCAGGAATAAGTGGTCATTGCTAAGAACTGGATTTTCCTGGCTGCACAAGTGATAGTCAGTGTGCTCAATCCCTACAGATCAAAAGTTTGTTTAGCTACTTTTTTGAGTGCAACTGCATCTTTTAACCAATTTGAAAAATGATGCCACAAATTTAGAAGCCTCCAATCACAGTTTTATTATTATGAGCAGTCTTCAAACTTCAAATCTTAAAATATGAGCCCCTACCAGTTAAATATGTATCTTTTTATATCTTCCTTTCCATGTACAATATATGGATAAATGTATTCTTAACCTTCAATTTCATCATTTTTACAAATGGCCCAACAAGACCATAGCTTATTCAGGCTTGGAACTAAACTCAGTGATGGCTAATCACCATGCTTCATGTGCTGGAAATAAGACTCCCCATTCTTTATCCAAATATGCAATTAGTCATAGTGGTTGCTGTAAAAACATAGTAAATCTGAGAAGATGCATCTGCTTCGACAGAAAAAAAAAGTTCCAGGGATCTGCAAGTACTTTCTTTCTCATGTAATTTCACTAGTGTAGCAACAATGAAGTTCTCTGGGCATGCGTTCCTCTCTTTAACCATATCCATGGAGCACAGCAGTGGATGAGTGCACGTGCTATATATACCAACCCTTAGACTAGTAAATGATACTTCCTGTCTATTCTCATTTTCCCACTCTGTGTTTCAGTCTGTTTCAACTTTATGTCTCACACCATGATTCCACTGTAGCTGTGGATCTTAAACACTGGCATTTATGTGTGAGATGTAGTAAATTTGAAGTTAGATGGAACACTGCAGCGAAAAGAAAAAGAGCTGTTATCTAACAAAATCCAGTGCTCCATATGTTGTCCTGCAGGTGTCCCTTTATGTTCTTGAGCTGAGTACTTAAGAGCTCTACTTTTTGCATAAGCACTGTCAGATTTTCTTTACCTGTTTATATCGTCATGTCCAAAATTCCACAAAAGAATTTCCTGTCAGTAAAGTACTCCTAATGCCAGTCAGACAAGGTGTTTTTCTCAGCAAAGCCATATTTCTCAAGTGTCAGCTTCTCTCCCACTGTGAAACACTTTTGAAAAAGATAAGAGAAAAGGAATTAATCTTCACAGAATCATAGAATAGCTTGGGCTGGGAGGATTATTTTAAGGTGATTTAATCCAAATGAGCAGGGTCATCTTCAACTTGAATATTCCCATGGATAGTGCATCCATCACCTCTCTGGGTAACCTGTTCCTATGTTTAACCATCGTCACTGTAAAAAAATCTTCCTAATGTCTAATCTAAACCTATTCTCTTTCAGTTTAACCATTATACCTTGTCCTATCCCTGCAGAGCCTGCTAAAAAGTCTGTCCCTAACTTCCTCATAAGCCCCTTTAACTGGCGCTCTACGGTCTTCCCAGAGCCTTCTCTTCTCCCAGCTGGTCAACCCCAGCTCTCTCAGCCCATCTTTAGAGGAGAGGTGCTCCAGCCCTATGATCATCTTCGTGTCTCTCCCCTCGACCTGCTCCTGCAGGTCCACGTCCTTCTTATGTTGGGTTCCCAGAGCTGGCTGCAGCACTCTGGTGGAGCAGCGGGGCAGAACTCCCTCCCTCTCCCAGCTGGCCTCACTGCCCTGGACGCAGCGCAGGACGAGGTTGGCTCTCAGGGCTGCGAGCCCACACTGGCACGGAAGTCCAATGCCACAGACATTTTCAGGGCGGCGTCCGAGGGGCCAGGGCACGGTTTTTAAGCGTTTTCCCCACCCCGAATGCCCCCCGGCAGGCAGAGGGCGCGGGCGCTGCCGTTCCTGCGGCCGTCGCTAGCCGGGGCTCACGGCCAAGGGACCGGCCCGCTGCCGGGGGCTGTACCGCACCTGCGGCACGGCAGCAGCGCCCGCCTCTGCCCCGAGCGCTTCTCCCCGAGCAGCTCCACGGCCCCGTGCGCCTCCATCTAGAAACCCAAACAGGAGGTAGCTACACGCTGCCGTCCCGGCTTTGCACGGAGGGATAAGGAAAATATCCCCTAAATCGAGCACTTTCCGCAAGGGCAGGATATAAGACTATTACAGGTATCTGGAACAGAGTATAGACTGACCATCAGCAGCAATTCTTTTCTTTGGAAACAAATGGTTTGTCATCTTAAAAATGTCCTAAAATCTGTGCGCGGTTTTAAGGACGTAAGTGATACCAGTGACTTCACTGGGACGGCTCATGCTGCAGCATCCTCTGAAATGTGCTGCACTGACTTGGTTTTCTGGATGTCTTGGTTGTTTCACATCCAGGGAGATGATTTTGCCAGCCCTGCAGAAGAAACCTAAAATAGAATAAACATCAGTATCTAAGGTTCTGGGCACAGTTTCAGTTTAAATCCTAAATAGCCTTAAATCCATTCTTGGTAAGATGCAAATCATCATGTTTATAGTCAGAGCTACAGAGATAAATCCCAGCACAGTCTGTAAAAACAATTCTATATTAAAATGTGAAACTGCAGTTCCTCTTCAAGCTCTAAAACCTGATACTAAAAAGGTATCACCCTTTTAACACAAGTGCCAACTATCTGTTCAGACAGGAAAACCTGCCAAAAAGCTGGTGTCCCTTTTCCCGTCTTTGCAAAAAAACCAAAATCAACTCCTCCCAACCTTTAATGGTCAAAAGCATACAATATACAGAACAGATTTTCTCTCCTATTATTTTTCTTTTCCCCCAGGTTTGTTTGTTCTGTCCCCTCCTTACAGCCCATGTTCCTCTGGTACAACTGATAAACAATGTTTTTTATTGTTATAGGCAGACAGTCCTGCTTAATACAATAGCAGGCAAGGCTTGGCGGGACTGCAAAGTGCAGGTGTTTGGAGTATTGTGGTCATCCAAACCAGATGCTGAGGAGATGGAGCACCTGTTTCCCTTCTTTTCTGTGCTGGAGAATACAGCACCATGCAGGCTACAGAAACAGCCTGACATTAATAGCACTGCTGCTGCAGTTTTCCCTTGACAGGGTAACAGAGATGTACCATCTACAGCTTTTGCAAGCTCTCCTCTGAGTGCTGAGACACATGTGCTGGATTTTTTTTTTTTAATTTTCTTTCCCTAGACTGACAGGAAGCATTCAGAGGTGGGTCTGTAATGTAATTTCTTTCCAGATTATTTTATTCATGATTGATCGTGCCCTGGCATGAAGAAAAAGTTAGTTTTTATAGTCCTGACAGCAGTAAAGATAAACCAAAAAAAAAAAAATTAATGTGCAATTTATGTCCATTTTTACAGGTTCTACAAATGTCTGTGTTGGATGTTGAAATGCATTTACAGTGTGGTGCTCAGGACAGTTGACTCACAGCTACTGCCTCTGCAGGCGATGGAAAGCCCCCTGCTAATGTGAAAGCAGTTGGGAACCTACCTCTACTGAAATGCAGTAGTAATCCTACAAGAAATGGTCCCCAAAATGATAACCCTAAATAAGCTCTCCTCCATCCAGTTGGCAATGCCCATGGCTTGCATGGCTGGGAGTCAGGAGATCAGCTGGGAAGCCCAGGCACCAGTGTGATGGCCTGCAATGAGCCCTCCCTGGTCTCAGCCCACCTTCATCCGCTCCTTCCCACCTCCCACCTGCCACGAGCAGCACTCTGCAGAGAGGGAGGAAGAGCACACCTTCAGCTGCAGCCTTTGTGGGACCAGATTTTTGTCAAACCACACAGAAAGGACCAGTTTTCACAGCCTGGAGGGCTGTGTCTTATGCAGCACCTGTAGCCCCAATTTGTGCTGACCTCTAAACAGTAGTTACTCTTTAAAGGAAGAAATGAAACAGGTTTAAACCAATGGAGAACATGAAACACCAACCACTTCATAGCTGTTTGTTTGTTTTTAATTTAGGGAAAATTGATTGGGAAGCAACGTTTTCCAGTTTTGGCAACAGAGATATTTGTGCTAAGAAAATGTGAGTATTTGAAAAATAAAGTGTCAGAAAAGTAAAATTCAAGAAACTTTGAAGAATTTTATTTTACACTCATGTCACTTTTAAATAGAGGTCTAGATCTTACCTCTAAAAAATACCTCTACCTGGAAAAAAAGAAGCCAAAATCAAACACTCTCATTTTGGTTTTACCACCATGTAAATCCCAGTAAAGTCCAGCTTCCACAAGGAGAAGACACTCAAGATGCTATGGTAATATCACAGAAAAATGAAGACACTGTGTTTTCACTGTGATTTTAGCTCAGGATGGCTCACAGCCATTGATTATCTGGTGGAAGATGCAATCATTTTTGTGGAGAAAAGACAACTGTGCAAATACTGTTGACTGTGCCTTTCTCTCATTCATGAGGGAATTAAATATGAAAGCAAGGCTCTTGCTGGACACAAGAACTGCTCCAGGTCTTCAGCCATTCAAGCTGCTCTTCCAACATTTGGATTGCACAAGGAATTGGCTGGCAGCATGCAAGCCACAGAAGCAACATCTAAATTGCACCTTTCCATGCATGGCCACCTCAGAGCAGGGTTGAAATTGCTCCTGGCTTCCTCAGTCCTCAGCCAAAGGCATCCATAAGTCCCGAATCAGTTGGGGTAGAGGTGATTTTTTCCCTGACTCCTTGCAATTCCTTGTGCTGTCAAGTGAGAGCTCATCATTGCTACCGCCTGACATTCATGAAACTATTTTTCTCATGTCTCCATGGGCAAGGTACACTGGTTTTGCCAGTTAAGCCCTTTATTTTTATGGCTTCTGATATATACTTCAGTTTAGCCCCAAAGGCCCCCTACTGCAGCACAGATAAACACTGCCTGACATAAGAACAACCACATTCAATCCCCTTTCTTCTTCCTGCTCCCCCTCTCTGCCCTGAACAGACAGCGTTAATGAGCCAGAAACTGTTCTGAATCAGGAAAAAAGGAATTTTGGCAACCAAAGACCTGTTTCTGTAAGGAATCAAAAACGAAATCAAGAGGAGAAAAAAATGTTACAAAGAAGCCGTTTAAGCTGGAATCACAAGAGAGAGGGAAATTACCCACGCTGGGAGACAGGCTAAAGAAGGGCAAGTTGGGAGACAGATACGCTGGGCAGACTTCAAGGTCTACAAAAGATTGGTTGTCTCTTTTGGGGTTTACGCTCTCTTTGTCTAATTAGACTAATAGAGGTAGAGGAGAACTGGGAGAGATTAAAAACTATGATAAACAAGGCATCTTTTATTTGATATTATTGGAGCTGGTTTCACTTATCTTTAGAAATCTTTCTTTTTGTGCTCCTTAATTTGTCCTTGAAGTCCTGTATCTAATCACTAGTTGAGCAACCAATAATCCTTCTCGAGCCCCTCCACCCCTTTTTATGGCCAACTTTAATCTTTCAACCCAGTGAAAAACATGTTTCCCCTATCATAACTACTTTAACAAAAATTCCCTTTCAAGTTTAGATTGTGCAGATACAATGGCTTTCCTGCAGCTTCATGCTGAAGAGAGGAATTTACATTAGAAAAAAAAATAGAGATTTATGATAGCATTGTATTTCCATTTGAATATGGAGAGTTAATAACATGCATATGTTTTTTTATTATTATTATTTTAAGGTTTAAGCTATGCCATAAGCAAAAGGAAACCTGGAAACTGTGAGACTGGCAGGGCTCAATGAATAACCTAATCTGGATTTCATTCACAAACAGCAGCTCATACATAGGGAAAGGGCTGGTGTGTTTCGCCAAATCGGAACTGGAGTAAGTGCCAGGATTTCCTGATTTGTTTACATTTCTCAAAAAACTTTTTTTCCCCTGGATGAGGCTAGAATTAGACTTCCTTTTCCACTTTTGGCCCTTTCCAAACTATTCTTGCTTGACATATTCTCTCCTTTTCCCTGTATTCTCCTTTGTTCCAGTCTCAGCTGGCTCTTTTGTCTTGGAAAACAGAAAAGGCAATGAAAGATGTCAGTCTATGATAATAATGATAATGCAGCCAGGTTTGCATGACAGCAAAACAATGCCGCAGGCTTTTCCAACACCCTTGGATCCACCACTCTTCTTACAATGGCTGCGGGGGGCGTGGAGTGAGTGCTATCTCTCCGGGACTGCAGACTGGAACAATAGAGTCACAAGGTAAAAGAGATAAAAAAGATCAAAATGAAACAGGCTAGCTCGGACTTTTTTGATGAGGCGTGTCACTGAGTTAATCAGAAATTAGAGCGGGCTAGTTACACGTAACTAAATCACCTTTGCATTAGCTCACCGGCTTCTCAGTCAGCTGGAATGGTCGCGTTCCCTGCCAGTCCTTTCTCACTTTCACTGACTTTACTGTACTTTGCCCATTGTCTGCAACCTCAGTGCAATCACTGCAGAAACTTGTTTGGGAGACCTTCTCCGTGCCTTTGTTTGGAGCCCTTTGATCATCCCACAGAAAGAAAAACACTGTAGCTTGGACCTGAGCCACGGTTTCTTAACATGACAAAGCTGCCAGCCTGCAATCAGCGTTTGATGCACATGCGTGTGGGCTGCTAGGGACCTGGAAAAGCATGGGAAGACTATCAGCAACCTTGAGAGCTCGGGCACCGTGCTGAGCAGAGGTGGGAGTTTAAAGTCCCTGATGTAGCCACCCTGCCACTGCAGAACAGCAGCCTGAGTCGTCCTTGTTCTTAGTAGCAGCGTTACAGCGACACGAAGTTGTTCTTGTGGGGATGCCAAGTCCGTCTTGGCACAGCACCTTGCCTGCCATCAGAGATCGCCCTGTGAGTGGTTCATGCTTTAACAGCATGAGGTGGCAAGGAGGGGCTGTGCCAAGCACAGACTTCCAGCGCACTGGCAAAGGGCTCACAACAGGAGGCAGGGGTGCAAGACTGAATTTCTGCATTTCAAACAAGTGTTGTCTGCCAGGATTTTAGCTGACATCGCTCCCATTGACATCGATGTACCAATGCTGATTTACACCCGCCCCGATGAATACGCGTCTGGGAGAAGAGTGAGACAGGGTAATGGTGCAGAAGAGTTAGATGGGAAAAAGAAGTGAGGGGGAGCAAGATGAAGATAAAAGGGGAAGGGAAGGAGATACATGATCATGGGACTCAGGAAACCCGAACTGCAATGTATGGCTGTGGGAAAATGATTAGAAGAGATTGCATCAGACTGGACGCCAATTTTGCAATTTCTGCAGCACCTTTTTAAGATTCCATACTGAGATACTGAGCAGAATGTGTGTAGCTGTACGTCTGGAACAAGTCCAAGCAAAAGGCCAAATGTAATCAGTCATCTGTGTTTGCTGGATATGTGTACTAATGTTTCCAGTGTAGTCATTGCAATATATGTCTACTCTCGCTGATCTGAATCCTGTTTTTCACCTTTAAGTATTTGTATCATATTTAGTTGCTTACACCATGTATAAGCACCTGGTTTTTGCACATTGCTTAGTTTGGGGCCAGAAGTCGCTCTTCTACTCGTACTCAGCAGACAGAGGGGTAAAAGAGAGAGTGAGATGGGGAAAGCTACATGAAGAGGAAGGAACAGACTTCTGAAAACAGGAGTAAGGTGCTGTAAGGTGTGGCAGAAAGCACCTTTGTGCATAAAATCATCAGCCAGCTTCTTTCAGTTTAGGATATCTCTGCAGGGAAGCAGGAGTTCCAAAAGCTGTTTTGCTTACACCATTGATTTAGCTGTTCTGAGTAGTGCTTCTCATGTGAGTAAGATGAGCAGGAAGTGGATTGATGTCAGCAGGCAGCCCGCGCTAGAAACTCACACCCACCCTTTCTGCTTCATCAGTTGTCTGAGCCCACAGTTTCACTATTAGGTTTTGGTGGTGCGTTTTTAGATTTCCAGTTACAGCTTGCATGACAACCGCTGACGGTCTGCACCTGACCCGTTACTGCCATTTAACTTGGGAAACCATAAAAGAAGTTTTCTTCCAGGAGAAAGAGTAGAGGAAGATACAGGTGTGTTTCTAGTGCTTTCCAATAACTGTGAATCATGACTTCTGCTAGCCAGAGTATGGTTCTCAACGGCGACTGTCAATAAGAAGGTCTTACTTTAAGAAAACTGTTTTTTGTTTTGTTTTGCATTACTGATAGCTAATACAGATGAAACCACAAACCTGAAGAGTTCAGTCTTCACCAAATGTCAGTCATGCATAATTTGGAGTAAATGAGTACGTGACAGTAATTGGCATTTAATTTGGATGTTCCTCTTCCTTTTTCTCACAAACCCAAATAAATTTTCGTTTTCATTTTTCATACTACTCCTTGTGTGGTAAAGATCACCGGTTTGTTTGAGCCTAAAGTTTTGGCAGTATTTTCTAATGTGCTAAGTCATAAAGGAGGTCGTACTAAGGAGCCTGAATCGTTGACCTAACAGACCTCTTTTCCCACACAAAATTCTGGTGACACTCTATACGGAAAGTTACATTACAGTTATTAATTTAAATTTAAAAAGTTCCTTTCCATTTTTCTACACCATATCTCCAGGAAAAGAGAAGCTGAAAACTACATATGCAGGGTGACACCATTCCTTTTCTCTGCCCAAGGATGTGAGCTGACAATCTCCATGCTGTTCTGCTGTGGCTCTGTCACTCCTGACCTGACCTGCAGGATACACTGAGAGTATTGTGAGTCCTTCCAGCAGCGTCAAACATTTACCTACTTCAGGCAAGGCTCACCCTTTGGCAATGGGATGCCTCTGGAAGCTCATGAATTCCAGCCAGTGGAGAAATTACAGTAGCCAAATGGTGTAGGATGCTTTCAGTGATCTCTTTCCTCTCTGGGAGTGAGCTGTTGGCAAAGAGCAAGACTGAGTTTATAGGCTGCTAAACTCAAGGTATTATTGGCTATTCGCTAACCCTGGCTGCACTGCAGCCTGCAGGTTCATGGGATGGGACCACAGCAGGTGAGTGCAGATGGACATTCCTGAGCAGGAATGGGAGGGAAGGTGATCCCGAGGATTGGCTTGAAATTTTGGATAGAAATCAACCAAGAACTGAGACTCTGAATCTGGAAAACCCCCTTCAAACTGGAACTAAAACCATACTTGAAAGCTCAAGTTAAATTTTATTGTCCTCAGACTGTGGTATAAGAAATATGCCTAACTTAGAAGAAATCTCAATGTTCCTCACAGAAACAGGGAATTCCCTTTCTGATACAGCTACAAGAAACATCATATTTTTATTTTTTCAGTTGCAATGAACGTGTTTTTTTAAGGAAGAATGTAACATATTCCAAAATATGTGTAATAATTCCTGATCAGGGTCCAAGGTGTAGTTCCTCTGGTTCTCCTGATGGAATTAATATTTCTTTGTTGTGAACATGCAGAGTTTGTGTAAAATTAAAGAATGACAGACTTTTTCCCAGCAAGACTCCCCTCCCTACTCCAGACCCTTCTGTTTTTCTTTGTCTGTTTGTGATTATAGTAGGACACGACTGACAGAGGTGAGATATACAGAATTTTTGCAAAAAATTGCTTTCTTATTATTTCTTTTTTAAAATGGAAAGACCATGATGGGGCCAGCCAAATCCATCCAGCTCAGTAGCCTTACTTTGACACTAGCCAGCTGAGGTTGGCTAAGCAAGGAAGAGACAATGGCCCTTCTTTGCTTAAGGCCAACAATCAAGAGTTCTGAGAATTTTTGAGTCAGAGGCTGCATCTGGGCTATTGTTTTTGATGTTCATCAATAGACCTATTCTTTATAAAATTCTCTATTACCATTTTGAATCCATTTATATCTCTTGGCTTCCATGACATCCTGTGACAATGAGTTAATTATGATTTGCATAAAAGAATTACTTGCTTCCTTTTATTTTAAATATCATGCCTCAAAATTTCAAATAGTGTACTTTCTTGTGTGTTAAAAAATAGTGAATAAATGGTGCCTATCACCTCTATTATGCCTATTCACCTTCCTTACATTCCAAGTTTCCCTAAATGCCAGGCTAAGCTCCATTTGTTGGAATGAACGAGAGAAAAAACTAAAATCTGAAGTTTCTGTTTATCTGTTTCCACCACTTTCAGGATCATCTCTGGGTTTTGTTTTTGTCTGGTTGTTTTTATTAGGGAGAGTGATTTGTGATTTTGGGGTTAGCAATACTTTACTTACGTGCTTTCCGGCACTGTCTTTGGTTTCTGGCTCCTCTCTCTTTCTCACACTTATAGCAACATCATATCCAAGTGAAATCAATCATAAACAGAACATATCCCAATTTTGGGTGTTATACTGCATGAGTCTCTAAGGAAAGCTCTCTCTATTTACTATTTTATAGCATGCTTACGTTTTTGATCTGAGCAGACACAACCCATTCAAAGATAAAAACATCAATTAATTAAGCAGTTGTTGAGATGAGAAATCTGACACCCATATGGTGTCAAATTAGTGCCTGAAAGCAGTTAACTGCCAAAAGAAGCACATGCATCTGTTGCAAGAGATTAAAACGAAGTATCTATTAATTACTGGGAATTTCTTGATTGACTTCAAAATTATATTGCTGAACTTATTCTCTTTGTGTTATTCATCTTTAATGTCATCACTTGTAAATAAGGACTTGCTTCAAAACTATCAAGTTCCAAGCAAATGCTAAGTACTCTCTAAAAAGCAAGCAAAGGAAATTCAGCTGTGAAGAGATGCCACAAAGCATGTGCAATGTTTTTGTTCCATTGCTAGGAGCTACATAAAACCAGATGTATGCAGGAGAGAAATGTTGCCTGATATAACAATGAGCAATGAAGAGTATCTTACAATCATAGGATGCATGACACAATAATGAATTGTATATTACATGCCTAAGAAACACAATTAAAACTGTCAATTTCTTTCTTCCACTTTCTGAGTGGAAGTTCATTGGCAGAATTGTGATACAACAAAAATTCCACTTCAGGCCTTTCATACTATTTTCCTGTTTTCATGTACTCACAAATAAGAAAAAGTGCAGATGTTAGAAGAACGCACACTGTGTCTCTCTGTATCCAAGGAAATAATTGTCTCAAAATACGCAGTTATCCGGTTATCACCAGCTTATTTTTAGCATCCCAAAGTCAAAACTACATCTGCTTGGATAACACTGAATCCCAAGTCAGACGTGTCTGTCTCAGTCAGGCCTCTTGATGGAAAAGGAAATATTTCATGCAAACTCAAGTGGTGACATTCTTTCTTCTGCAGCAATGGCTTGATATTAATTTTTTGAGGCTATATATTCTGTTCCTTTAAATAGATAGCAGGAAACCAGGCAGGATGGGGATGGGGAAAGAGTCTACAGCAACAAACCTACGGTGAGGAGAGAGAGAGTGTGTGCACATGCAGTTTTTAAGGAAAACAGTCTTCTCCTTATTTTAATAAATATCTTCGTATAGGTGTTCAAGAAAAAAACCCAAAACCCACAACCAAAAACAGAGCCCAGGAATTCCCACACTACCAAGACTGGATTTTGTGATTGCAGTGCAAGGAGGGCATACAATTCTGAAGATAAAAGTCTTCCCTCACTTACCTAAGACTCAGTCTGAATAATCTCACCTGAGCTATCCACTTTATACCTGCTGCATCACCAGATAAATTATGGAGAAAAAATTATTTGGAGATTTTCAGCAAAATGGCTACTGTAGAAAATGTATCTTCTCCTCACTTGTTCTTGTGGAGATTGTCTGCACATGCTGTGTAAGAAAGCTGAAAAACAGATGCTTCTGGGACAAAACTGTAAGTTTTCTGGTCATTTCCTTAGAGAAAATGGAAACTAATCTACTTAACACCAATGAAATTCTCCCCTTGTAGTATAGGCAAATTAATGTGTCTTCAAAACACTGATATCAAAGACTAGAACAAATAGAAAGAACTTTGCAGACATTTTGATCTGCAGACAGATGACTCTTGTTTAATAGTTGGGCTCATAAGCTAAATCAACAGTTTTAAGGAAATCAATGTTTCAGGGGGATAACTATCCTGCCACAAGCTTCCCATTGGCTTTCCTCCAAAAAGGAAACTGAAACAGACAGCAAGATAAGCAGGCACAATTTTAAAATTCTCTTTTGGGGACAAAACATTTTGTAAAGTTCTCTGGTTTATTACTGAAGAGTAAATATCTCTCTCTCACACACACTCCTTTATAGTTTTTCTTATATAAATCTTCAATGAAGGACATCTCTTCTCATGTAGGGAAGCACCCATGGAGTCACCAAACAAGACAAATATTCTAGGTATAATATGAAATGGTGCCCTCCTGTTTTGTCTGCATTATTTCCAGGGACCTGTCATTTGGGCTCAAGGATGAAAGAAAATGCACAGAATAATGCCTTGATTAGGATATGTACCAATATCAGGCTGCCATTAACAAATAAAAGTCTTGAAAAAAAAGATGTTATCATTTTTATTCATCAGCACTTTCCTATCAACACCGGAAATTTACTGTTTCTCAGTTTAAAAATAAATAAAATTCCTCTAAATGTAGCATTTCTCTTTATGTGAAGCCAATAATAATTACTTTTAAGTTAGTGTTTAAGGTGAGTTTGATCACTGTTCCTGCCCTGTGAAGTATCATAGCTCCTCCAAGATCGGTTAGAAGCTGCGGGAGGAAGACAAGTTCCCCTTACTAAAATTGTGTCACTGACATGAAGAAAGCCTGGGGATGAGCCTTTTACATCTGATGGTTCCCAAACACAGCCATCTCCTTTGCAATGCTCCTTGGAAACTCCTCTCCTTTTTGGCAGATCCTCTTTATACTTATACCATAAGACAGATAAGGTAAATTCAGTAAAAAAGTCCAAATGCAGAGTCTGAATGCTAAAACGCAAGGCTGAGTTGTCTCCCCAAGTCAGTCCTATATGCATCTTCTTCTAAGTCCTCTGCACCTGCTGGAGTCGTGCTGGAGAGCTGTAATGCCAAAATCTCTCCCCAGAAATGATTTCTTTGTGCAGGCTTTTACAGACAGCCCTGAAGCTGCCTCCTGAGTGCTACACCTCTTGCTCTGACATCTGTGTGGGCCAAGCTAAGGCCCTTGGCAGAGATGGGCTTTCTGGGGCCACAGAGCAGTCCAGCAGCAGCCCAGGGAGCACTGGAACTTGTCAGGAGGCTGGAGAAAAATCTCACAGCTTTGGGTGCTCACAGGTCTTTCTCAATGCTCTGCCAGGAAGTCCTGGTACAGCTCATGGTTGGGAAGCTACCACAAGGCTTCAGATGACAGGGATATTATCTCCTCCTTAGCATTCAAGTTCTCATCTGCATTTCTTAAAAGCTGCTGTGTGGCATTTCTCCTGGACTCTGCTTCATTTTGAGGATCCATGTAAATTGTTGTTTAATTGAGAGCTGTTTTACTCTGTTCAGAATAGAAAAGAAAGCAAAATGTTCACAACAGAATGGGAAACCTTCAGGAAGTGCTGCAGGCTTTGGTGTACAAGTTCAGCATATCTCTATGTAGGTGGTATAACAGGACAATCCACATTACGAATTAATTTTGGTAATAAATACTTGCTCCATCCAGATGCTTCTAAATAAATTATACATAATACACATATTTCTCATCCTAGTCAGCATCTAGTAGCATCAAATGCTCCAGAAAGTGTTGAGCTGCATCCATCTGAATTTGTGAACAGGCAAATGCCCATCTTACACAGTCTTCTAACATCTTTAACCATCTGTGAAGAGCACAGCGGGTTGTCCTCGTGCACTTCTAAAATGTCCCACTTACTCCCTTAGGCCTGGTTTTAATATAACTGCTCTTTACAAGGGTCAGCATCTGTACTATGGCAGAAATAAATCTTGAACAGTGTTTGCCTGCAGATTTAAGGGGAAAGTACATGTGTCTCACTTTTTATTAGCATGAATATGGTCTAAATGGCACATACTTTTGTCTTGGCAGTGTTAGAAATGCCGCTCGAGAATCCTAGACAGGATTGACCGTGTGGTTTAAGGTCCACATTTGTGTGCATATTGGCATCCTGCAAATGCATCGATAGCCTGCAGAAAAAAGAGGCAAGCTGTTTTTAATGCTTGGAGAATTATTTACAAACACGTGTATTAACTGCTTAAAAATCAGAAATTCCTAGAAGCACAGATTATCCTTCCTGGACTCACAATCATTTATTGGATTCACAGTAGATGAGGGCATTCATTCATTGAGACCTAGTCTGAAGCCATCCTCTGTTGTAGTTCACTGAGATTTGGATTAGATTAAGACAGAAAAAACTAATGTAAACCTTTTCATTATCAGTTTCAGTAGCTATAAATCCCTCTTCTACGCTGAAGCTGGGATGGGCGTCAGATCCCCAGGGTTATGCAGAGCTTTTAGCAGCCTCAGTGGGGCTCTTGTGCACAGCTTGTTGCCAGCCTGCAGTGAAGAGTTTTGATATAAAAAATATTGCCAGCTGTAGGCGGAAATGTGTGACAGCTGGAATTTCCTTCTGCATCTCTGCAATGGACTGGAGTCATAAGTGATTTGCACTGTCCTGGAAACTTTGAAATTTTGTCCGGTCTATTTGAACTCAGCAATAATTTTGCTTAAATTTCTGTGAAGACGTAATAGTATACTTAATTGAGACCTAAAAGAGGATGCTGTTCTGAATATGCATGAGATCTTATATTCAGAGAGAGAGCTTTAATTATGTTTCCCATTCATATAAGACCACGAAGACTAATGAAAGGTGCAGGAAAGGCCTCTAGTCTTTTTATTGCCACGCTAGGTTGTAGCTAACACAATCCAAGAGGCACGCATTTACCTCTCTGAAGAGACAGTACTGAAAATCAGAGCATATTTCAGTATCATCTAGCTTGTTTTGGCACACAGAAATCTTAATGCAGACTAAAGCCTTCTTAAATTCATAGATGCAGGCATCCTAACTCATTTACTCATTTATACAGCTATTTGGCTTAAACATTGCCTTTATGAGTATCCAACCAAAAGCAGGATCTATAGAGCTGGACCCTGTACAAAGAAAAGAAAAGTCACCAATAGAAAAAATTACAAATATAAATGGAATTAACGAAGGAATGAACACTCACAATTTATAGTATTACCACATGCTCATTGCCCACTGGATGTGCTTATTATACATGTCACATTTCTCTCCACTGATTCCAGAAAAAGGACAGGGTCTAACAACCTGGGGGCTATGGGCTGATGAATTTCTCATCCACCTCTTTATCCAATTTACCAAAGCAACAGCAGCAGCTTTGGTTCAACACCCGCAGCCAGGATTGCCAGCAAAGCAGCATCCAGTCCAACTTTGACTTAGAAAACATAACAAAAGTAGGAGCATTTTTGTGACTCAGAACTGATTTTGTCTGAACTCCACTCTTTCATGCATTTGGATATTTATCCTTTGTTTGTATTCCAATTTCTGATATTCAGAAAAATTGATAAAATTGTGTCTATTTGTAGTAGTGGGATGAGGTAAGGATGTTTAAATTGAGATTCTTTTAACCATTTTCCATGTGTTTCTTAATTTGCTTGGTTTCTTTTTTCTCTGGCTTTGTTCTCCAACACTGATTCATTCATTTCCTGAAGTTTCACTTCACCTTGTCTGGTTTTTCTGTCTGCAGCATGTTCTTATGTGCATTTGATGATGAGAATTAGCTTAAAATAATCTGTACCATAGTTACTGACTTCAGACTTGTTTGTGACTATAGGGAGATATCCACGACAAAACAAAATAACAACAAAGAGGGAAAGCTACCACGTTCTTCCATATTTGGACAGCCCAGATGTTATTTACAGCATTGTTTATGAAGCTTTTTCTTTGCCTTGCTGGCTTTGATCCACACACGTTGTCAGTTTTGAGCACACACGTCCTGTCACATGGTGACTGTGTGCCCCTGACGAGTAAACATGAGGGAATGCAATTTATAAAGACAGGCTAGAGCAGCAATTAAGGAGAAAAAGAACTACAAACAAGACAAAGGAAATTAGGCAGGAAGATGAGCTAAATCTGGTCAGACTACAGGATATCAAGGCAACTGCATTGCATGTCATTTATTCTTTAGTCACTAGCAAGTGTCACCATCAGTATGTGATGTCTGTGCCCGTGAAACTTTTATCATTAGTCTGGAAGAGGATGAGGGGCTCAGAGGGACTTATTGCTACAGAATCCCCAAAGTGTGCGATCTTTGAAGGCCAAAGATTCGTTATCACATTTGGCACTCAGTCAGGGTGGTGGAGTTCTTCAAGCACATTTGGACAATGAACAAACAGAACAAATGAAAGGCTGTAAAATCTCCTTTTCCTAAAAAGTTGGAGAGGGAGCAGTTGCCAGTAAGGGTCCGCAGAATATGCAGGAAGGGAAAAATATCTGACATGCATTACATTTTCATACTAAAACACAACAATGCCATAAATGTTTCAGGCAATAAAATTCAGTCACACAAATATTTGGGTGACAGCAGTGGAAGGTTATGTACCAGAACTCCTGGGGCCTGGGAATAGAGCATGGAATATTGCTTATTTCCTTGTTTACAAACAAACCAACCCCAGGCAAATGCTGGGATTTGGGAATTTCATTTAAGAGACTGTAAGCTGAGCAGCTGAATCTTGGGTCTGTTGTAGGAAGAGGTCTCTGTTCTGTAGGAGGTGTACTTTATTATAAAGGCTGTCATATTGGCTAGGGACACTGGTAATTCATTATCTCCATATCTTGTAGGATGTATTCTGGTAGGAATCTTTCTTTTAGCTTTAGCTATCTAGTCTCTAGGAGAGGAAAACAGAGGAAGCTCCTTCTTCTCTGAGTTTAACTCCATAATTGATATTTTCCTTTCAGTCATCTGCCATGTTATCTTCTTGATCATTGTCCTAATAGTTATTGTCCTCGTAGGGCAGAGCTTGGTTTTTCCAATCCCTTTTTGACAAACTCCACAGTGTATGGAAGAGAACTTTGCTGCTAACCTCATTTAGGGAGAGATTGGTGTTGAACAGACTCACGGGGGCATGTGATGTATAGGTTTAAACCTCCAGTTATTTGCCACTTGGGACTTGGAACAAACACTTGCATCGTGCTTGGATCTTTGATGTAAAAGCACTTGTGTTTTCTCTAATGGCATTGTAGCTTCCATACACGAATAATCAAGGCAGTAAACCAGCCTGTGGTTTAGATGATGACTTTGAAATACCCATCCAAAGGTTTCTTGTTTTATGTTTAAGTCATCAACTGGCAACGTTGTCTGCTAATGAATCTTTGCTGATATTTAAGAATCCATGTCCAGTAATTATGTACATCTTTGGAACGGTATCCAACTGTTCAAACAAAGTGTTAAAATAATCTGAAATTAAGGATATATATAAAGTTCTGGATCCAATCCTAGCTTCCCTATTTCAAGAAAGAATTGAAGCAAGGGCGGTGATGGGCCACAAGGGTGAATAAGGGACTGAAAGACCTGACCTAGGAAGAGAGGCTGAGAGAGTTGGGGCTGTTCAGCCTGGAGATGAGAAGGCTCAGGGGAATCTGATCAATGTATGTAAATACGTGATTGGTGGGAGTAAAGAGCAGGAAACCAGGCTCTGCTTTGTCATATCCAGTCACAGAACAAGAGACAAGTAGAAATTAAAATATAGGACATTATACGTAACATAAGGAATTTTTTTTGTTTTTGGTGGAGTTAACTTATGTTGGCACAAGTTATCTAGACATGGTTTTCCAGACATAGAGTCTCCATTCTTGGAGCTACTTAAATACTGACAGACATGGCCCTGGATCAAGCTGCTTTCCTTGACACTCCTCTGAGCAGGAAGGCTAGACCATATCTAGAGGTCCCTTCCAAACTCAGCTGTTCTGTGATTCTATAAAGGATACAATGAAACAGATGGGTGTCCAGAGCACATGTCCAGATATACCTGCAAATAAAAATTAGGCATTCCAGAGCTCAGCAACTCAACAAAAATGTCATTTCCAAGACAAGATAGAAACCAAAAGGAAGCAAGAAATGAGAATGACAGAAGAACCACATACATGTCCAGCCAGAGAGACATGGAAGGAAGAGCTTTAATTAATTTTCTCTATCAAACACTGAAGGGCATTCAAAGTAGGTTAAATGGAGTTTTTATCTGTATGCTAATATTCCTAACCACTTACAGGGCTAACAAGGACAGCTAAGCCAGCAACGCAAAATACAGATCAGTCAAAAAGCAGTAGTGGGTAAAGTTATGTCTAGCACAAAAGTGGTTAGCCTAAGGTTGATGCAAAATAGGGTTAAAAAAAGGCCCCTTTTTTTCTTTCCCAGAGCTTCAAGATTCTAAGACACTTGGGGATGCCAGTGAAACAACTCAGTACAGCTCAAAAGAAAGGCTGAAATTAACTGCCTTAAAACAAAGAAACAAAATTAGAAGCTCCAAGCTGGGTGAGAAGGACAGAGAGCTTTGAGGAATGTGTCCTCAGGCACATTGAGATATACTGGGGAAAGCTCCAGATGACAAAGGCACCATGACCTTATTTAGCCCATCCATCTTCTCACTGTAAAGAGTTTCACTCTCTTCCCTGTTTTTTCCTGAAACCTATTTGCTGGAATAAATTAGGAATTTGAAGAACTAATTTGAAAATGAGATTATAACTAGCTCCCACTTGTTTTCAGCTGATTTCTCATTGACAGCAGAGTGACCCCAAGGATGAGGTGGCTTCAGCTTCCTGCTAGTAGAGTCTTTGGATCAGGTACCCCCCAAAAGTGAGGGCAACATTTACCAGTACAGATTTGGAGAGCTATACCAAAGGCAAAATAAAATCTAAAGGCATAGCAGTTTTACTACCTCAGGCAAGTCCAAAACCAGATCTGGGGTCTCACAGCTGCAAGTAGGATTAAGAGTCTTAGTACAGGATATTCTAAAAAAGATCATGATATACAGATTTCATATTACCAGAGAGCTGTATATTAAGACACTATTGAAATATATAACTACTTAATTTCTTTAGGCTGTCCACCTTCTCCACCACTTTCCATCCCATGTTTTTGTTGTCTTTTCCACATAAAAGAGAAAAAATACTTATGATTGCATTATTAGCAAAGTTTTTTTTTTTTCACCATTCTTCAGAGAACTGATTTATTTGCATGTTAATATTCTTATCCATATACAAAAATGTGCACCATAAATAGTTTTATAAGGGAAAACCAGCCAACTAGAAATCCTTCCTTTATTTTAAAGATAATAGCTCCATTTGTTTATTGCTTCTGCTGTTGATTTTTTCCAAGCAGAACAGCAAATCTGCTCTCAGTTAGGGGAGCACAACCCTCCCATGGCCAGAGTTCAGTACATATCCCAGGGTACCTTTCCATAGTAAAACACCCTGCCTACTTCAATGAAGCTGCTCACAATTAACTCTTCTGGATGGGGAGATCCAAGTAACATAGCCTTTTATTGGTTGCCTCGGGGCTACATTTCATATGGCCTGAATTCCACCCAACTCCCCCGGTGCACGCTCCGCAGGGAGAGTTGCTGCAATTGGAGGGGAGCCTTGGGCAGGCAGCCGGCGGGAAGCTGTGTCCACGAGGGCTCTAGTGAAACATGGGAGCATCCCCTGGACAAAAAGAGAGGCCAGCTACTGCTCTGTGGTTGAGCCTGGGTTTGGTTCAGCTGGACAAGCAAGGGTGATTTTATATCCAGCAAGTGATGTTTATAAAATTTACTCTTCTATTATTTTTTCTTCAGAAATGTCTTACTTTTTCCATATGTTTGTGAGCCAGGGTCGAGTAGAAGTCCAGATAGATCAGCATCAGCAATTGTTTTCCTTTAATAATTGTGTTTGACAACTGTTAAAACACAGACTGTAGTGAAATCATCGCTACCCCTTTATTATGGTAAACTACTCGATTTTTTCCAGTGGTTTGAAGTAAACACTCCAAACATCCCTAACAATTGGTTGCACCAGGACGCACAGTAAACTCAACATAACAAGCACACTGGGGGCAATATGTTGCTGCAGGGTGAACTAATGCCAAAGAGCCACAGCACTAATGACTTAATTACTGCCTTGGTGGTTGTCAGGATGACACCAAAACATCAAACAAACTGAATCTTCCTCCCCAGCTGGGTTAAGGTCTCTTCTGTTTTCCTGGTCAGGTCATCATTTCTCTCACAGGAGCTTTATATCTATATTTTTACAAATTTATACCAGAGAACTGCCTCATGGCCTGCGCTGATGTTCCCAAAGTGTTCTGTATTGGACTGTAGCATCCTGAATCCTTTTTCCAAATGTGTTTTTGTTTTGAGTAGGACAGCTGGAGAGACTCATCTTCCATATCGCAGCAAGGAAACCCTGGGATGTATCCAGGGTTGTGAGCTGGGAAAAAGGGGGGATACTAGACAGGTCTTAGCTGCCACCAAGGAAGGGAACAGATCCTTACAGATTTTACCTAGAGTATTTCCTTGAAAATAGATGACTTAGTCAGCAAAAAGAGCATTTTAGTATGTCAGGCTTTAACATTGGTCTAGTTCTTGCCAGTCTCCTTTCTGAGCCCTGTTGCTGTCATGCCCTCCCTCCATTGCCATGCACTTCAGGCATCCCCAAGACCTAAGTCTCAAGTAGCAAAGGTTCAGACTTTTCCAGAAAAATATTGCTTAGCTGGAGCCAGTCATTACAACTTTCCTCCTCATTATGGATCTTACAGGAATGAGATCAAGCAAATACAATCAAAAGCATGACTGCTCAAATATAAGATCCGGGGGCATATTTAACTCATGTGCAGCCAGAAAGCAATTGTCAAGAGTTTAATATGGTTCAGAATGTTCTTGGTTTTCCTTGTAAAACAGTCTCCTTTAAACAGGATTTTTGTTACTCACCCTGTGGACACAAGGAGAGAGTGCCAGGTGATTACAGCAAAATGTTCATTCAGTTGATTTGAGGAAGGACATTCATTCTTTCCTTCATAGCTTATTTGATATAAGCTGATCATACATTTTAAAGTTGATCTCCTAAAATACCAGAGCAGTTTGCTTCATGTACCTTCCAAATCATTTTCTTCTGAGAAGACATTGATCAGACAACCGTGAATATCAAAAAGTAGAATGGATCAGTCAAGATAAGGCCCCTTTTCCAAAGATCAGAGGCTTATCCAGACCTGACCCACATAAGCCAGGCTGGTTAGATCTAGGAGCACTATAGCCCTAGGGTCAAAAAACAAACGAAAGTTAACACAGAACTGGCCAAAAGGGGACAGTAAATCAATTATTAATCCATCTCTAATACAAAGGTTCAGGCTTTCCTAAACTCTGGGTTTCCCCTCATTTCCTCTGGGCACTTTTTAACAGCTGGATGAGTGGGATAACTTGGCTTAAAGATGTTTTTCCTGTACTGGTTCCTAGTTTGCAATCAAAAAGGGCTCAAGATCACAAAAAGCATTCCGGTCTGAAGAACAATGGTCTCCCCCAGGTATCGAGAAATATGATAGAATCAACAGGACACAGTCACCGGCATGCTTGGGATGCTTTGCATCCTCTTGGTGATACAAACCAGTCATAAACCTGGGCTGTCTGTGGAGCCACATAATGCAGCCAAGGAAAGGTTGGATCAGCATTATGTATCCACCAGCATTATGGATCACATGCACTGAGAAGCCCCTAAAGAATTATCCTTTCATAGAGGTCTCTGGACCTTAATGAAACACTGCCTGATATCATGACTTTTATCATCCTAATCACAGAAATCAGTACAAAACAGAGGACCTTGGAGCCAAGTCATTCAGCTGTACCAGGTGTTTTGAAATTCCCCAGAGGAAATGAGGGAAGATGCAGAATGTAACAATAAAAAAAACCCAAAACTTTAAAAGATTAACAAAATTATAAACCTCCCTGCTTTACAAGTAAGACTGCAAGAGAGTGAGCAATGCTGGACTGCCAGGGTGGAATGAGGCTGGAGCAGCTGGCACTGAGTCAAAGTCAGAGAATGCTGCTTCCTGATGGCTGGTTCAGGCAGAAGTCACCGAGGGGGTGAGCAGAGCAGCCAGAGGCAGCACCACGACCCCTCTATCAGTGCTCAAGATCTTTGCCACTGGCTGGGCTAGGTCAGAAGAAAGCCTTGAAAATGTGCTACTTCTTCCCTAGGGACACTTGAGGTTCGGGGTCTAATCCACTGTACTACTGTCTGCCAAAGAAACTTCCCTAGATTATGTTAGGTATTGGAGGGGATTACACGTGGACAGAGCCTGGGTTTTAGGCCCCTAAACCACATCATGCAGCTCAGTGCAGGAACACTTCAGTTCTATCTATGTGAGCAAATAAAATTGGGAATGTTTCCAAGCACTGAAAATTGAACCTCTTAAATTTTTTGAATGGCCTGTGCTCTGTGGTGATGTCTCAGGCCAAACCATTCCCAGACACATCCTGAAAGTTAGTGCAGTCAGAGACTGTAGTTGCTGGAGCTGTCCCACTTTGGAGACAAACAGGTTCTTGATGTGCTCGTGGCTCTTCAGCTAGACAGCAGACCAGGCCATGCTTAATTTTCCAGTAAGGACTGACCTGCTGGGACTACTTCAGCTCTGCTGGGCATGTCAGACTGCCCATAGTTCTGGTTTTAAAGATTGCTGTGTTCCTAGAAAGGAGACATGTTTCTTGTTATCTTATTCAGAGTCATCTTTAGCAGAAGATTTATGTATGGAATAATGCATTTATTTGAAGCATATATTTTAAAAACAATGAGATAAAGTCTCAAAATCTAAACCAAAATCCAATTCTTACGACTAAACTAGCAGCAAGAAGTCTTCATGCTTTTCCAGTCCCCTAGGTAGCTTGCTAGGAACATCAGGCAGCTGTTATGACTGACCTCAGGTAGGCTGCAAGCATCCTTCCTTGCTTTAACTATTCAAAACACCTCCTGAAGCCACTCTGGGCAGTTACTTACAGGGCTCCTTTCCCACTGCCCTGGGGAATGACCTACTTCGTCTTCTCCTTTCCTGTTTATTTGCCTTGTTCCCTGTGATTGGATGCTGAGGCATTGCATGACAACGTGGGGAATGAAGTAATTTCCTCTTTTCATACCTTCAGTCTCTGAAGTCATTTCCTTCCCCCACCCACTCAGCATTTCTTAATATTTCTATAGTGTATGTTATTTGCCACTTTCTTGGCTTTATTCTGCTTTCTTCTCTCACAGCCAAAGACAGACATATCAATAAAATATTTCACATCAGGCCATGAGAAGTATGACTCTAGCAAAGAATGCTGTATAGGTCAAAACTGCTCTTTGAGACTAGTATATAAAGAGAAAACATAGCATAACAGCAGGTTACCTGCATTACTGAATTGTGCCCCTGGCTGGAAAGGGGGCAAAGATGAGTGGAGCAGGATGCTCAAGTAGCCTTAGGTGCTTTATAGCTGTAATGGAAAGCTAGACACCTAGAAATTTAAAAGCCAAATCTTGTATAAAATCACCCATAAAGAGTAGCATCACCATACTCTTTTCCTCCATGGCAGGAGTCTATCTATCAACAGGAAAGATCAGCTGAAAACCAAAATCAAGTAAGTATGATCTACCTACTGATAGGCACGCTGTCCTGCAGAAGCCAGGTTTCCAGTGGGAGCTCATTTCAGAGCTAGGGAACTGGGGCTAGTGCAGTCCAGGCACCAGCATTGATTCCTTAGGCCACAAAGTAAGAGATTTCCTCTTGGTTCCTGCTATCCCAAGAGCCTACAGGTGGGCTGTGGTGATCTGTCCTGTTGTGAGACCCCACAGCATGGCACGCCCGACAGCTGTGACTGTTTGCAACCAGAGACAATTTAAAGTGAAGCTCATGTATTTAAGTCACAACAGAGGGTTCCATGTACTGTGTTTCCCCACAGCCTTGCCAGCCTTTTCCATTTCAGTTTCAGGGCATACTGGAACAATTACAGGGCCAAGAATTCACACAGGATCTGTGCCCTCGAGAACTAGTGCGAGATATGCCCGAGAGTACATCTTGCTCCCTGATTGACTTCACTTGGGAATTTAGGAATTCCTTTTCAAACAAAAATACATAGCTGGAACTAATTCAAACCACAAAGGAATAAAGCATAGAAATAAAATCAAACTAATAAATCAAGATTACAACTCTCTCAAAGAAAGATGTGTTCTAATTCAGCCACAGGTTATGAGAGTTGATGCAGGAATAAATAGAGGTAACTCTATAGCCTGTGATTGCTGCTGGTCATATGAAATAATCCTGTTAGTCTCTTTTGTCTTTAGTGTAAGCAGTGCAAACACAGCTGTGTGAATGATGCCAAGGTCTCTTTTTGCCCACAGTGGCTGCCAGCTATCAATTACACTTGAGGTGCCACAGTGAAACAGCTGAGGACTCTCCACAGATAAAGAGAGGAGCATCCTACTTGGCAAAAGCACCTTCTTGAGCCACAGCCAGAGTCCATAGCCCAGGAATCACACTCCACAAGTGTCTTTGTCTTTCCAGTTACAAACTGCCGTTTATGGAGAAAGAACTCAATGAAAAATGAGTGCTGCAGGATGCACTCTTCAAATTGACAGAAAAAAATTCTTACCAAAATTTAGGTTAGGTGATAATGATAAGAAAGGATGTTGGTAGGGAGAGGTAAAATGTATTTTCCTTAGTTCTCTTTGTAAACCCTGACTCGGTGATACTGTATTTATCCTAAGCACATAATCACTTGTATATACCAGGGAAAGGGGTTGGAAATTTTGGGAAAACATTGCATTGGACATTCTGTCATTGTTGCATTTTAAAAGCAGCAAAAGCCCTCTGAGAAGATTCATGCCCTTTTTTAGTCAATGACAAACAAATATGTAGTCCAGAGAAAAATCCATTCTCTTTCTTTTTTGCAGTCAGTGTGACTTTTCATGGGAACATGTATTTTGAGTATGTTCACAGCTTTGCTACCACCAAAGATAAAAGAAGTTTCAACTGCTCCAACCAAAACATTGTGGAGACAACTTTACATGAATTTTGAACTATCACAACAAAATTCAAACAGAAGTTGAAAGCATAATATATTTTTTGTTCATATGTGAATACTTTGCTGCGAAAACAAGTCATACCCGTGTCTCAGCCCACAGTAAGTGCCTGCAATTCAAAACAATGATTCAGCACAGGGTATGTGAAGTTGTGAACAGTTTAACGATTTTTTTTCCCCTCAAAACTTTTGGCACTTCAGCCTCAGATGCTATTTGTACAGAGCAAAAGTTCAGGCAGGCTTTTCAAACTAAAAAAAAAACCTGAGAGTTTTCTGTTCATGCTTAAATGCTTGAAGAACAGTTTAAAGGCTATCAATTAAAAGGCTTTACATTTCAAGCCCATTTGGATTTCTCTGATGATGTTTTCCAGAAGATCTGTGTGTTCGAAAGCAATGCAAGGGGGGACCTGCAAAGGCTGCTTTCTGTTTCTTGCTCAGATGAGTGGCCCTTGCTCCTGTACCTTCCCTCTCACCCTCTTGGGCCGGCTCTCATCTCTGCATAGACCTTTATTGCAAAGGATCTTCCCATCCATACCCCCCGGGGTGACAGGGTGGTTGCCACAGACTGGGTCGGGGTTACAGCCTGCTTGTAGCCAGCCAGACAGATGGTCTGTAAGGCTCTGACCCCAGCTGTAGGATGCCATGACTCACACCTGCCCTTGGGAATGCTGCGGGGAGTTTCCTCTCATCGCCTTCCTGGAAAACCAGCAGGAGCGAGTGGGGTGCCAGACGCTCCCGAGCTTCCAGGTAAGAGTTACCTGGCATCCAGACAAGGGGTGAGACAGGCTCAAAATGGAAACTCCATCTCCTTTCCCGCAGGATCTCACCATGCACAGGGGTTTGTGTCACCCTCGAAAGCGAGTTCTACACCTCCTAGGAAAGCCCAGCATGACATGTCAGCATCCTCCAAGGATGAGGCTTCTTGTCCAGCCAGCAGCCTCAGTGCCTGGAAGGTGATGTCCAGTTGGGCAGCTGCCCATCACCTCTGTCCAGTGATTTTCAAGCTTCAGCGGTGTAGTCACCACCAAATCTCCCCATGGAAGCACAGATTCTTGGGTGGCCAGTTAAACTGATTGATATTTCAATTGTCCAAGGACCTGCAAAAGCGAACCATAAATCCAAGATTTAAAAATCTAGGAGATGGAGGGCATCCAAATGAAACCCCTGTGAGGTATTAAAGCCACATTTTGAAATAAAAGTATTAAATGTTGTACTTTGCTCCATCTTACTTTTGGAATGATAACTCAAACCCAAATGTTCTCTGAGAAGCGTGAGATATAAAAAATGTCTAATTCTTGTGCATTTATTTTAGTTTTAATTTGTGTTGTCGTTTTCCAAGAGTAAACATCCATCTGCAGCCAAATCAGCAGAGCATAACAGGAGAGGGAACCAAGTGCTTTTGTGCCAAATTTTGGTTAACACAAAATAGGAAATTTTTTTTCCAGGAAGAATTTTAACTGTCAGGGTACACGGTAGCAATCTAAATATATGCAAGGTGTAAGATGAACAGAGAATGTCTAAAGTTGTTAAGGAGGTGGTGGTGACACTCAAAGAAGTAACATTAAATACAAAAGAAACTAATTCTTAACTAATAAACAAAGATAAATTGAAATGCAGTAACTGCTGACATTCTTGTTCCTCATTATTAAAGCGCCAAGCAGGCTTATGAAGTACAGAGCTTGCAAGACAAAAGGAGATATTTTTAAACAAACTTAGAAAATCCAGGAAAGAATGCTGAATTATAAATGTCTGGGCTGATTCATTACACTGACTCTAGATGCGAGTCACTGCAACGCCACATTTTTTTAAGTAGAATAATTTGAATATAAATTTCAGTATAAATTGAAATTAAGATAATGGTATAACCATATAGTATAAGTTTTTTTTTTAAAGCATCAAAAATGTATCATGAAATCTAGTACTCTGCAGCTTTTTTGGGCACAAGGGAAAACATTAGGATAAAGGTTATTTTTTCTTCTCATAAACTGGTTTTATTCCTGGAAAGAAATCCTTGTCTTTGTCTCAGTGAAAATTTTCAAGTAAAAATGAAATATTGAGATTCAGTGCTTGAGAAAACAATGCTCTTAAGAACAATTGTAGTGTCCCTTGGAAAACAAATAATTTTCTTATCTTTTCTTTTTATTATATACCTTACATTTATTTTAATCCTTGAAATCTTGAAGCAAAAACTAGTTTTTGTCAGTGATGCATTTCCTTCCCTGAAGTACCAATGAGGGAAAACAGAAAAAAGGTTCTTATACGTGATCATAAATAAAAATTTATTAAATATCCACTATGAAAGATCCTACCTTTCCTGTTCAGATTCTTATTTACCTATTTATACTACTAAGAAGACAGGTTACAGAAAAATGTTTTGTTTCGAATTCTGTAAACAAAATTTGTAAGCTGAGAATTGTGAAAGGAAAGTTGATCTCAGACAGCCTTGGATTAATTTTCTTTTACATCATTAGCCAAATTTCCTCTTCACTCTTCCTTCTAAACTCCGTTTTGTAAAGTTCTTTTTTTGTTTTGGGGAGGGGGGTTTTTTTGTTTTACTCAGAGGGTGAAAGACAATTTCCATCCTACTCAAATCCCATATGAGGAATCTGCATTTATTTCCTGCGAGCAAGTATGGATTTTCCACTTATATCTTCTCAGACCCCGATCATAATGGCATCATGTCAGCAGCTTTGCAAGAGATCGCATGTGTTTTCCAAGGTCTGGTGATGGAAAATCTGGAAAGCAATATTTCTTGTCTCTCAGAAGGCTGTTTATCCTCAAAAATGTTCAGTTATTTAGCCTTTTAGCAATTACCCATGCCTAATTTGAAGACCGTTCGTCCAGGAGCTAAAGCATTGAGTTGTGATGAATCATTTGTTTCTTTTATGGGGATTAATTGCATTGCTAAACAAAGACTAAGTTGCATAATTTTTTTTTCCTTTTTAGTGAATAGAAAAGTGACAAAGGAATGAGGAATATATATCTACATCTGCAGCTATAGCTATAAATCGGTTTTTTGGGGTTTGGAATTCCTTTCTTAGAGGCTCCATTTTTGGTACTGCCAGTACTACCAGCAGAGCCCGCTATGGGACCACTCAGATCTGGAAGAGAAAGGTGGACATTCATGGCCAGATTTCTGAAGTTTCACTGTTTTCATACATCACTGGAATTAGGTTTCACAAAGAGCCACCACCCATCAGGCTCAAGCACCTACTTATCCATGGAAGAGGAGACACCAAGTGTCACCCAGCGGATGTTGCCCTCAGCAGATCAGCAGTAATCTCAGAGGTAGCACCACGTCCACCTAAGCTCATCCTTCCTGATTTTTTGCAATGATTTGCTTAAGTTGAGAGTTAATTAAGCTTCCCAGCTGGTCTGGGAGACAAGGCGTCAGATGGGCGTAATGTATTCAGCAGCGAAGGGACAAGGAGTATTTAGGTTGATTGTTAAGCAACAGCACTACGTGCTGTGGGCAAGAAGGACACAATGCCAGCTCTGGAAATTTCACAACTGTTGAGGTTTTTTTGTCAAGACTTTGTAATTGAGGCTTGCGGGGTTAATAAACAACAACCACCACCAAAAGTAACACTTATGACAGGAGAGAAGAAAAGGACAAGAAGAACACTTTGGACTGCTTGCAGTTGTTATTCTGCTAATACTCCAGTAAGAAAGTGAGAGGTCTTTTGTGCCTTTTTTAGTCCAATAGCACGTCTCTGAATAAATCCCAGAAGGGACATGCTTTTGAGCACGAAGATGAAAGTGGAGGCTAAAGCAGGCAGAGGGAGAGGTGGTTTTGGCTAGACCCGAGCAGCTGTGCTTTGTATGTCCAAAACCAAAACCACACTTTGACTTTGGGCATTAGGTGTCACTGGACTGGGAGCAGTGTGTGCAGAATGGGGCCACGCATGGTTTAGCACAGCCCTGTGCAAGCAACCCAAGGAAGGGCACAACTTTCTCATGTAGAAGACAGAAGAGTGAGCAAGGCAAAGCACAAAAACAGAGCTGGGAGCTGGAGCCACAGGGAAGAGAGGGCATGGCAGGAGAGTGGTTCTCGCTGAGCTTGGTGTGTAGTGTCCAGAGCACCTGGGGTGATGTGGGTCAAAGCTGAGGTAGCAATGAGCTCAAACTCTGGTCTACAGTTGTAGACCCCACCTCCTCGCCATGGATGTGCAGATAAGAGATTTATCTCTGAGGTAGATGGACATTTTTATTTTCTTCACATGTGGAGCCCTGGGTTGAACCACTTGCTTTATCTCAATGAATGAAGGAAAACCAAGAGAAAGTCTTCTATGCTTGCTGCTAGCCATGGCAACTGCAGTAATAAATGTGTGCTGAGACAAACCTACCCCAGCTGGGCTCACATGCACAAGTAGTAGTGCAGGCTATGGTTGCTTAATATCCCAAATGAGTGGCTAATTACTTTATGAGCTAATTAAGAGTACCTAGGCACCATCTATGCAACCTGGTAAAAATAGATGTCATGCATTCAAAACCAGGTCAAACACAAAGCAATGCAAAAGAAGTGTTCTGTAGAAGGGTGGATGATGCGTCTCTGTCCTTTGCCCACATGCAGCCACTCTCATGAGGGCACAGCATGGCCAAAACTGAGCATGCAAACCCTCCAGGATTGGTGAAGCTGGGCATTAGTGTTAAAGAAGCAGAGTTTATAAACCAGAACAGTGCTGAACTTAGATACTGCCCCATGATCCTGACAAATCCCCATATAAATAATGCTGAAAGTCCAGCCAGATCAGGCTTTTGTGTAGGCAAAATGTTTCTTACCGCTATACAGAAAGCATAAACCACAGACAGACAGCAAAATTATACTTTCTTGTGTCCAAAAACTGGAGTGCTGGAGTCATGGCCACAGGAGGGATTCGTATGCTGCAGATTAGTGTCAATTGCTAAAATTAAAACAAGTTATTTGAGCCACTGGAAATTCAAGTGTTCTTTCCCCATAGAAGGAACCTCTTCTACTTGTGGGGTTACTCCAAGCTGCCTCTGGAAGACACGGGCAGCACAGCACAACCACAGAGAGGCCACTGAAAACAAGAGGCAGAAGGGAAACAGAAGAAGAGGAATTATCTGAGGGGTGGCAACTCAGTGTATATTTTTCTTAGTGTGCCCAGTTCACTGCTGCTGAATAAAAAGAAGAGAATGATGGTGGCATTAATTTGGTTTTTTCTTAAGGTGAAGGGTTGTGTTAGCCTAGATGCATGAAAATATAAAGTGAATATTACTATTATAATACAGTTTTAATATACTGCATATGCTATGTGTGTCTAGTATTTTCTGGACTGTACAAATCTCTGCAAATTAGCTGCAAGACACTAAAAAATGCTTCTGTGGCTGCAAATTAAAATTTTTTGAACTTTTGCTTTGCAGGAAATGTGACTTGTTATCCCACCCAAGACCTCCCAAAAATGCAATTTTGAAATATATCTCTCCCACAAATCCTTTGAGATTTCAGTTCAACAGAGGAGTTATGGGGAAGATTCACCATTACAAGATTTTGCAATGATTTGGAGTTTGAAGCTGTCTGAAAATAGCAGATCATCTGAGAGCTGGACTATTTCTGTCCTGGATTTAGACACACTTCTACTGACTTAGCTGTCTCTTATCACTCTCTTTAGTTGCCTTTGGATTAATGGTTTCTGCTTTTCTGGCAATAGATTGTCTTGGTTTCATTTTAAATACCTGGCCAACACTATAAGTGGGTCTCAGGAGCTACAGTTCCAAAAGCAGTAAAATACTATGGAGTAATCCAAGAGGTAGGGAGGTAATATGTTAGCAGGCAAACACTTGTTTAATGTGACAGCACTTACAAATGCATGCTATAATTTTAGACAATAATTCTATCTGATGAGCATAAGAATGAGTGCCTTTGTTGTTTAATACCACAACCTTTTATCTGAACATCTGCATCTTTCCAAAGTAAACTCTACTGGTTAAAGCTTGCTTCCCTTCTTAACACTTCTGAGGAGGGGCTAGATAAAGACCACTTGCCTGTGGTCTGGAGGTGAATCCACAGCTTGGATAACTGGGGTAAAGTGCTTCTTGCAGCAAGACCTGCTCATTCCCCACAAACATACACATATTTTTGGGGGGTGAAAAACACTGGTGCGGGGAGGAAGGACGAGGGTAGGAAAGGAAAGTAAGCAACATGGCACTGGGACAGTACAGGGGAAGGCTAAAGCTCACAACTTGTCCATTCTTTTCTTTTCTTTCAGGTAGGAGGACATGGTTGTTGGAACTGTTTTTTGACAATAGGTCACCACCACTTTTACTTTGCAGAAGACAATACTACCACCAGCCTCTGTATTTCCCCCTTTTCTGTGCATGTTTTATTCTAATGGCTGCTGGGTTGCTTGTCAGCTCTGAGAGCCCCTCCAGCACCAGCGGGTTTCCTTGATGATTCCTCAGCCGCTGAGCACGGAAGCTACGCCAGTATGTGCACCTGGGGTCAGGAGGAAAATAATGGAATCGATTCCAGAGCAGCTGCACAAGATGGCCATAAACAGGAGGTATTTTTCTTTCCTCTTGCCTGCTCAATGCAGCTCTGGGAGAGCCGTGCTCCTTGCTGGATTGTGGCTCTTCCCTTGCCAGAACAGATACCCATTTGGCATTGCAAAGCCCAGAAGAGGTTACCCGGTCAAGGTGGCTGTCTGGAACAGTCTAAACAGATTCAGTGTTTCTGGGAATTACCACTCCGTTGGTCAGAGCACTGGTTGTGTGGCTGCTGGCACACCAGCTCTACAAACAGAGAAAATAGTGTCAGGACTATTTTAATAAAGGATTCCAATGGGAGTCAAAGCATGTTGATGATTTCTTTCATGTGTTAATGCCATTAGCTACCTCAGGCATTAAGCGTGGGGAGTACCAGTAACTGACAGTGCACTGAGTAGGGAATGAATCATTTTATTTTTATTTAAGTAACTTTGTTGTTCTCATGAAATTTGGCCTCAGCAACATTGT
Organism: Nicator chloris; assembly: GCA_013400495.1. Taxonomy (NCBI): domain Eukaryota; kingdom Metazoa; phylum Chordata; class Aves; order Passeriformes; family Pycnonotidae; genus Nicator; species Nicator chloris. The sequence goes on from WAAE01021353.1 coordinate 81,512, forward strand.
CAGGTTTCAATTAGTGTTGGTAAGTCTGGTTCAGAAAAAAAAAAATTAAACTTGATACATGATGTGTTACTAGAAATTTGACAAAGAATGCCTTCCAGCCCCTTTTAAAGTGGTCTATGTCATGAAGGGCATTGAGAAAAAACAGGCCCATGGCAGAGGAACTGCTCTTGTATCCTGGTTTTCCGTGGAGGATGTAAATAGAGAAAGTTTCCTTATGTTTCTCTATGGCCAGCCCATCCAACTTGCAGGCATCTCTTAGGTCAAAATACATACGTGTTGTATAAATTAAGCTTTGGTGCCACTTCCTTAGCAAAGACTGCTGAGATTTGTTAGATTCATAGCAAAAAAACACATCACAGCTGGAGATGGGGACTTCTGAAAGCAAGAGAAACAAACACATGAGCAGCCTTGCAACCAGAGAAACATTTTCTTTTGTGCTGATCCTGATCAGCTGCATGCTACTTTTCTGTTTGAAATGTAGAGCAGAAACAAGAGTTTGGACTCTCTCTCTGGAGATTGAAAGGCAGAACCCCAGAGGTGACATTCTTTGCTCTAAAATTAAGATCTTCAAAACCCTATGTAATGGTGTCCTCTCCTCCCCAAACCTTCATGTGCCTGAAAGCCCAGATCCAGAGGGGATTTGGTCCTAATGAGGACCTACAAGTCTCCTACCTCCGGTGTCTGCTTCTGCTCCCTCCCCTACTGCAAGCCCGGCTGGGGAGCGAAGCTGCCTGCCTGGAAATTCACTGTGTTTCTTTGCAGGGTTAGTCTTTACCTAGTTCAGCCCTGAGAGCTAGCTCCCTGCCCAGACGACCTGGATGGAGAAGGGTAGAACACCAGCTCATCTGACTAAGGTTGACTTTGACTTACAGGGAACTGATCTTTCCCCTCCACCAGAAACGTGGCAGCTGTCCTGGCCTTGAGCTTGGCATTGCCTAACTTATTTTGCTAAGCAGACCTAGAAGTATCAAATCAGTTCCATGGAGAGTGAAAAGCATTTCAAAAGTAATTAATATGAAATCTCCTTGAGTAAATTTCAATGGGCAGACGCCTGTCTCTTGATACAGACCTAATTACTGAGTCATTCAGTAAACACAGGAGTAATGCTATTAGTTAAGCACGCAGAGTTGACTCTCTTTAATCTCACCGAAGAGTCTGGGGATTTCTATCAGAGCTTTAGAGCCTTCAGGTCAGCATACACCTAAAAATGACTGAAAACCAGAGCTTTTAAAGGTTAACCCCAAAGTCTCTATGCTATATACAAGAGAGAGAAAAACAACAACACTGCAGATGTGCTCAGGCACACTAGTCCATGTACCTAAGTCGGTCAAGCCCGGAGGAACCGTCCTGGGAAGTTAGAGGATATTTTATTATTGCTCCTGGACTTCTTTGCTGAGGTTACCAGTGGGTGTGCCAATTAATTCCAATGCTGGCTGAGTTTTAGTAAGTGGCCACCTAACATTCAAGCGATGATTACCAAATAACTGCATGTATTTCTTCCCCTCCAGACGTCAATGTATAAGCTGTCAATAAAATGAAACCTTTTTTTAGCATGTGAAGACCGATGCGTATAAACACCTGTGTATACATATGATCTTTCTTCTTGTTTGTTTGATTTTGTTCTGAATTATAAAATACAATAAAATCTCCTGAAAAATTGCCTATTATGAAATTGCCATTACAGGTGGATATGAAACTTTGAGGCCTGGGTGTAAAAATACTATACATCTTCAAAGGAGATAAGAGCACTTTGTGTGACTGCCAGCCACAAAGTTTGGCTGTGCATAGTGTCATCATTTCACCAGCCAGTTGACAGCTGATGTAGGCAGAAGAACAAGACAGGTGATCAGAAATATTAAAAAGGTCTCAAAATGAACAATGAGAAAAGCAAAATGTGCTATCGAACCTGTTTGACCTGGAATGACAGTGCATTATGCCTTAAAATTGCTAAATCTAGTTCCCACTCCTCCTCACTTCTCACTCATGTCTAGACCAAACACTGAATTTAAGGTACTTTTACCACAGCATCTGTTTGCTTGGGAACTTCACTGACCATCTTGATCACTCTGACTTTTCATGTCTGAAATGTGGTCTCTGGGTCAGCTGCTGCAGCTCTCAGTTTGCCTGTCTGCATTGTGCCTTCTCCTGACTCATAAAAGTCCTGGCTCATTAAGGAAGCCTCTGACGGTTTTACAATAGTGTCTACCCATTACATACATATGTTTAAATCTGTTTTCATCTGCATTCACATCCAACTAGTGCACAGCATTCACTTTGTAGTTCTGGCATAATAGCCACAAACCTTCTGATGCATTATGAAATCATATGTTTGCAGCCCTTTCTTTTCCTTAATGAATTACAGTGTAATCAGACCTCTCAGCATCAAAAAACCCAAAAAGTGAAGATGAGAAATACTTAGAAGACAGGACACAAATAATCTGAAATAAAATACCATGAGTGGCAGTGTTGGCATCAGTGGTTTGTGATTATCTGTTTTACACACACACAAATTGATATGATTCACTTTGAACGCTTGATTTTTTTTTCTGGCACAAAACAATTCAATTTGAAATCAGACTGATGAATGAAGGAACTGAACTATTGAAAGGGTAAGGAATGAATGACTGTAATCAGATTAGAAACATCAGGACTTTAATATTATAATTTAACTAATGATCGATAACTACAGGAACAGAAAAAGATGAAAAAACCAGATCGGGTTGTCCTTTCCCCTTGTGTAATCAATATGTATCAATTTTTAGAACTAATTATATAAGGATACCTTTCAAATATTGGCACTTTTCTTTCTGCCTTTACTTGTAACCATGATGGTACAAAGAAGAGGTTGGGACTCTCAGTACAAGAGGAACTTGTCTGCTTGCTGCCAGACCACTGAGGGTGTAAGGGGGAAGACCTGTCACTCTGCCAGAAAGGTCTCTTCTCAAGAAAAAAACACAGGCAGGATGAGCCATTGAAGTTTTCTTCTTATCTCTAGAGAAGATCATTAGGAAACTCGTGAGACCAGGTTGGTCAGGGAAAACCTGACAGCACACGTGCTTCAGAGGAATTCTTAGGAAGGAACTGAATTTGAAATTTCAGGCCCCATAGTCTTCTACAAACTTCCACAAAATAAGAGGCTAACAGAATTTCATGTAAAGCCACGGGTCTGAGTAAAACATTTCACTTTTATTTAGGTGGGAGTTTTCTCCCCATTCTGGTAGATAAGAGAATGAATCACTGGAATTTTTGTACTCTCCATTTCTAACCAGGGGGAAGGGAGGGCTGGTTATTTCTGGTAGGATCAGTGTTTGTAGTGGTTTCGCTCTGCATATTCCCCTTCTACAAAATCAGCTGCTCGTTGCCAGCGTTCAGAAAACAAACCCATCTCACCTAAAATAGGATAGACTTCTGAAAACTACTGAACCTTCTCTACAAGCCACTGTTTGGCCTGCTGGGATCAAGAGGAGAAAATGCAGCCTACTTTCTATGCTACTTCCCAGCAAATAATAGGGTCTGTCACACAGATGCCATCTGCAGTGAAAAACAGGAGGTCCTCACACTTTTTTTTTGAATTCCCTGTAAAAATCACTCAGCTTAGGCTTGGATTTTACCACCAAGACCACTGACTTGAGTGAAAAGCCAACCTTTAGCATGTGGGCTGTCATTGTGATTGGTATAGCTTTTCCTAATAACATGTTCCAGTCCTGAAGCAATATGAATTGCCTGGGGTTTTCAACATTTTTGACAAGGTGTCAGAGGGATTTTTTTATGTCTGACATTAAATAAAAACTTTTCCAAGTACTGGTTACCAGCACACAACCTTGCTCGAGATATGATCCAAGACTGAAGCAAAGGAAACTTGGCTGCAGGGTTGCAATGGCTTCATATCAGGCTCTTGCTCTTTCTTCCCCTTCTATTCCCTGCTAACATGGAGAGAGAGAGCAAAATATGAAGAAAGGAAAATAAAATAGACACATAAATCAAAATAAATTAAATGCAACACGATAAAAAAATTAATCTAAGAGTACTCCATTAATACTGAGCTGTTTTAGCAAGGGCAGAATCATTAATTTAACTCTGTATTTGAATATGCCCTCCTTTGGCAAGCTACTCTGCCACACTGGGGACAACAGGAGTTTAATCTATCAAAATAATGGTGAAATTACATGCATGAGACTATTGGCTACTTGCCATGTCTAATCATTTGTACTGCACCTAATTTCATTCTGCCTTGCTTAAAAAGAATCCTTTTCCTACTGAAATCAAGATTCGTGTTGCCATTAGCCTTAGGAAGAGTGATTCCAGACTGTTTTTCAGATGTTCAGAGCAAGTATTTCAGGATTTTTCATTTGTAAATTGACATGGCTCCCTGTAAATAGACAGGGCAAGATCTCAGGAGCCTCTGAAATGGGACAGCAGAATTACACTCTCATTGCAAAGAGCATTGCTCTTAAGCATGCAGCAAGGCTCTAAACCAGAAATCATGAGGAAAATGTGCTGCCATCAGAAAGGTGGGATGATGGTTTAGCCCCTAAGGAGGTCCCTAAGTCTAAATGATTATAAAAAAATCTAGTCTTTTTTGATGGAGCAGTGTGTATCTACTGAAAGACCAACCATGAAAACCACAGTAAAAGCTTACTGTTAACATGGTTGTCCCATAGGGGCTGTATAAGGGCTTTTTCACGTAATTATCCTGTGACTGTTTAAGATTCTGCCATAACAAGGATTTTCCCTTCTTTCTTTGGACTACAGATTTTGTCAAGTGCCGTAGGAATTTACTTGAAAAGGAAGGGGCTGAAATTCACTTACACAGAAGCTGACACATGAGCCCTGCAAAAACCACTTTACCACTCCCAGAGAAAGCATTAGTGTTATTTCCTTATTTTGAGCTATATGAGTTCACATCCTCATTTCTTCTATAGGCACTTTCACATCACACACACACACACAGAGAACATTATCTCCCTCTCATTCTCCTTTTGAGTTTATAGTCCACAGGTTCACTTCTTTTGCTGGGCCTCTCAGATCTTTGGAATCAGCACATTTATATTCAAAAGTTGAGGACAGGTATCCCATTGAGAGGAAAAAGGCATAAATCAGGTCTTGCCTCTGGCAGAAGCTCTTGGATGACCTTCAGAAATTTACTTGTGAACTCTGGCTCTTTTACCTATAAAATAAAGAAAACATTACTTCTTTTCTCTTACCTCATTAATGTAAACTGAAAAAATCTAGAGTTTAGACACTTTCTCATATATGTCTCAGTGCTATGAAGCTGTTAGCACTCTTTGGAGCCAGAGGTCTGCTACAGCAGACAACCTCCCTTGGCCGGCCATAGCTTGATTGCTCAGAATTTTATTCACAGGGCAATTGTCAAAGTTTGTAGTTGCCCTAAGTGTCCCTACTGTTTATAGGTAATTCTCTAACTTCAAATTGAAAACAGAAGGCTTGGTTGAGCCAAGCAATGACTCAGGTCAGTCTGTTATGTCAGAACAGCACTTGCCTCAAAAGTTGTCTTGTTCTCTGGATGCAGCTGTGCTCAAGCCAGGCATGTGTTGCCTAAAAAAATGTCTCTTTCTCTTTATGACTCAGAGGTGAATAGCCTGGGACATTTCTATGGATTTTACCCGCAATGTCAGATTACTTTTGTCATCAGTGCTAAATCCCTTCAGCAAGGCTAGGGGAGCTTTCCACTGGTCAATTTAAAGACCTGTCACACTGCCAATAGAAGCTAACAGGACTAAAGCAGGACAGAGGCAGAGGCTTTGTAGCCCAGTGGCTGTAGCAGTCAGATGGAATAAAACTGTCTGGTTTCTGGTCCCCCCTTCCATGCTTCTGTAGATTAGCCAGAGCCTATTACTCACACAGGTGATGTAGACTAAAAAAGTCACATCAGTCCCAAAGCCAGCTCCACTTGGAAGAAGAACTGAGTCTTGCCTGGAGTTATGGAGAGGAAACCTCTTCTCCCACTTCTTCCTGCAAGTCTGGTGTTGTAGTATGCCCTTCCTGCCCTGTACGTATGAAGACAGAACTCCTTCAATACCTGGATGATTGTGTAAGATAAGGGCAATAATTACATCATACAGACTTGTAACTCTTTTCATGGACAGCTTACAAAGCTCCTCAAAAACATCCATCAATTCTCACAACATGCCTAGGAGGTAGATAAGGTTTATTATGCATACAAGCCATCATTTATTGTGTACCAAGAGACACTACTCTATTGCTGATGCACCAAAGATAAACAACTTGCCCAAGCAAAGCCTGGCAGGGATCTTCGGGTTGCTCCAAACCATGTGTTTCAATCCTTAGGCCAAAGAAGTGTTTTCAAAGTTATTTAACCTGGCAAAAGTTAAGGCACTGGGTTACACCACTGCGATAATTCCTGCATTTCTGGTTTACCACAGCAGGGATGAGCATGGCAAAGGAGACATGAGAAGGGCTGATAAGGCTGGCAGTGTTCTCCCCACTGCTCTCCCGTGTGTGTGCACCTCAGCTCTGGCCTCCTGGGGCTGAGCACTGCTTCTAGACTGTGTGATGAGTCAAGGTACTGTGGCTGAGACTGCAAGCATTGGCTCTGTCACCAGGGAGACAGACAGACATTCAAAGAAACCACAGCCCTCTGGTTTCTTTGTCCTTGTTTGCTTAATCAAGTTTGGGCTGTGTGTGCGTGTACATATTTTTTCACCCACAGCACAAACAAATACTGCTTAACACCTGAGGGTGGCTGGCTTTCAGAAGTGCCTCTGGAAAGATGAGTCAGAGGAGGAGTAGTGGGAGGCTCCTATGGCATTCGTCCTAACGCGGGAAAGAGCATTCCCTCTTACTGTAAGTGATCTAATTATATTACTGTAAATCTCACTCTCACATGTTCAGCTACCTCCACATCGGCTCTCAGGCTGAAATTATGTAATTGTGGAAAACTCTCTGTCAAACAGAAGATTCCTGCTGCATGCCACATTGTTTGCAGAAGACTTGTATGTGAGAGTGAGCAGGGAAGGGAGACTTCAGTGCAGAAGACTGAAAGTGATACCTTCTCTAAAGGTCATGAATTTGTGCATTAAATTACACCATGGGCCTATAACAATTGCAGAGAAAATGAGCATTCTAAGAAAGGTATGTTGTTTTCTTCGGTGGGATAAATCCCATTTAGACAGGCCAATAATTTGCTCCTAATGTTCCAGCTAAAGACAATATTCCTTCTACTTCTTGTCCTCAGTCTCACCTAGTGCCACTGATCCTATCAGTAGGCTGCTGATAGAGCCCTGGCTTCATTTCAGTGGTCCTCCACCTGTACCCCCCTATAGGTGCTCCCCAAAAGCCAGCTTATCTCACACAGACCCCTATTGACATGGGAAGAGGACCCAGGACCAAGGAGCATCCGGGTAAAAGAGGATCAAGGTGACTATCTGGGATCGACAAGCACTTGGGCTGTAAAAGGTGCTTTATGGCTGTGCCAGTTACTATTGCCATGGCCAGCTGACCAGGCCTCGTTAAGTGAGTGTATGGATGTGACTACCATTGGGGCCTATTGGGGGAGAGGGTAACCATAGAACCATGGAATGGTTCTGGTTGGAAGGGGTCTTACAGATCATCTAGTCCCAAACCCCCCCACCATAGGGATGGACGCTTTCCACTAGAGCAGCTTGTTCAAATCCCTTTCCAATCTTGTTGGGAACACTTCCAAGGATGGGGCATCCCAAAATGCTCTGGGCAACCTGTGCCGGTGCCTCGCCACCCTCACAATGAAGAATTTCTTTCTATCACCCAACCAAAATCTCTCCTTTTTTTAGTTTAACACCATTCCCTCTTTTCCTTTCACTATCTGCCCATGTGTCTGTCCTTGTCTTTCTTATAAGCCCCCTTCAGATATCAGAAGGTGCTCTAAGGTCTCCCCAGAGCCTTCTGATCTCCAGGCTGAGCAACCCCAACTCCCTCATCCTGTCTTCATAAGGAAAGATACTCCAGCCTTCTCATCATCTTCCTCTAGGCTTGGTCCCAGCAGTTCCATGTCTTTCTTATGCTGGGGACCGAAGGGCTGGGTGCAGCACTCCATCTGGGGTCTCACAAGAGCAGAGTAGAGGGGGACAACACTTCCCTCAGCCTGCTGGCATCGCTTCTTTTGATGCAGCCAAGGATGCAGTTGACCTTCTGAGCTGATAGTGCACACTGACAGGTCATGTCCAGCCTCTCATCCACAAGAACATACAAGTCCTTCTCCCCAGGGCTGCTCTCCAAGAGTTCTTCTCCCAGTCTGTACTCACATCTGGGATTACCTCAGCCCAGGTGCAGCACCTTGCATGTGGACTTGTTGAACCTTATGACGTTCTCGTGGGCCCAATTCTCACAGGGGTCCAAGTCCCTCTGGATATCATCCCTTCCTTCTGTCGTATCTGTTGTATACACAGCTCAGCTTTGTGTCATCTGCTGAAGGTGCACTTGATCCCACTGTCTATGTCATTGATAAAGATATTAAAGAACACTGGTCCCAAAACATAGACACATGGGACAACACTCATCACTGGCCTCCACATGGACATAGAGCTGTTGACCATGGTTTTGTCTGCATTTGAAAAGGAAGGGAAGAGCACTTCCCGCAAACCTGCTCTCACTGCAGCTCAGAGACATCACTAGGAAGTGAAATGAAGCACAAATGGATGCAGCTGTGTGTGCCAGTGCTTGCCAGAGCAACTGAGCGGAGTTTCAGAGAGATACAAGTACCAAGGACACAGTTGGAGCAGCACCCTGAGCATGTCCCGAGAAAATCTCTGAAAATTCCTGGGGCAAAATATATACTGGAAAAGAAACCTGAATGGCAGAGGATCCTGAGCATGTCTCTGCAGCCTGGTGCCCCTGGCTGGTGCCATTCCACATGTGTGCTGAGCCAGCCTGGGAGCAGAGCCTGAGCTTGTCTGTGCCGCCCCTCAGAAGACGCTGCTGTGCTCAGCTGGCTGAGCTCCAGCCGCCTCCGAGCCCTGCCGAGCAGCCTGTCCGCGGCTGATCAACGGCACGTCTACACAGCCTCTGAGATGGTTCTGATTCCTTTTTAAAATTGGGTTTATTTCAACCCCTGCTCCGTTCAGAGAAGAAAAAAAACCCCTCAAAGTAAAACATGCATACCTTGTAAATAAGTAAGAACATCTCAAGCAATTGATTCCACCATCTTCTCCATTTAAGCCAGGCAGCCCACTTGGACTGTGCATTTGATAGTCATGCATTTGGTTGTTAAGACAGAAGAGGCAAAATTATTTCAAAAATATAGTTTCTAAAAGAGCCCAGAATTTGCTCTATCTTCCAGGAATCCAAATGTCAATAGGCCATGTAAAAAAGGGAGGGAAATTGTCCCCTCAGCCCATACTTCTAAATCAAAAACAAGCAAAGAAAGAAAAAAAATGTGTGGGGTTAACCAAGGACTAACACCAGAGTGCAAGAAATTGTCAGACAAAACAACTGCAGTTCATATGAACCCCTTTCTGTTTGGTAGGACTACACTTGCACCTCTGCACAATGTCCACATTCAAATTCTAGCTAAACTAAGGAGGGGTGAAGAAGTGATTTTTCTGAGGTAGGCACAAAATGGAAATATGAGTGGGGAATTTGTGCCAATGCTCTGCCACAGAAAGAGGGAATATAAGGGTGTAACAACAGCATGACCAACAAGATGCTGAAAGCAACCTGAAACAGCCAGGGAGTATGTGTCTAAGCTCCAAGTAAAACTTTTTTTCTCTAGTTGCTATTGTCTCTATAAATGTGTGATGAAGACCAAACCTCACATTATGCCCTTTAAGAAACACAACACATCTCATTCTCTCAAGAAGTGAGTTTTCTGTAACTATGGTAGTTGATTGTTTATCCTGTGAATACTTTCAAGAAACACACATATGCCACATAAACTCTATAAATTGCACTGAATTTTTATGTACACATGGACATTCCAGTTGACCCATCAATACACATATGCTGAATTTTATCTGTTTTCTTATTATTTATTGCAGACACATGAAAATCAGAGGCCAAATAATGTAGATTTATTTAGGTCCCTGTCCTGCTTCAATTGAGTTGAAGTGCGTATCTTTGATGTTTTCCAGTGTTCTTTCCTTCCACACGAAAATCCCACCTGTTGGCATCAGATGAGTAACTGGAAATCTCAGCCTGTCTTTAAGAATCAGAATTCTGGCCTTTAAGGCTGCAAGCATGTCCTCAGGACATGAAACCGAAACACTCAAAGACCCAAAGGCAATAAAAAAAGGACCTGAAAATCATAATTGTTCAAGACCCTGAAGTTTTTAAGACACTCCCAAGATTTTGGGGGACAAAATTGGCAGGCCTGGAATTTGTTGACTTGCACTGGGAAAGCCATTGCCCATGATGTCAGCACCTCCTCTCCCGGAGGGCTGGATGTGTCTCTTCTGCCCACAAGGTGCTGGTGATGCATCTCTACCAAGGACAATTTTCTAGATTACTCTGAGTCACCCCACTCTCATTAAAGAGAAAAATATTTTAGAAATTTAACAGGATTGAACAAATAGTGCTACTCTGTTTCAGATCCTCAATATGCTCTAACATCTTTGATCTCTCAATTTTACAACACCCTTTTGTATATAGAAATGGGGCATAAGGTAGCACAGAATTCTGGATTAATTAACTTGCCAAGGTATGGAGTGTAGATAGGAAAGCATAAATGTAATGAGATATCTGTAAAGTGTCATTTCAGAGCTGAGCACAGGTAACAAAATGAGTGGTTAATCCTTTTACTCAGTTGTGACAGATGTATATGCTGTGTGTGTGATTTCCCAGAATTACTACATTAAATAATTAAAATAAAATAAACACACTGAAGAAATACAAACAAAACAAAATATCTAATTATCACCTAAGAAAAATTACACCTTGTTTAATTAAGCGCATTCTAATTGAACTGAGATGAACATAAAGATAAGTTGAGTTTTCTTGCTGAGGCAGGGCCATATTTAAAAATAATTCTCAAAATATTAAGATCTGCTTCTTATCTTCATTTCAGAGTTAACAGGCATGAAATCTGTCTAACTGGTTAAAATGTGTAAAAGAATGCTGTGACAAATCGCAGTCAGCTGTCACATTTGCCTGTTTTATGTCTTCATTGTTCACTATCTGTGAACATTTATTCAAGCCAAGTGTTGGTATGAATGTTGGTTTTCATTTAACCGAGAAAATCACTAGGATCCTATAACTATCCAAGCACTTGTTGCAAAGACTGGGAGATGAAATGGATCTCCAATATATTCTTGAGAAGAATGTAGCCCCAGCTAAGGCTGTGAAAGCACAAGAAATTTCCATTTCCAAGGGACTCCTAGGAAATGGACATTTACTTTTCTCTGAATCAGAAGAGAATTGCTATGACTGAAATAAAATTCATTGTATCACAATATTTTTATTTCTGTGATAGACAGTGAATTACAGTTTGAAAATAAAAGTAGCTTGGAAAAAACACCTCCTCCCCCTTAGCTTCCCTTCCAAAAATGTTGAAATGGAATATTTTGACCTTCTCATAATACTTCTTCCCAATATTTTCCCCAAAACAAAAGGTTGTGAAAATCAACATGCCTCAGAGAGCAGTTTTGGTTAGACAAAATGGCATTTTCTAGTGGAAAAAAAAGCATTCCATTGGAAAAAAAAAATTAACCAGCTCTAGCAATAACTCTGGATTTCACACTCTGGGCTAAATTTGCAACCCTTTGCCCTCTGCAATGAACTGGAACACTTGAGAAGTAAGGAACTAATCAGGGAAAAGCAGCACCCTCCCAGTATAATTTGGAGACTATTGAGGGGGGCTACTGGAATGGATCTGCACAGGCATGCTGCTCCACGGGTTCCCATGGTGCTTGCTCCCACTAGTGCAATTACAGCATCAGAGACAGATTTGTAAGAGTCGAATTTTTTTCTTTTCTGAGGAAATAGCTTCATTTTGTTTTGTTTCTTGCTGTTCTTGGCATGAAATTCATGTCTTATTGGTATGAAATACAAGTCTGTTTTGACACTTGCAGAGACAACGCAGACAGAGTGAAACATCTTTCTAGCTATAAACTGAAGTTTGTATGCCTTGTAAATAGTTTTTTATTGCCCATATAGTATAAAAGAAAAAAAGAAAATCTGTTACAAACACAGATAAGTTATCTGTGTCTTGCTGTGTGTTTTCCTCTTTCTTTCAAAACAGGAACCTGGTTCACCAAGAGCATCTGATCCTTTCACGTACTTCAGCACGTGAAGCAATAAGCAAATCTCTGAAATCTGAGTACAGCTTCACTGCGTAGCTGTGGAACTTTGCCTTGCATTAAGCTTGGTAGAAAGTTGCTTCTCCACAAGCAAGCTATAGTGACAAGATTGTCTTGGTGCCTCTTTGGTCTGCAGTGGCTAAGAAATGCTGGACTAATAAAAAGAGTCTGGAGGTTTGGTCTGTGCTGTTGGAAAGCCATTGGCCCTACTTTAAGTTGCTTTTTGATCTGCCATAAAAGCTAAAGTCCACAGGACTAAAGCCAGCACATATTTGTCTCGGAAGAGGCACAAGATCTCTTATCTATGTTGCTCCCATACCTAATACAGCATAAATGCAACTTTCATCCTATAAGGACTTGAGGCTAAAGCAGGCAGGCAACAATGTTTTCTCTCTCTCAAAACTTTTAAAGACCTTTTTTTTTCAGTAAGTCTGCACCTCATTAAGATGAATCAAAAGCCTTTAAGCCCTTTTCTTCTTCCTCTTCAAGAGAGAAGATTTGTACCCAAGACACAGGAGATGGAGAGGCCTCAAGAAGGACCAAAGGGCTACATCTGTACCCAAGAGTGGAGCAGTGCTGAGGCACTCTCAAGATCTGTGGCACCTTCTTGGCCAGGAACACCCTGTTGCACGCTCCCATCCCTTGGAGCAGGGTCCCAGGCACTTGGGCTGTGACCCATGGTGACTCCTGAACCATGCTAGTAAGTGAGGCTAAAATTATGCCAGGAAACTTTCTAGCAGTTTAATGGCATGACCGTGTTCCAGCATCCAAGTCCATGGCACGGACTCTATGGTTTTATCAGTATCATCGTGCTGGATCAGACAAAGGGGTTGCTGTAAGATCTTGTATGAGTACTCTGGCCCCTGACTGCTAGTGCTTTTGCACAAAGTGATATCAGGACTGTTGATAACATCATGTGTCCCAGAGTTATAACAGCATGACACTTTGTGCTGTGCCATCCTGAGGGTTCCACATACAACCAGCTATCATTGCCTAGGATAATGGGAGGCAGAATTTTATCTAGACAATGGAAGAACTTGTATTAGTAACGAGGGATGGAGTGGAAAACCAGGTGGCTATGTGTAATCAGCTCAGGTTTGCTCCAGCCCTGCTGAACCCAGATAGCTAACTGCAATGTAATTTAAGTATTGTGGCAGCACACTTGTCCTTCAGGATACGGGAGAGCTTTTGAACCTGTTATATAGCTTCCCTATGTGTTTGTGACAAGTAACCATTAAAAACAAGCTTTGAATAGTATTTCTTCAAAGTTGGGACCCTGGAAATGCTCATTTTAATTGTGAAACTCAAACAGAAGGCTGCAGAAATTCACACTTCACCCACATATCATGGATTTACTTTCTTTCTCATCAAAAGGGTATGAGAGAGTTGTCTTCTCCTTCCAGAAGGTTGTAGGATAGTTTTGTCTCCCTGCCCATGTGAAAGACAATGTACCTTATCTTTGCCTGTGACAGGGAAGACTTCTGGAAATGCCATCTGGTGCTCTTGGCCTTTTTAGTTCTTATTCCAGTTTATCCTAGTGAAATTTTCTGGCATCTTCCTTAGGCTTTTCTGCTTTTCTGCCAAATGTTAATCGGTACCTGTTCCTGTACATTTCAATACTCTCTCCCACAGATGTAGTGACTAGCCTCAAGCATCTTTCTCTAAGACTTTAACATACTTTCAGAAACCTGGGTGGGACCTTTCTTCTGTGTGACCTGGCTGACTTCCTTACTGCTAAATACTTAATTTATAAGGACATGCATTGTTCTATGGTCCTGCAGGTCTGCAAGTGAGCTCACTGAGAGCTCAATGTTCTCCCTCTCTGGTCTAGGGGTGATTTAGAAACACCTGTCTCATGCAAAATGATCCATGGCTGAATCTGGTTTCGTGCCCCCTAGTCTCCAGGAGGCATATAACCACATCATCAATCGTTTCTCCCTCTCCATAGCATAGTAGAGAAGACCAGTAATTTGAAGGTTTATCAATCTGAAAGTTGATGTTGAGTGTATTGCCAAACTGTTTGTTGCCCTAAAAGCACAGTTTCTCCCTGCATATTTTGGGTTGCAGCCTGAAACAAAAACAGCCAGTTGGCAACAATAAGAATGTGTATACACATTATCTATGCATATGGTAATATCTTTTATTTGTACAGCTCATCAGATTATTGTCTGATGGGTTTAGAGTCTAAACTTATCTCTTAGAAGGCTGTTTGTGCCTGCTGGAGCATGTGAACCTGAGACGACAATCTGAGGTGCAGGCAATGCTAGTAAAAGTTGTACTTTGCTGGATGTCAGTGATTCACTCCCAAAATACGAAGCATGATAAACTGAGAGGAGAAGTAAGTAAAATACCTCCCAAGGGGAAGCTGCATTTAAGAAGAGACAGCTTGGCACCAACTCTAAATATTTGGTAGTATACTGAGGCAGAGGCAGAGCTGTACCTCAGACACCCATGCTGGATTTAGCTCTTTCAGTGCCTTTATTGCATGGCCATTTCCCAGCATTTCAGTGGAATATCACATCTCTCCAGAGCCTTTAGTGAAACATCTTGGCCTTCAGCTGCAACTTCAGCTTCACGGATTATTCTTCTAGTACCAAGGATTGACTCCATTGACTCAGGAGTGAGCAGCTCTTTACTGCAGTAGTGCTTCTCAGTAGCATAAGTGAGAAGGAGATTCACTTCTGTCGTGACCAGATCTAAGTTTATGCCTAAGAACTGGTAGAGGTCTAATTAGATTGACTTAAAGCCAGTCTGCTTAAATCACTGAAAAATTGTTTAAGCAGAACAGAATGGCTGAAACCTCAGTTACATCAATTTATCCTAATTGTCACTACAATATAAATGAGGCTGAAAACCTGTTTAAATGTTACTGGTATTCCTATTTTGTGGTACACTAGGATAGAAGTACTCCGTGTGACTGCTTCCTTCCTCAGAAAGTTCTTCTAACTTTTCTAGGAAAAATTATCTATGTAACACATAGCCCCAAGCCCTAGCAACTTGGAATACAAAGCTTCTGATGTAAAATAAGAGATGGGAACATGGGATCAGAGATTTCCTTAGCTGTTCTTGATGCCTTCTTGATATTAAGCAATTTTGGTCTTACTCCATCCCACTCACTCTTTCATACACACATTCCTGCCATATGGTTTTGCTGCCTTTTACCAGTGTTCAAGAGAGAAAAGCCTGGGGTCCAAGAGCAAAATCACAAGAGCAATATTATTTGAATTTTAAAAATATCTGTCCTTTGGATTGGATTTTGTTATCAGAGGAACAGGTCTAATTTGTTTGAAACCTCCTGGGAAAGGTCACATACAAAACCTTCTGTTATGTTGCAACAAGACCATTGTATTTTGAGTCACAGAGAAGACAGGATGAATGCACTCCTCCATGATCCAAGAATACATCTGAAAGTTAATTATATTTGTTTACCATTCATGCATGATTGTGTTCCTTTTCAATGGACAGGTTTTTGCTTCCTGGAAAGCATTTTTGATTTCCAGGGATCTACAAGAAATTGTTCTTTCCCCAGGCAATGCTGACATCCCAACACTCCTCCATCTGACTTCTCTGGGCATGATTTCGCGTGCTTTTCCCACGTGCACCAAAGAGCCCAACCCCATATTCTCAGACACCCAAACAAGTACTGAATCACTGATGTTCTAGATATTCAGACTATGCAAGAGGGGACTCAAAGCAAAAGGTCAATCTCTACTGAACTTTCTACCTCATTATTAGGATTTTAGCACAAACTAAGACGATACTAAAAATATTTTATCACAATATTCCTGCCTTCCCTCCTTTTCTAGTCTTCACTGCTTTGGGTCTTTGTCCTATTCACCTTGATGCTTCCTCTTCACTCTGTTTTTCTGATTTTGGAGGTTTCCCCTGTTGATTTTTTTCTATTTCTGTCTGTTGTTTTTGTCTTTTGTTTCTTCAATTTGTCTCAATCAACCTTTCCTTTTAATTCCCTTACCTGTCTTTCTCTCTCGCTCTCTCTCTTTTTTTTTTTTAAAGGCAGGACAGTTTTGTATTCTTCCTTGTTTACAGTCATCCTGTTTTATTTATCCTCTTCTTACTAGTTTCTTCATTTTGCTGTGTCTACTGTGGTTGCTAGAGCTTGTGATGAATATGCAGTTACAAATAATCCCAGTTTAAAGACATTTCCAATATAAATAGAAAAGAAAGACAAAAAAACAGTTGGAAAGAAAGGAAAACTTGTTATCTCCATTTTACTGAGGGAAAACTGTGGCAATAAAAAGATAAATAATATTTTTTAGGTCACACAGAAAGCCTGTGGCTGAACTGGGAGGAAATGCCAAGCTTCCCAGATTTCATTCAGCGTCTTACTCATAATTTCTTGCTGATTTTTGCAAGTGTCTGCAGTGTAATGATTTGCAGTGTGATAATAATGGCACTGTCCACAAAAGAGCAGACTTCCTGCACTACTATGGGTTTTCAGGCTTACCATAAAACTTGCAGATTATTTGGCGTACACAGCATTACAGACTAAGAAATACTTTAAGAAAAACAGGATGTTTTCTTCCAGGACGAATTCACATCTTATTGCAAAAGTCCACCAGACAACCAACCCTATAAGTTCTGACATCTGTATTTAACCAGCAATTTCTCTGAGGAAATCTGGAGTCATCCAGTTTGCCCAAGTTTAAGTCAGCACCATTAAGAGGAGTATTGGTCGATATTCTAATGTAAACACAGAATTCACCTCAGTCCGTGTTCAAAATCTTTACTTTATTTGAAATAGGTGTCGTTATTAACAACTCCTGATTGTTCTGTGATTGTTCAGTGCTTGAGACTAATTGCAGGATCAGCTGACACTTGCAGTATTGGATGTGGTTCCCTTCAGCTGTGCTTAAATTTCCCTCCTACCCCTAATGTGTCTGTTGCTCCTGTGAGCAGACTGGGAGAATTAAACAGACTATATAAATACAGCCACACAGCACAGCATAAATGTGCTTTAAACACATTCATGCGTCTGAGGGGATTTCAGCATTAAGTGTAACTGCTGCGCAGTTGCCTCAGTAAATATGATGTGATAAATTGATATAATTGGCTTCTTGGTGCTGCATTGAGGCGCAGGGATGGAAGTGAAAGCAAAGTGCAGCCTGCAGAGGCTGCCCCCACTGATGGAGAAGCTTCTCAGATGTCTCAGAGAAGCCAACGCTCACATCCATTCAAACCGAAAACTAGCAAATGAGTGCACTGACAGTAAAGAAAAACCCAAACCCACCAGCACCTCCTGATGAAGACAGAGAGGTGCCAGAGTGAAGATGAGAGCTCTGTCAAATTCAGATCTCACCAACAGTGGTGTAAATATAGAGTAACTCCAGTAAAATCTATTAAATGGGTTTCAAATGGGCTAGAGGTGCTTATTTACAGCATGTAAATTTACACACTGACTCAAACCCCTAATTTATGAGGCAACAGGCTTCATCTAGAGTTTGGAGGTACCACAGAGAGAACCAGATATATCCAAGGCAAACTCATGCTATAAATTGTTCTAGAACCTGTCTGTCTCTCTCTTAGTGGTAAAGAGAGTTTGGGGGAACAGAATTGTCACGTTGGTGTATAAATCAGATGTGCAAAATCTGACAGAGAGAAAATGCCCTGGGGTATCCATATGTGGATACAAAAAACCTTGGGTATCATTGTTACATACCAGAAACCCTCAAGGCTGTAGTCTGCTCCCAGGCCTTTACTATCATTAGACAGCTTTCTCTTTCAGTATAAAATTTCACCACTTCCATGTTCTTGATATCCTCACTGAAACATTACAGCATGCTTGATTTGGAAAAATACTTGCTGTAGATCCCATATGAAAAGATTTGAGGTATCCTACATGGCTCCTGAGGGATATCTGTGCTAAATGCTGTGGTGTTTGGCACTCTCTGGTTGTACAGAGATTACATTGGTGCACCTGCAAGGGCAGACTTTTTAAATTTCTCCAGCTCATATCAGCTTTCTGACTCACACTCTCGCATGCAAAGCCAAAGACGGGTGCCTTTACAGGAGCGTGGTCACTGGAGTGGAGCAGGACACTAGTCCTGTGACTGAGCACACTCCTCCCTGCCACCCAGACAGTCCATCCACTCAGCTTGATGTACCAGCTAGAAGCCCCTCTAGCTTCTTCAAGCCAAAGTTAAGCAGTAAAAGTGAAGGTGACTCACCCACAAACACCTGGCCTCTCCTGAAATGCCTGAGCTGGATGATGGCAAACAGCACTGGAGCAATGGCAGCTTTTTCTATCAACCCCCAACTTCAGTGACTGACTAGGAGAGGGCCATTTAGGAAAACTGCTCCATGTGAACACTTAAAGGTTAGTCACCAATCCCTCCCTCACTGCAAGAGAAACCTGACTGAAGCCATGCAGATGGGCTGAGTATGCACTCTCACGCTCAATTTGGCACATCAGCAGATGTCAGTCTGCTGATCACAGATCACAGTCACTGCATCACCTGGACACACAGCCAGAGTGTTGGGTTTGGGTCTGGGACAGGCTCTCAGGCAGCACTGGGCTCCTCCCAAGTGCCTGCACCATTCCATGTCCAAGACAGTGCCCTCATGGCTGCTGTTCCTGCAAGTGTTTCCACTGACAGGAGACCTCCCTTTTATCCTGGTGGCTCCACAGACAACCTACCCAACCTGACCTGGTTAGCAGTGCTATAGATACATGTTATGATATTGGGTTTTCGCAAGTATTAAGATGAATGTTATATGTGTNTGCCCCTTCTGCTTTGCCTTTGCAGCGTGGTGCTGTGCTTCCTGCAGATTTCCTGGAAGGTGGCCTGGGTCATCCTGACCTTCTGCAGTGATGGTTCATCATCTTGCATCTGGAGCTCAATTTGTTGCCACTGACAGAGCTTTCTTTCCTCAACCCAGGGTGCATCCCTGTCAATCTCAGCAAGCTGTGTCTTTAAAGCTCAGGAAAAGTCCCTATTTGAAGCAGCTTGTCAAACCAGTTGTCTTCCTCAACCCTGTTTACTCCTCATTCTCTGCACTTTCTGCAACTGTTCTCTGCAGCTGAGGGTAAAGCTGGGGTGACAGCAGCTGCTGGAAACCCACAGCCACAACTGCTTGGGTGATACTGGCACAAAACTTTATTGTTTGAAGACAATCCCTCCATCAGCTCCCCAGCACCTGCTCTGGAGCCCAGGGGATGAGCCTCATGGTGCAGAAACCTGTCAGCCCATGACAGCCTCAGGTGTTGGAGTCAGCTATTCCAAAGGAACTTGATCTTGGTACAGGACAAAAAAAATGTTGAGATTTTGGCCTCAGCCTGTGAAAGGTAGTGATTTAGAGCTACATTCTTCTCACCATCCCCTTGTACGAAGTGGAAGGTGTCTCAGAGCGCTCTCACGAGCTCTGTCACGCACAGGGCCTGGCACGAATACACAGGGGCATAGAGACCCCACAGCTGTGAATACACAGTTTCAGGGAAAATTCTCCCAGATGGAAATAAATATTAAAGTAGAAGTTGTCTGTCTGCTTAAACCAGGCTCGGACAGTGAGGCTGAACAATCTCTCAGCTCCTTCACACTCAGTCACTGACTCTTTGTCTGTATCTTTTTGGCCGGTGACTTTTGTAGCTGGGACCTCCATCTACTCTCCCATCCAAGGACTGAGTTTTCTCTGATGAATCATCCATCTTCCTCAGGATGACACAGGTCTTCTGCAAGGCCTGCTTCTCCTTAGGCTGAAGTCTCAATCACACCAGTTTTAGAGAATGACGCTTCCTTTAGGTCTCCTTTGGGCCAGGCACTGATTGCTGAATCTTTTAATATTCTGCATGTCCTGTGCATCACCTCTATACCAGGTGAAGTCTCGGACAATATAAAGTCAAAAGCTGATTTAATTCTCTCAGTTTAAAAGCCTCCAGCTTACAATCCTTAATGCTTGAATGCATACAGCATGATGGTGTCCTACTTCTCATCAGTGCAATGGCTACAAACATGGCAAAACAAACTCTGGTCTCGAGCAGACACTGCTGATAGCTGATGGTAGACTTGCAGTGGCGTAATGAGGCATAGAATTTGCTCCAATGTGGTTTTAATACAACTAGAAATACTCAGGCTATTTATTATGGGAATCATATAAACAAGTCATTCAAACAAAATCCTCCTGATTTTACAGCAGTCTAGACGTGTAGCATATTGCGAAGCCATGTCTAAAGGACAGTGTCATTGAAGTATTTATCCTTATTTTCAGTTCAGAGGAGAACTAAGGATAAATGTGGCAGTCTGGCACCTAACATATTATCCCACAGTACCTAAAAGGAGTGTCAGAGTCATCTGAAGAGCCCTTTGATTCTTCCATGATAAGAAACATTTGCTTTGTGTTTGCTGTGCTGGGATAACATTGGATCTACTGTGTTTTGCCAAGTTTGCACACTTTCTGTGGGAACCCTCCTCATTCCAATGAAATGGGATGATAGGAAGCATTTTATTAGAGCTTACTGGAAAAATGTGCCATAAGTGCCAAGGAGCCAGGACTGTTGTCCAGCTGGCTGGAGACAGAAAATGCGTGAGTTACAAAAAGTCACAAGATTGCAGGGCTGCGTGGAAATTCCTGTCTCAGCTGGTGCTTGGTCTCCCAAATTCGTGCATACACCTTCCATGAAACACATGCAAGCCTTCTGTGCCAATCCTAAAAAAATGTTTAGGAACTATACGATAAGTGTTGCCTTAAGGTCAGCAGGATTTTGAAGAAATGCGTGTGTGCAGAGTTGATTGTGCTCCTGGAAGACCCCCATTCTCCTGGGGACATAATGGCAGCATGATGCTCCTGCACACCTTCAGGGCACACAGCACATGCCCTCCTGTGGGGGCGTGCGTGTTGGCACAGATGGGACAACGTTGTCCCCTTTTCAGACTTTGCATGTGCCTCCCCCCCTCACTTTTTGTGTGACTGAGGCTCATCTTGAAACATAAAGCTTAGCCCAGAGGTCTCTCAGCACAGTCAATGACATCTGGAAGTAGAAAATGCCTCCCAAATATTTATGAGATATGTCAGCATTTTCCAGATTACTGTTTTTCCCTAGCGTCTAACCTGAAACTTCCTTACCGCATTTTTAACTAATTTTTTTTTGTTTATTCACAAAGACATTTCAGTAATTAAATTTTATGAGCAATATTCTAAATGAGGGCATAAAATTAATTTCAGGAGACAGCAGACCAAAGAAGAGGAGTCCTGTGGAGAGATTTGGAAGAGGAGACTGGGTCTAATGTGTCCATTTCTGGCACAGGAAATGCCATAGGGGGAAAGAAGGCAGGAATTGTTTGTGGGACGAGGCAATGGAAACTGCAGTCACTAGTGGATGACTGACAGGAGTGAGACACATTACCAGAAGTCGCACGCTATGTCTGGGTGAGACGCGTTACTGGGCAAAATACCGACAGAAAGACAAACTGGGATGGAGGGGACATGGTTTCTCAAGCTACTGGGAAGAGGTTTTTAGTTGATTGCCAGCACATAAATATTTTAAATTAGGTTCAGGGTCCACCAAAATCTGTGAGAGCTTAAGCATCAACTTCAACAGGGTTAAAATTTCACTCTTTGTGAGTTTGTTTTTGTTTTTTTTTAAAGTGGGTGTGGTAACTTCAGAAAATGTCATGGTAACATCAGAAAATGTCAAAATACAGGTAGGCTGGTATTAAATTTGTGAATCTGGATTCAGAACTATGTTCCTGCTTCACCTGACTCAAAGAACTGAAGCAAAACAGAGTAGCAATGGTTTGAAAAAGGACACAGTCAGAGCCAACATAAAAGGCCTTTGGTTAGAAGCAATCTAACTCCTTTAGTTCTGGAGCTGTGGTCTTGCTTGAAACTGAAGCAGATCATCACTCTAAGTGTGGATCAGGTTTCATTAAATCATAGAGGAGGTAAAAAAGAAACTTCTCTACCAAAGTAGCAGAAAATTTAGCAGCCGTTTTCCCCTTGTCTTTCTTTTTGTATCTGGTCACTCCCAATTTCATATTGATACACTGTAATGATACAGTATTGGCTATCACATGTATTTCAGTTTGAAGTTTCAAGCATTGCTTCTCCTCTGTATTGTCTGGCCATATATATAAAAATAACTGACAAATTTAAGGCAAAATTTGGCAAAGTCGTCTCCTGTGAATCTATAAGATACTCTTGTGTAAATGATAAATGTTTCAGGCCATGTGAGCTGGAAAAAACGAGTGATGGGATTTTTGAGAGAGGGGAAGAAAAATGGAAACCATAGAATATTTTATTTATCTTTGATCTGAAATGTCGTATTTGGAATAAAGTATCTACTGTTGGTCTTACTTAGTTCTTCCCACAACAATATGAGGCTAATACTAAAACATAAGAACTCTTAAGAGTGAAATGCTGACCTTTCTATACCGTTGTCCTCTCTATTTTCTTTCCGAACACAGTTGCACTTCTACAACAAACTGTAGGGTAGCCAAGCTGTCGTCTAAATGACCTTACGTTACTCATATGATCAAAAGTTAGGCAACACTTTTGTGTTTCGCAACATAAGGTGAAAGAAAAGCAAGAGAAAGTCTGCATTGAGAGAGGAAGATACACATTGTGAATACAGATCAGTGTGTGCAAAGAATTCATTCTAGCATGTAAACTATCTGCAGAAGTTTAGCTAGTGCACAAACAGTCTTACAATGTGTTTGCCTTTCTCAGGCCAACAAACACTCATCGTTAAATCAGTGAGGCCAGTCAAGATGTCTGTAACACAGCAAGAGGCACAGCAAAAGCAGCAGCAACCGCAGCAACTGACTCCCCTCTCACTGTCTGCAAACATCCCAAACTTTTATAGCGTTCATTCCTAGCAGACTGTTGGGAAGTGGGCTATCTTCTGACCTTAATATCTTTAGCCTAGCAGAGAGGAATCATCTTCTCGAAAGCTGGTGCTTTGATCGCCCTCAGAAATAAAGCTCAGAGGATGACTACGGGTCTTAGGAATTAAGTTCTTGCTCTCTTTCTCGCTCATGCAGGCACCCCAAATGCACACGGAGGCACATTTTCATATATTGGTTATGGACGCAGACACACTTCAATGAGAGATCCTTACAACACACAAACTCAACTGACACATTACACAAATGTGTGCTGTGTACAGAACAATCAAGGAAACAGACTCATGTTTATTACTACTGAATCAGCAGCAGTCTAATGGATTAAAAACATCCTCTTCTTTTTTTTTTTGCCTCTCTCCTTTGAGAAAGTGCCAGTGTTGTAAACGCTCCCTGCAAGAGAGGTGGGTGGACATGAAACGATTCATGACCTCCATGGTTCGTGAGCTCCCAGTCTCTCAGGTTAGGTCTTCTGGCTGCCACCCAAAATCTCAGAACATCAGCTACAGATATTTGGAGCCGATTGGGTTGGGAAAGAAGACAGTAAATGTCTGTTTCCGGTTCACAGGCCCCTGAGCGTCACCACATATTTTGGAAGTCTGTCTGGCTTCCTGACTTTAAGAGTCTCTTGATTTAGAGTTCAGGGAGCAGCAGGGAAAGGGGGGGTGGAAACAAAGGTTGTCTAAAACCTCATGAATGGTTGGAACTTCTTTTTTCTCTGACTTTTACCACTTTTGAAACCTTAATTTATTAATTTCTTTTAGAGATATTTATAGTAACTCCTGTGACTACAATGAATTGTTCTTCTTCACATGCATACTCTTCAGACTGGAAGAGATGCCCTAAAGTGGGTCAGAACTCTTCTTTATCCATCCAATTTTCCACGGATTTCACTGGTATCAGGACTGAACATTGAGGCCACTCTAAACCTAAAAAAGAAGGTTCAGTTTACACTGAAACAGAAGTTTCTCAAATCTGAAAATACTGCCTGTCTTAATTAAGCTCAGACTTAAGTCAGAACTTGTGAAGCTTTTGTACATCTAAATTAATAAATTTGCTGAATCTGCGTCAGTCTGTCTGAACATCTGCTTTTAATGTGGGAAGAACAGGATTAAGCAACACTTTACATATTGTTATAAAACTATTTTTAATCTTGCTGTGATAAGGAGCAACACAGCACAGTGGCTTGGCTACCACTCAGGGTGGGGAAGTGACATGTAATTATGAGGGACTGAACCTGTTCTTATTCATTAAAATAGTTCAGTTTGGTGAGGAGCTCATAAACAAAGCTCTAGAATGTGACAGCAAAAGCTGTGCTACTACAATGATCTTGAGAGGAAAAAAAGATGTGGAGAATGCAGAGAATTGGCATTATCCAACCTGGAAGGAGTAGTTAGAAAAGGAGAACAAGATGAAAGCAAGGGAACAAGGCAAAAACACATATGGAGCTTTTCCCATTCTAACTGGTGTGGGCATTTATATCACTCTGTGCCAAGTTCTGTGTGGTGGGAGGGGCTGGGTTTTGGGATTTGGGTCTGGTTGGGTGCATGTGATGGGGTTGCAACTTCTGAAACCTCAGCTACATGCTGAATGCCGGTCTTTCTGTTATTGTCGTAATCAGAGTACAGACTGTTCCTTCCTGGGCAAGGACAGCATTCCTCATGGGCTCCTCATCAACCTGACACTATTACCACATCTCAGCAATGAATTTCTACCCACATTTCCATACGTTTTCTCATTCTTGCAAAAGTGGCCCTGGTAAGATCACATTTCCGGGACCAGGCCTACTGATCCATTTAACTTTCTCTCAATCAGAGCTGACCTGCATACCCTTGGCAGCGTGCCTGGGCAAGCACACAAAGCACAGCCTTCCCTTTTCTTCCTGGGCGTTTATCAAAGGACACAGATGTTGTCCTTGTCTCTCCTCAGGCCAGTGTTCCTCCCATGCTAACCATCTCTTCCAAGCCCAAGGTGACTCTGCCTGTGGGTGTGGCAGGCAGCGTTGGAAGGACAAGAAAACCTGCCAATGGGAAAGTCAGTGAAACACAACCTAAACCAAACAGATTGCTGCCTGCATTGCTGAAGAGAAGACCTTGTCTTTTTTAACTGGTGTTTTTTGATCATCTTGCAATGGTCTTTCAATGATGGCCTCTGACAGGATGCTGGGTCTTCATCACCCCCGGTGCACTTCATCACCCCTGAAGAATGAGTGTGGTGTACATGGCAAAACTGACCATTGCAAATGAGATTTCCTCAGAAGTGCTGGGTGGAAATGCCTTGTCATAGTCTTTCCTGTGTAATTTTGGGTCTGCCTGCCACAGAGGTATGTCTGCTGTTTTTACATCAGAGAGTGATACCGCCAGATAGAAAGGGCAGAGGGTGTTACATCCAGGGAAGTGCGGGGCACCAGAACACTCCTCCAGATGAACCCTGTCACCACAGGTGTGCTCCGGCCAAGCCATCCCTTGGCACTGGCCATTCCCCAGAGGCAGAACCTGTTGTGCATGTTTGTAGGGATTAGCTTCACTCACTGCAGCGTACATCTGACAGTCATAGGAGGAGAGAAACACTTGGGTGCACCACCTTCAGCACTCCCACTGAAAATCCTTAGAGAAAGGTAAGGCAAGTGATGGGAAATATTTCCACTGCCACAAGCAGTTCATGGCCCTAAGGTGCTTGTGAAACCTTTTGCTACTCCAAAATCTGGGACGCTAATCTCAGAAAATGGAGCTGTTGTAACTTTTGCAATCCCACGTCGAAAAAGGTAAATTCTGGCAAGTGAGAAATTTTACACTAAAATGTTTTTGTCAACTGAAAGTTTCAAGCTCTTTTGTGTGAAGAATATTTGCTTGCCATAGAAAATCATTCCTTGTCCCTCAAAATCTAAATCCTTGGCACTGTGGCTATACATGGACACCAGGCTCAGTCTTTCTGGTTGCTTGTCCCTCTATTCTACACTGAAAATACTGACAACAGTTAAATATCTTATAACTCACTTAATCAAGGTTTTGCATCTTTTACTATTCCTGTTTATTTTAGTGTGAGTCTGTATTTATTAGTGGAGAAAAGGTCCAAGAGGTTTAGGGGACTCACTCCAGTTCAGGTGCCTTGCTGTCCATTAAGGTCATATAACGAGGACCCCCAAGACGAAACAACTTGTGGATCTGGGCCCCCCTCCGGATTTACAGGGTGATAACAGAAATTGCCTTTTGTAGCTCTGTAATTTATTTTAGAGGCCTGTGTTGCATGTTTGCTCCTTGGCAGGATGAGAGCTATGAAGTGAATAAATATACTTCAACCACAAATGAGCAGGCAAATGGAAGGAAGTGCTGTTTAAAAAAATGTTTTCAGTGACTTATTCAAGTTACAAGAATGGCGAGAGGCATTTTCTAGGAAGGAAGAGAATTTCTAAATTGTTTTATGCAAGATGGTCTATTTTATGACTTCATTGTGAAAAAAAGTTAAGAGGTAACTACTGTGAACAGAATAGCTCTGGCAGAACATGAGCACTCCAGGGCTTGCTTTCTTTCAGAAAGAACATGTCATATCACCATGATCATCCTCTGTAGCAGCATCACAAAATTTAATACCGAGGTTGTATTGCTGTTGTCTGTAAGGCCACTTAGTCTCTTTTTTTTTTTCCCAGTCTGACCTCATTCTACTGAGGGACAGCCAAATAGTTCTCCCCACTTCTGTGGGCAACAACCATCTGCATGTATGGCTTGTTTCCTCATTAATCTGACATGCTGGACATTTCTCTGGTTGGTGAAATACTATGTCTGATGCCAGAAGAGGAGCTGAATAAAAACCTCTTACTGTGAGCTAGCAAGTCACTTACAGTCATTAGTCACTGAGCACCTTCTTCTGGATTAAATAACACAAAATATGACCTAATCAAATTCTCCTTATGCTCTCGGTGCAACTGCAAAAATAGGTCTGAATTTGAACTTGGGATTCCAACTCCAGTTTTGGATTTACATAATAATCAGGCTTCCCTCTTATCTCTCTTAATAAGCACAACTCAATGTACTCTGTATTTTGAAACTCACATTAAACACTAAAAATACAAAGCCTTGGTTCTTTCTATTTTATAATGACCATATTTGGGTTCAGGTTCAGACTTCTGTCTCACCTCTCTGAATCACGTAAAGTACACATTTCCTTTATAAACATTAGCTTTTACTGAATGAAAAACCACTACTAGAGTGCTGGATTTGACTATTATCACACATAAAAATTAAACCACTTTATTATACTTACTGCTTTAGTTAAAGCAACTAGGAAACTTCTCTTGTTTTAAAGTTTCATCTAGAGATGAGCCAGCTTATTACCAGTAATAACTGTATATAAAGAAATGAGCCACGCCATGGGGGATAGTTCCTGGCAGTTCAGGCCTCAGTGGTAAAGTAGGTAGGTAGGTAGATTTGACTAAGAGTGGATTTTCTATCAATTGCACAGTAGCACCAGTGCTACTTTCTCCAGAAGCAATGAGAGGACAGCTAGAATAAATGCTGGTGTTTGCTATCTACAGGCTAAAAATCAGGTAAGTAATCTTTTTAATACACCTGACTGCTGACACCTTTGATTACATCCATAGGATGGGCTGCATGCTAGTACTGAGCAGCCTACAGGAGTGCACCACTGTGCTCTTGTCCTATTCTTGCAGGGAGTTTTGTAATGTTGCCTGGTCACTGTGTCTTTGTCTACAAAGCAAGTATTCAGGGTGGGGAGGGGAAGAAAGATTTTCATTTGTGAGTGCAAAAAGGTGAGGAAAAGAAACCAGCTTCCTGTGAAAGATGAAACATGCTATGCAAATATATAGCAAATATTACTTTTCCACGATCAATACAGTATGTGTTGCTTACAGACAAGCTTATATTCTTCATTGCTGTGCTCCTCCTAAAAACTGCATCTAGGGGCCACAAAGTGTTGTCCTAAAAGTACTTGCTCATTATCGTGGAGGTTCAGCTCTCTGTGAGAAGACAATTCATTCATCCACTTTTTTCGATTAACAGAAAGAACAAAAGAAATGAAGACAGAAGCAAAGCAGAAGTGAATTATTTAAAGATGAACAAATATATAAAGATCAATATTAATCTAATGTCAGAATGTTATTAAGGGAGCAAAGTGGAGTAACGAAGTGCCCTATGTCAGCAATGAGCTCTTGGAGGATAGATCCCTGCTCCCCCCACAGAACAATTTACTACTCTTGTGTTGGAGTGCTGGAGCTTCCTCCCACTTCTTCACATGAACACGGCACTTTCTCTGCCTCTGCAAAATGTTTTGAATGCCTTTTTTTTTTTCCTTTCTGTTTCTAATCTTTTCCTGGATTACTGAATGTACAGTGAAACTTCTTATCTCATGCAGGAATTATGTTTATAGCAGAAAATGAACTTAGGGACTAAATGCCTTCAGGGACTTGGATGATGGGATGTAGACACTTTTATCTGAGGTTGTTTTCTTGAATCAGGCCCAAGTTGGTAGTGACCTAAAATTGCCTCAGCCTGATGACTGTTTGGTCTCCACTGTGAAATGTGTTTGGTGGTCTCAATTTAATTCCTGGTAAATACTTGTTTGTGCACTAAATTACTTCCATAACTGGTATCCATGTTGGCAGTCTCACAGAGAGGTCAAGGGTTTGATGGGAACTGGGACTGAGCTATTCTTTCATGCTGTGAGCTGGTCCCTTGTAGACATGCAAACTGAAGAAGCAGTGCAATTTGCACTGGGTCAAGGTCTGCTTGCTTCCTAATCTGCTTCCTTTTGAGACTGTAAATTGCAAGATGCTAACTCTGAAAAATTACTCTGATTCAAAATAGAGTTTCATTCATCCAGGGTCCTTTTAGCATGCTGAAAGCCAAGGTGTCTCCAGAAACTTTAGATGATAAGGAATTAACCCACATCAGGACATAGTCTGACTAGCATAGTTGATGGTATTTATCTGGATGTAGATACAGTGCACAAACAGTTTAATTCTCATAAAATATATCTGTCAGCCCTCCCCTCTTTCCTTTCACCCAGCTGCTCATTTCTGGTCTCTCAGTTTTACTGGCAATGATAGTCATGTGAATATATGAGGTATCAGCCCAGGGAGATCTATAGGTTACAGAAAATGAACCACCAAAAATAAGTACATATTAGGGTAAACCAAATAACACTGTTTGCTGTACTCAACCAGCGCAAAGAAGTTGTTTTTTTCTTCATTTAAAAGACTTCTGTTTTTCCACGCATTTCCAAATTTAAGATCCCGCAGACTGCTGTAAATACCAGCCAAAATGAAAATAAAATTAGTATTTCGTCAATTATTTTCACACATTTTCAAAAGTATGTTGAAGACATGTTTCTACAAGTGTGCATTTGAAATTGATATGAGTCAGAGGTCAGTAAAAAATTCAGCTGTCAGATGGCAACTTTTCAGTCACAGATTGACACAAAAATGCATTAGCACTCTCCTGCCAGATTGCACTGGCAGAAGTTACAATAAACCTTATGTTGTCTGTCAAAATGGCACAACAAAATGCAACCATGGGCATTTGCAGTCTGCATGCCATGTAAGTCCAAAAATGCGTTTTTAAGCACTGGAAATAACATCTGCTACATGCATGGTCTTAGAGTGTGATAAGATGTAAAGCGCAGAAAGAAATCCAGATTGTTTGCTGTCACGCAGCAGATACAGACGGTTAAGCTCCAGACCTGAAAGTGAGGTTTGACCACAGCTCCAGCCTATGCATGCAAGCTCTTCAACAATTATTAGCGTAAATTGTATTAAATCCACTCCTGCCAGCTGTTTAGGATTTTCTAGACAAGTCCCTTACTGTGTAGTTATAGCATTTACCATTGTAATTTTTAATTACAGGCTCCCATATTAACTGGAGCCACATGATATTATCATGGTTGAAGTGAATAACAACAGTGCTGTTGGAAATCTGTAAGATTGTATGCCACCATCTGAAAATACTGAGCCGTAATTAATTTTACAACAATGCAGCTAGAATCAGTGTTTTCCTATAGCATATACTTTCATGTTTGTATATATATTGCATTTAAATATTTTACAAAATACATGTTAGTTAGCTGGAATTATTTTCCAAACACACTCTGTTTCTGAATTTTAAAGATGTTACTTGCAGCAGATTTTGCAAATAACTTAAAAGCCACAGTGTGCATTGTAAACATACATGTTCATGTGACAAAAGGAGAGCATTTGCAATACCATGCTTTTTTTTTCTTAATGGATGAACTAGAAATCAATAGTCATTTTTCTGCCTTGAAATTTTATTTTTCTGAGGTGAGTTCTGAAGTTTAATTTCCCTTAAAATGTAGAATTGAGAATGATGCAGAATGTGTTAGTTCCTGTGTGTAAAAAGATCATAAAATTGGCATCACTGCAGGCACTCAGATGCACAGAAAGTGCTAGTGGAAAAAATGAAACAAAGGAGACCTAAATGCAGCCAGCCATATGATAAACCAGATTTTATGAATGTGCTTGTTTGTATCTAAGGAAGAACTGGTCTGCCTTGAAGTTTGTCTGGTTTCGCCCAGTTTGTGTCATAAAAGATATTACCCACTTTATTTCTGAAAGCAGATTCCATTATTGAAACAGCCAGAATGGCCTAAAAAACCCCAAACCTTCTTTCAAATCCATGTGATCTTGGTATGCAATGTCTTCTTAACTGGACTTTTGCAGAACCAGTCCTCTGCTGTTCAGAAAAAGCCCATAGGTGTAAACCCAAGCTTCTGGCACAGCTGCACCTGGAAACACGGCACAGCTGTCAGCTGGGGAAGAACAGAGATTTTCAGTTTGCAAAGGTAAAAGCATGATTTCATCTCCTTTCTCTGCTTCTGAGAAAGTGTAAGGGTGATCCTGCACTGCCCTGGCTCCTTTCAGGCAAATCTACATGCATTTGATGAGAGCTGTATACAGGAGCTACAAGGCACGCATGGCCCAAGACAGCAATTATCTTTTTAACTTACAAGAGTAACTGCCAAGAAACTGGTAGTGATTACACATTTCCCCACTCCTTGCATGCAGCTGCACTGGAAAGAAAGAGCATAACAACTCTGCCTTCAGTTTGCACGTGGGCAGTCTGTTCCTGAACCTTTTAAGCCCCAAAAGCTTTGCTGCACCAAGTAACTGTACACTGACTTAAAAAACATTTGCAATGGGAAAAGGAGCAGATCCTAGGTCATCAGAATTTTAGGTGGCAATTTTCAAGCTTCTGCCGGAGCAAGACAACATGTCTTAATAAAAGTTTCGTCTGTGCAGAGTAGCTGAGAACAAAACCAATCTGTTTCCCAGCATTGTTTTGCTTTTCTTCAGCGCTCGCACAATGCAAACCCGTCAGTACCTCTCTGGTGGCAGTTTCCATGAAGCTGATTTTCTATAAATCTGAGTATACACTATGCTAAATTGTTCCTTCTCCTGCATTGCCCTGCAGAGCGGTATTACTCAACACAGTATAAAATTCTTAGTCACTGCTATCACTGGACTTTCTGCGGCACAAACCCAGTTTTCTGTGCTGCACTCCTCATTTTATAGAACAAACTGGAGCTTGTTTTTGTTTGAAGAGCATTGACCAACATCCTGAACGCTGCCCATTAGGGTCAAGCATGGAGCATTTCCCCACCTCCCATTTCTCTGGGCTGCACTGTGTACCATCATTAAGTTTGTACTTGCAGGAAACTGAGTCATCGCTCCTTTCTACTTTGATACAACACAGTTGACAGCTGATGGACATTCAAAGACAGAAGCAGGGCTTTGCAGTTCTGTCCTGTGATATGTTACCCCTCCAGAGGAAACAAGGTGATTTTCAGGGTCAGGTTTATTGTGGCATTGAATTTCTACCCTCTACTTTAATGATGTACGGTTCTCCTGTCTGATCTGACCGGTCCTCACTGCCCAATCATTAAAACACATTCTATCACCATAAATTAAAGTAAGCACTGGAAATCAGGGGAAGCAGACAAGAAATCGGGAAAGCCAGCCAAGATTACAGTGATGTATGCCAAGCAAGACCATCTCAACACTCTCATCCAAATGCCCAAAGACCACCACATGGAGCAGCCTGGACATCTTTATAGAGGCAGGGTGATGACAGGAAGGGTAGGATGGAGAGGTGTCTTTTTTAAGTCTGCAAAGGACTTATGCCAGTCACTGTTTAGGCCCATGGATGACCATTTCCTGGACATCAAGATTCAGGAGGGGTTTAAAATCCTGTCAGCACATAAACAGAAGAAGCAGGGCATTGTATGCACTAACCTCTGAGGCTCTGAG
This sequence comes from Nicator chloris, assembly GCA_013400495.1. Lineage (NCBI taxonomy): Eukaryota > Metazoa > Chordata > Aves > Passeriformes > Pycnonotidae > Nicator > Nicator chloris. The sequence continues at coordinate 113,887 of WAAE01021353.1, forward strand.
AGGAGCGTGCCTCTTGTGCCAGGACTGCCAGGGGTAGCTTACCTCTACTTTTCCCCACAAGGTCAGGCTCCCATGTGGGGGACCTGATAACTTGTCAATTTTGATGGACTTGGGACACCGCATTACAGATGCACTCTAGACTATTCTTCCTACTGGATTAACCTGTGGCTTAATTAAGCATGACAAAGTTGCTATAGCAGAGTACCTGAAATAGTTCACACTCTCATCATGATGTTCTGGGCTTGGCACATCTACACCACCCCCGCCAAAAACATGCTATTGATGACAAAACCTGAAAGTCACCACAGGCCTTTCATAATCTAAATTACAGAGGCAGTGTCTGAGTAGCAATCACATGGCAAAGATTCTCTCCGCATGTCCAAAACCAGTTAGCCTGTGCAGTCAGGCAGAAAGGTCAGGAGATGGACAGGGTTGTATCACCTGCAAATTCACCGGGTTTTAATCCTCTCATTAACATGGACTGAGAAGGTGGTATCCCAGAACATGAAATGGTTGTATTCAGACAATCACAGGCATGTAAAGTTTTTGCCTCCAAACTACAAGCTCGTCTTCCTTTGTATGGAATCATGGGCTGTGATTCGAGTTGTATTTATCAAATTGATATCCACCAATAGTGGTGGGTGACTGGACTTGATCTTAAATTTCTAACCTCAGTGATTTCATGATTCTATGGCAAACTCACAGGTCATTCTGCACCAGATTTACCTACTAATGTCAAAGCAAAACTTTCCCATGACTCCCCTAATTCTTGGACTGTCTAGTGAGCCTGACTTCATCTCACACCAAATTTCCTACCCCTCAAGCATCTTTGTCTTGTTTCTTGCCTGGTTGGCTAAAAATTACAGGCTGTTTCTCCTCTTCATTTCCTGGCAATTTTAAAAAAATGAGAGCTCCAAAGGAGCATACTCAATGTGTTCCCTTATACTTCTGTGTGTGAGCGCACAGGTGTGTACATGTGTGTGTGTCCACAAGGTTCCTCTTGCTCTGTTTCCAGGGTGAAGTATGTATGCCTCTTGTGGTCAACAGTGTGCTCTTTCTACCTGACATCAGGCCTGAGATGTGATTGCCCTCTGAAAGACCTAATTGAGAGCAATCTGAAAAGAACAAATACAGCAAGAGTTGCATACAGGACCCCAAAGCTATGTGATCAGCTAAAGAAGCAGAGATGTTTGCTTAGTCACTAACAACTGAGTGAAATGCAAGCAGGTAATGTTATTTCTTTAGATAAGGTGCTGGGGATCAAAAGAATTTGGACTTGTTTCCACTGAGCACATAGCAGTAAATGTGGTAACTTGTGAAAAGTGTTTGAGAAGGCAGAATTTTGAGAAGGCAATATTTGTTGTATCTTGCAGGTGAGGGTTAATGGGTCAGGTTTCTTTAGCTGGTTTAAATGATTCAGCAGGATGAATAATTCTCTCTTGATTTGGAAGGCAAGTCCTAAATATTGACATCTACAAAAACAGGGAATACTCAAAGAGTTAAACTCCACATCTTGTCTCTATAGAACCAAAATTCAGAGTAACTGCACATCTAGTTACTAGAAAATCTGTTTCTTACAACTGTGGGTTGTGGTCCTCTCAAATAGAAATAGTTACTCTAACCATTTAGTTATAAATTGACTTGCTTTGCAGTTATAGAATATCCTGATTTAACAGTAGGGCAAAAGTTGTTTTTCTTCTTTACTAGTGAAATCTTCTTTTCATTCTCTGTCTTTTTTTTTAATGGGCAAGACAGAAAAAAAAAAGCAGTGATGACAATTGTTGAGAGACTTGAGTAAGGAAAATCTGAAGCAGCAGTAGAGGCATTTTAAGAATTATCTGTATCATCTGTAAACTTGGAATCTCTACTTAGAGTAATAAATTATTACTGTGCAAAAATATATTACTGTGTGAAAACATCAGAATTGTGTGGATTTATGTAACAAATATTTGAATTTTTTTTGTTACCTTTCATTTGTTAGCATTTCTCATTTATTTCTTACAAAACTGCAAAATAGTATAGTTGCTCTGTTGTTTTGCTAGAATATTTGGAACATTTTAAACCAAATGTAGTAAGTTTAATTTCATTTAAATGAGTTTTTCTCTCATTCACTTGATATTCACTGGATTTTTATGAAGAGAGCTACCTTCCTCAATGCCTGTGTCTATCTTACACACATATTTATATCTCTTGTAGAATTCACAGAATCACAGAACCATTAGGTTGGAAGATTTCTTCAAGATCATCGAGTCCAACCCAGCCCTAACATCTCAACTCAACTATGGCACCAAGTGCCACATCTAGACTTTCTTTAAACACATCCAGGGATGGTGATTCCACCACCTCCTGGGCAGACCATTCCAGTACTTTATCAGTCTTTCTGTAAAAAACCTTTTTCTAATATCCAGCCTGTATTTCCCTTGGCACAACTTAAGGCTGTGTCCTCTCGTTCTGTCGGTTGCTGCCTGGAGAAAGAGACCAACCACCACCTGACCCAACCACCTTTCAGGGAGTTGTAGAGAGTGATAAGGTCACCTCTGAGTCTCCTTTTCTCCAGGCTAAACAACCCCAGCTCCCTCAGTCGTTCCTCACAGGGTTTGTGTTCCAAGCCCCTCACCAGCCTTGTTTCTTTCCTCTGGACGCGCTCAAGCGTCTCAACGTCCTTCCTAAACTGAGGGGCCAGAACTGGACACAGCACTCAGTGTCCTCCCTAAACTGAGGGGACAGAACTGGACACAGCACTCAGTGTCCTTCCTAAACTGAGGGGTCAGAGCTGGACACAGCACTCAGTGTCCTTCCTAAACTGAGGGCCCAGAACTGGACACAGCACTCAGTGTCCTTCCCAAACTGAGGGACGGAGCTGGACACAGCACTCAGTGTCCTTCCTAAACTGAGGGCCCAGAACTGGACACAGCTCTCAGTGTCCTTCCTAAACTGAGAGACAGAGCTAGACACAGCACTCAGTGTCCTTCCTAAACTGAGGGGTCAGAGCTGGACACAGCACTCAGTGTCCTTCCTAAACTGAGGGACAGAACTGGACACAGCACTCAAGGTGTGGCCTCACCAGTGCCGACTACAGGGGAAGAATGACCTCCCAGCTCCTGCTGGCCACACTATTCAAACTCCCCATTCAATTCTAGTTTAAGTGTAAAGGTATCTCGTTGTTTTTTAGACTTGATGAAGTTGTAGATTAGCTTAAGTTTAGTTTAAAGCATTCAGGCTCTTTGATATGAACCCAAACTGAGTCTTCCAAAAAAAGGAAAATGGCTGAATTGTAAAAATTCTTCGGCCCACAGAGTTGGTAAATTCACCTTGGTTTTATCCCTGGACAAGAAGTCCTTGATATTTATAATGACTCAGAAAAAAGACCCTAGCAAACTTTTTTTACCCAATCTATCCATTGTCTTCCCTCACACATTTTAAAACAAGTCAGGCATGCAGAGGCAAGAATGCTGCAAAAAGCACGGGCTGTGTGCGTGAGTATCCGGTGCGGTGGGACGCCGTGACTTAGAGCACTGCCCCTGGCCAAAGCCTCCTCTTGGCAAAGAATGGGAATGGATCCTGCAGAGCCATTCTGGGCATGGCTGGGATTGGAGACGCTTTGGTTTGTGCTGGCAGCAGCAGCGTCATTGCTCGCAACACGGCGATGACGTGTGCTTGGCTACGGCCAGTTTCACTCTGAGTTTTCAGGTTCACACAGCACTGACACCCAAAGCACAAATAGTGGAGGGGATGGCCCAAAGTGAGCACGCCAGGTCCGTTTTCCAAAGCCTATGCAAATTGCAGTTGGTGGGGTTTGCGCAGCCTTACCTGGTAAATCATACTACAAAGCCAGCTATTTTACCCTTGTGAGCTCAGGCTTCCAACAGGGTTGTAACAAGTGCCTCAAAAAACATCACCTTGCTCTCCTCTGAGCAGGAGGCTGCTCTAATAATATCCACAATAAACACTTCAGACAGCCCTCAGCAGAGGCTTAGGCTGCCTGCATGCCATGCATTGAAATTGCAATGGGATTTAGGTGATGTGAAGTTTTTGTACTGGTGAACCTCATGAGATGAATTCCACCACAAAGAAATCTAAAATGACCACACCACTGGCTTCAGCTACAGCAGTGTGCAAATTGTGACCCTGCTACTAGCATGGATTTGGATGTCAGCATCTTTTGTGAGGCTGGTTTAAATGTGTCATGGCCACTATTTGCGAATGGAGCAGTCAGAATATTTGAGGGAAAAGATTTTCTGAAAAAATCTGAAATTCTACAACATGCTGCCAAAATGTCGCGCTTTTTTGCAGTGCTTTTAAAGGACAAACGTAAAAACTACACGCTAGAGCAGGATGAGATTAAGAAATGCCCAACTCCTGATACTGCCACTTAAAAAACCGAGTTCTGTTTCAATTGTACCTACTGTCAATTTTCACACTGGAAAGAACTGTTCCTTGGAAATTTTGACAGAGGGGAACTTCTTGGACTAATATTGACTCGAATTATCGCCTGAAAAGGAAACTCATGAAGGTACCATTTCACAGAGAATCATTTCTCCATTTATAAGCATGAGAGAGAATAGGATTTAATGAATCACTGACTTGTGATTTTATTCCACCAAAAATTGTGTATTTTCCTTCCTCTTCTCTTTTCAGGGAAAAGCAAGATATCATGTGAGGCTTTTAACTGCATGGAGAATCTGGTTTTGACCACTGTAAGTTTGCAGGTCAATGGTATATTAGTGGATAGCATTTACTGTCAAGTTATATTACAGCAGCTACATAGTGCCAAAGCACTAATCTGAAGTAAATTAACAATTGCTCCTAAGGGATGTTTCATTTTAATCCTTAAATAATTCACCTGCCTTTGATGTAAATAAAGTGGCTTAAAGAAGTAGTATTTGATGGGAAAAAATCCTCAGATGCCAGCAACAACATGAAAAGCTCCTGCTTAAAGCAGTTAACAGCTGCAAAGCTAAGTGCAACCAATAAAATGTATTAGTTAAAGAGATGTATGTATATTTAAGTGTACTTAGATTTTATTACTAAAATACTATAATGTGATACACTACAAAATTTAAGTGGTAGGGATTTTTATTACCTTCTCAAATATTCAGAAAGAACACAGTGGAGAATGAGGGATAATACACTGCATTTTTGTGGGCAGCACCCACACGTTCACATTTCCCAATGTTTTTTTCTTTATGGGAAAAAAAAAGAATGCACTGGGCAACAACTTGGGTTTTTTCCCATGTAAAAATCATGTGCCAGTGATTCACTAATTCCTATTTTTTCTTGTGCTCATAAACGGGAAGAGGAATGACTGTCAATTAAATTATTAAAGGATGGAGAATACCTCAGAGAGTCAACACATTCCACGATATATTTAAGATAAGACAGATTCAAACAGGTCACTGGTTTGCAGTTGCACAACTGTCTGGATTTTTTGGATGTAGTTCATTTCATTACAGTCTCCTTAAATTCTGACTTAGGCACTGTTAGGAGCAAAACAGTTTGATGAGCTGACATTACAGTCACTCCCAAATGTTGAAAAAGCATGAGTCAGGGAAATCTAGGGAACGGCTTCAAGAAAAACTTATGTTCTTTTATTTGTTTTCTGATTCCTGAGCCATTAGGGTGCACTCCCTCCACGCTTTCTGGCTTTCCATGCACCAATGAAAGATAGAAATGTAAATTGATTCAAAACACGGACCAAGAGCCCCATACAACAACATGGCTCCAGGATTTGGATTCACAATAAAACTAGCAGTGTGTCCTGTATAACTGTATGGAAAAATCCAGTCCCTCCACCTGTATTTTTACATCTTCTGTTCCCTTCAAACATTTGAGTGATCAGATTTCTATGTGTTTCCACAGCAAGTCAGTGGTGAGTTTGTACCCTGGCGTATCAATCAGTAGAAACTACAGATTCATCATCTCAGAGAGGAGGAAGGTTGCTAGGTATTTTAAGAGAGAATCAAGGTCATCCCCTGCACTAAAGTAACCACAAAATCAGAGCTATGAATTATGTATTTACTCAGTCAATATGTTGTTCAAAACCAATTTTTTTCTAATTTCTAATCTGTGTGGTGAAAAAATATCAGGAAAAAAAAAAGAAGTGAAAAAATTAAGTTCATTTTTTCCCCTAAAAATAAAACCTTTTCTCATTTGTTTAAATAACAGACATTTTCTTAGGCCTGATTATAAAGATTTTTGTTTTGTTTTGTTTTGTTCTGTTTATAACAGTAGTACTAAAACAGTGTGGGAACAGAAAGGAACCCCTGTGATTTATTTAGCTAGTTCCAGTTAAGCCAGATAAAACTTCAAATGTTAATATTGAATAGTGCACTTTTTGATCCGTCCACCCAAGCAAATCTACTTGAAAAGCTTTGACAAAAAAAAAAAAAAAAAAAAAGAAAAAAAGAAAAAAAAAGAAAAAAAGAAAACAAAGCTTCCACAAGTTATGAATTCCACAAAATCAGCACTTCTATTGAAATTAGATACAAAATCCTCAAACAAAAAGCAGTCAAGATCATGCACTTTCTTAAGGCAGCTAACAGCTTAGGGGTTAGGTTAGGGGTTTCCTATGGCTCATGCCCTGTGTGGAAACAGCTCACATCAGAAACAGTTGAACCTCATAGTCAGCTCTTCTGCACCAGGCTAGCTCTGCATCTGATGAAGCTTTTTTTTCATGGAGGCTTGGAGCATCCTCTCCAATAGATGACGTTTAAGAATAGTCATATTTACTGGGAATCTCCTTAACCTTTAATTTTTTCCTGTGCAGCTCTTCAGGAAAAATGCTAATCAAAGCTACATTAACTTCTGACTTTTGTGTGATGCAGATCAAATCCACACCATCTTTCAAACTTCTATTTGATTCAATAATCAATTCAAGAGAGTGCTACTATTGAGTGGCAGTGCTCTACTGGTTTCTACTAGCGATTTGCTGAGTGGAAACAATAGAAAATGGAGGGGTAAAATATGATAAAGTGATCCACTAACAATAATTTAGACTTTTGCAAAATCTGAACCACAGGGGTTTATTAGAACAGAGTCTTGCAGGGACTGTGACAGGTGTAAACACCCTTTGGTGGTCTGCTCCTTCTCTCATGTAACAAACAGCTTAGTAAGGAAAAAAACTTATGTGAAATGGGCTTTAGTGAAGAACAGCTGTTATGATATTTGGGAGGGTGCTTGGAAGCAGAGAAAGAAATGGCACAGTCAGTTAAATGAGAACATGCTAAGTGATGGAAAGAGGAGTACAGAGATTTAACAAAAGAGCAAGAATGGATGTTGTGAAGGCTATGGTTAAGCTCTTATGTTTCCCACTAGGCAAGAAATCAAGCACTGAGCTTTGTTCCAAGCCTGTCACAGATGTACTTTGTAAACTTGTGAGGGCCAGATAACCTCTCCATCTTTCTGGTTCTCCGTCTGTCAGTCAGGAATAAAGTAGTCTTGTTAACAGGTTGCTACAGAATTCTCCCCACTCTTCTGTTCCTGAGAGGTGTCCAAATACCACGGTGTTGATAATCCTGCCTCTATCAGTAGATCAAAAGTAATATGTAATGCAAAATGTAGGTCAAAAAAGTCTAAATATGTTTTGAAAGTTTTCAGACTCTGTATTCTATTTTTATGTGATATCCATTGCTTTCAAACCACCTCCTAATAGTTATGTAAGGAAGATGACTAATATCTGTCATGTTAAGTCCTTTCTCCTGCCAGGGCAAAATTATGGGGGTGTAAAATATGTGTTTATATATATTTTTAGTGTGATTTTAGTATTAACAGCTGGGTCAAAGAAGATTGCTTGCACTAAGAGCAGAGGCACAAACATCTTGGGGAGCCAAAATTCTGCAAGAGGCAATTCCACAAGCTTGGACTAAGGCACGGAGAGAGACCTGTCTCAGCACAGTCTATTGGCATAATCAGGATTTATCCTTGTTAAAGCAGCCAGCATTATTTTTTTTTTTTCAGATCTACTATAGGTCTCAACTCACAGTGCTCTCTAGCATGAATGAAGATCACACTCGCTGTGTTACACAATATTTGCTGTTATGGAGAGGTATTTCCAGGCAGTATTGCAGGTACTGACCTTCATCCACAGACACTACCTTGTTTATCTAGGAGTTAGATAAAACTGGTGGATACTGTAAAAGCATTTAATAACCATCACTTCTGAGAGAGAAAAAAGGAAAATAGCAAGATTTGCAGAGATTTTTTCATGTAATTGCTCAATTTTTATTTGGTTTGACTGGATTGAGAGCTTTGTTATAAATCTCTGTACACTTGTAGTTGAAAAAGCTTTGCCCAAAATGTGACCAAAAGAGCATTTGAAAAGTTTAATAATTATCTCTGGGCATAAGGATGCTGCCTCCCACCAAGACAGTATCAATAATGAATCATCTGAAAAGATAACAAAACAAAGTGACTTTTGAGTTGTACAGTATTTTGCAGGTAGCTGAAGTATCTATGATGAAGACAAGGCAGGCAGGCAGGAAAGGAGATGTTCAGAGGGCAAGGTTGACTGCTACCCTCCATCTCTGCATTCTGTTTCTAATGTGATCCAGTCTCCAATTAAAATGTTGTGCTTGATCCAAGTAAGTTTTTATTAAGAAAATGAAACCACCAAAGAGGAGGTTGTGCAAACTGTCTGGAGTTCCAGAAAAGCAATGACTTACACACACACGTAGGGGACAAGCGCAGAGGTTTTACTCACCCATCTTCTGGCACGTCCCAGTGCACGCTGACGTTCCCTTGGGGAATTGTCCTTTCCCACTGGCAAAGCTGGGGTTGAGAAAACAAAACAGCATTTACAGAAACAGACATGCCAGCACATCACACAAATTTTTGGGCTTTCTTGCAAGGTTTTTAAGAGAACAGAATATAGAGAATGTGTTTTAATAGGTAATTGTCACTGATTAAGGGTTTTTTACTCTTTTTGTAACCTGGGTTAGTGAATGTTCAAACTGATTTATTGTTCCCCTTCTTGCTATTGTTTCTACTGAAGTTAATAGGCTGATCTTAGAAAAAAACACTACATTACAAAATTTTAAGTCCAAAAATAAAAGGCAGTAATAAAACTCCTTATTTTTATACACTATCCAGAGCAACTTTCTTTCATTGTGTATCATGCCTTTAATTGGCCAAGGTCCTGGTCTGGTACAAAGGAAGAGGAGAAATGAGATTTCCTCCTGAATCCTCATTCATTGTACCATGTTTTTCAGTGGACAGTGCTGGCTTGCCTCTGAAGCACGTGAGCTGGGGCCATACTCTTGTCTGAAGTTATGTCTATCCAGAACTTCTGCCAGCAAGAGGGGTTTTTCAGTTTGGTTGTTTGTTTTTTTTTTCTTCTTTACAAGGGCAGGCTCATGTCAGTTTATCTTTCTTTACCACAGGGAAAGAATACTGTAAGTCTCCTTTTCAGGATTTTGCTCCTGCACGCTTTTCTCTCAGGGTAACCTTGCATCAGTATTTTAAGACTGATACGAACATAACCATCCTATGCCTGCTTTTTAAAATCAGTGGGTTCTTTGAAAATGTAGGTAGCCATTTCAACACCTTCTGAAAAACAGTGTTGGCATTGAATGAATACTAAGCAAAATGCGAGTGAGATCTGCTAACATGCTTACTGGCTCTCTTACATGGTGGATTCAGACTTCATCTACACTCTGATGCTTCTAAATGAAGGTGGATTCATTCTTTATTATTCAGAGCAAAATCTATTCTAGGTTGGTGCAGGCAAAAGAATGCTTAGCAGTCAAATATTTGGTATTCTATCCAAAACTGAGCTACCTACTCATTTTGGTGAGCAAAACTTAAGGCTTTTTCAAACTGAAAAGCGAGAAATGTCATTATCTCTTACAGCCTCCCACATCAAACACTTCTACTTGAATTTTTATGTGTGAGATGTACATAGACCTTACTCATTGCAGAGCTGGTCACTCAAAGGGATTGCACAATTAAGCTTCTAAGGTGACTGCCCCCAAGCCCAGCTATCTTTTAGCTTTATGTAGGAGACATCAGTATTTCCTTGTGTAAGCAATCTCTACAGATGCAGTTCCCTGTGCTGCATAGACCAGTAAGATCTATTTCTATATGATGAAGGAGAAAACAGTTGTTTGGCAGTAGTTTACTATCCAGCCCTAGATATCAATTCTGAAAGCACTAAAATGACAAACACTGCAGCATGGTTTTATGAGGTACCCCAAACACCCCTTTGCTGTTGACCATTCAGGTCACATATCTCAGGCAACCATTGAGCTTTTTCATAATGAATAATTAATGTTTTGTTACTGTATTTTCTCTGCTTGTCTACTTACTGTTGAGTGTTAATCAGCCTGGTTCACAAAGCCGAACATGTCACCTATATGAGTTCTTATCATAAAAATCAGGCACATTTAATCCAAAGGTATTTTGTTAATCATAAGTACACTTGCAAGTTTGTAAAGAGTGAACAGAGTCTTCAGTGGCTTGTTTTAGCTATTGAAGCTGATTTCTTACTAAAAAGACTGTGTAGCTATATAGTCTTTGTTTTATGGTTGAACAGCTTCTAAAGCCCAAGACAATTAAGATATCCAGTTACTGCTTTCCATGGAAAACCTTTTTCCTCCAAGGGCTCTTTGTGTGAGATGATCAGTGTGCTTTGTATCACAGTTTCAACAGAGAAAAGCAGGACTATGTCTTAGAAGTCTATTTAGTGAGTGTGGAAATGAGGACTGGATTAGATGGATCTTTGTAAGTCCCTTCCAACCCAAACCCTTCTGCGCTGTGTTCTGTGAGGGGTGCACGCCTGGCTGACACCAACTCGCTGGTTACACCTGGCATAGCCATTCCTGGCACAGAATGGCACATCTGGAAGTGAGTGTGAGTGGGTTTGTTGCAGGTAGCAAGGCTTTACAGTGTGTTATGGACTGTCAGTGCTGCATGAATCCCAAAGTTCACCTGTGGGAACTTTCATTGGGAAAGATCATTTGACCTGGCTGCCAGTTCTTCAGACAGATTGTGATTGTCTGACTATTCTCTGCAGTTCACTGAGCCCAAGTGGGGTTGAATTTGCACGGATTCTACTGACCCATTTGGAGTAAACCTGCAGGTAGTTCAGAGAGGGAATGAAGTCAGTATGGTACATGCAAGCTGCCTTGTGCAAACATTCCACTTACATTGGCAGGTTAGAATGTTGCCTGTGCCTTTTATTTTTTTTCCTGAGAAGACATCATTTTAATGGGTCATGAATTCCAGCCTGATTTTATGAGATTTTTATCACAGTTCAGGGAAAAAAGATAACAATAAAAAGACATGGTTTTTTCCCCTCAGAAGTTCAGAAGGCTTACTTGAAACTAATTTTCCTGCCTTACAAATTTCCAAGGAACTATAGTGTGTTAGAGGTGGAGATGACAAAATCTTCTTCAAACACCACTTTTATTCTGGTTCACTCTGATTTGCTCCTCTATAATATGCTCCAAAAAAACCTGGGCTAATATCTACAAAATCTAGGATAAAGCATCTCCCCAAATCCATTATAGCTTTGCACAGGCACCTAGGTTTAACAAGCTCTAGAGCTTGCTGCAAAGTAAAAGCAGGAAAAAGTTTAAATATCCAGTAAATGTGGAAAGTTCAAGCAAATTAGAAGAAACAGTAATAATTATGGTGGTCGGAATTGTCATACATCACTGACATACATCATTGTAACTTCTCTGAAGACCAGAGAAGATCCAGACTTTAAAATACAGGATGGAATCCAGCTGCAAATTAAGCAAGATTAGGTTTTCCTCCTTCTCTTGCTTGCTTTCTTGCCTTGAGAAAAACACATGCTATTAATTTTGCCTTCCATCTGTACAAGAAGGTAGCAAGTATGCAGGCCATATCCCTGGACAGAAGTAAAAGAATATTGGGATCAGATGAGTTCCAGTGGAAAAACATGGAGCAAGTGTCTGCTGTTTGTGAAATGGCCACCCAGGTGTGAAGTTTCTTGCCTGATTTAAAGGGTCAGCAACAAAAATACAGACAAGAAGTTCTTAGAGGGGATAGTCCTAATAGGAGGTAAAGAGAAGGAAGGCAGTTTCTGTGGTGTATTTCCTGCTGTTGCATCAAAGGGGAAGAGCCCCTCTGTCAGCTTGCCACCATGGAATTACAGCCAAATTTGGAAAAGTACTGTGCTTGCCCAATGACGAGTGCCATCACTGGTAGCTAAAGAGCACTCAGCAGCATGCAAAATGCACTTAGTCATCTTTGTAGTTGTATACTATTTTGGAATGTCTTTTGAGAAGCTGATGCACCAAATAACAGAACCAAATAAATGTGTAGAACTGTTTTCCCTGACATGACTCATGCTGATCATAATTTCCAGTTAACTTTCTAACACTGTAGTGTGATTGTCACCTTCATCAGGTGTGGTTCAGTCTTACAGAAAGTTACAGACATCTGGCCGCAGTCACAACCCATTTCAAACTACAATAACATGAAGGAAGTGCAATCTTGTGACTTTATTTCTCATGACATTTACTGTCAATGTACAGAAACTCAGATAAAATCCACAGATCTTAATTCACCTAAGCCCGTAGAGACCAACACACCACACTACAGCCATCTCAGTGACAGCAAGTAATAAGAAAGAAATAATCACCAGTGCTGATAAAAAAAAGTGTACTTCAGTGTAGGTGCAGTTGGACAGTGGGTATAAACACACACATAGTTTCAGGAGAGTGAGGAAATTCCATCCAAGTCAGAGAAAAGAGATGTCCAGAATCACCCATGCTGCCTGGATGCTCTGTGTTCTCCAGCTCTCCTGGAAAAATACCATTTTTGGAGGATCTTGATAGTTTGAAGTGATTGAAGGGATTTCATAGACTGTTGAAAATTCTCCCTATCATTTTGACACCTACCTGACACTGGGGCTTATTTAGACACTGACACTTAGGCTCAAATATGAGATAGAAAATCCCATCAAGGAGTTACGTGTTATCTAGTAGGCAGAAACGTAATTTTGTGAGATATCAGAGAATAGGGGGTTCCCCTACCATCCTGGCAGTTCTTATGAGTTTGGTGGCATGGTGATTTATAGTTCTGCTTACATGGCTGTGCTGCTGCTGCTGGAATAAGACCCATCACTACATCTGGCCCCTCCTGGCTTGCCCTATTACCTTCTCTTCCCCAGGGGTGATAAGATGCCTTTGCCATCGTTAGCATTTTCCTGAATTACAATAATTGTGAGAACACCATTTATACTGTAGGCTGTAGAGGCACAAAACCTTATACAAAAGCTTTCTCATAGCTATCAAAATATTTGCACTGAGCTATCCTGTTTTATAGTAAGAGAGTGAAGATGCAAAGGAAGTACTCCAGAGCTGGTTAACTCTCAGGCTGAGTGAGCATGTGGGAGAAGCATCCCTGATGTAGAATGGAAAATCAGGGTAGAATCAGGTGGACCAGGAAGCTGTGCCTGGGTCTGCCACATGCCTGTCTTGTCCCTGCACCACCCAACTATTAAAGTGACACATTCATCCCACCAGTACAAGCAACTGACAGAACATTCCTGATTTAATTTCAACAAAGAACAAAAACAAATCCTTAAACCTCAAAGCAGTCATGTAGCAGAATTGCTGCCCCCTAATCAGCTAATGCTTTCCGGCCTTAGTTACTGCTTGCCATAATTGTCCTTGCCCATTGTGCATTAGAAAAAAAAAGGAAAAACTATGCTAAGGGTGTTCCCACTTCCAGCACCAAGTGCATGCTCGTAAGCGAGCCCTTGGTCTCAGGTAGAGTTAATTTTCTGGTAAGTCTCTGGTGAGTTTTTGGCAAGCCAGTACTGAAGAAGGGTCTCCATTAAAACACTGCTGGTATCTATTTAATGATGTTTCAAAGACACACTCCTGTGTCTTCATCACATCCTCTCTTGGCTAGCAACATTTTGCTATATGCTCACACTTGATTTGCCCATACCCATGTCTATCTGTAGTGACTGGACCCTGGGAGGCAGCCAAACACTGCTCAGCTGCTTGTTCACCACCACCCCTCCACCCCCAGCAGGACAGGCTGAGAATCAGAAAGGTAAAGGAGGAAAGTCAAGGGTTGATATAAAGACTGTTAAACAGGTAAAGCAAAAGCCACATGCCCAGGCAAAGCAGAATATAGAAACCTTTCGCTACCTCCCATGGTCAGACAGGTGTTCACCCTGAAATGTGTTTCAATCATTACCCAGGAGTAAAGGACTTACACATATTATTTAAACATTTCCCTCTCCTTAACAGCAGTAGTTTTTAAAATTATAAAATTGATGTGATGACTTGGGAGAAAAAAAATCACCCTGCAGGGAGCAGGGTAAGGATATGGATTTAGGCTTTGCAAACTTGAATCAGTTTTAACTGAGGATCATAACCCTTGTTTCCAATTACATGTGACTCAGTGTGTTTATTTGTTCCTGTTTTTCAAGGACATCTCTGATCCTCAGGAAAGAAATTCTGTGGATGCTTAAATGTGAACCATGACTGGAGAGAACCTCTGAAATGTTTCACTTGTCAACACATAGGAAAAGAACGATGTAATTTTTCTCTTGTTCTTTCTAACATGTGGTATGATAAATAATAACCAAATAATAAGTAGGAAAAACAGTGATTTCTTGTAAACAAGAAGGAACTAATTCCCTCTGCATCAGGAATTATTATGTCAAATTCTACAGTTTATTTGGGATTAAGTGATAGCTTGTGGTGTAACTGAGTCTACCAATAAATTTTATTGCAAGATGGGTTTAATCATAAGTATACTTATTAGAATGTGAAGAAGACAGGTATCACATGTATAACTGTCCCCACACCTTCACAGTGACGAGTCAAATTAGTTGCACGTGTTTAGTATCAGAAATACAAACATTCCAATAATATTTGCAAGTGTCACGTAATGATCAGTAAATAATACTTGTCGTGTACTTGCCTCAGTAGGGAACTGAGCTGTACAAAGACTGTCATAATAAAGCCAAAAAGAGAGGATGAGAGTGATAAAACAGCAGAATGCCTTCAGTTTCTTTCCTTAATCCCTGGGTTACATAGCAGAGGACACAAAAGCCCAGCTGTACCCTTCCTTTTACTCCAGACAAGGTGATCCAATTGTGTGTGACTTCAGACTCAAAAATCTTACCATAATGCTTTTGAATCATTAATTCAGAGGGAGCTTTGTCTGACCATCTGCAGATGTCTGCAATATGGACTTCTACATGTGAACTACTCGTCCAGGAGTCCTTATCAGTCAGGGGACAGGCAGGCTTACAGTGTAACTCCTCTCATCCTGTAGTAAGTAGCTAAAATACATCAGATGAAGAGTGCTCATCTGAGAGTGAAGATGCTTTTCTCGGGGTTCCCATATTTGCCCTTTGCAGGCAAATCTTAAGGTCTTTTTTCTCTCTGAATAATCCAGCTAAGGCATGTGTATAATCAGCCAAGGATCACAGCCCGTGGTAGAACTAGTAACTCATCTGCCTGTTCCCTAGCAGACAAATTTTAAGGTGTGATTTTCAAATGTGGGCTCTAGCAAAGACTTACTGCAGTTCTTTGAGAAAGGATTGTAATAAACTCCAGAATAATGAAAGTAAAAGAAATATACTTCCTATTATTTTGGAAAATAACCCTTCCTCTGGCCTAACTGTTTTAGGTTGTTTTTTTAACATTGATAATATGCCGTGAGTCTTAATCTTAATGAATAATGGCTAAAACCAACCAAAGATGAGATTTAAGTTACCACTTAGCCATCAAATGAGTGCTTGTGCAGCATAACACAATATTGTGAAAGGCAGTGTCATAAAATGTATTTTATTTTGTATTTCTTTTACAGAAAAAAACATAGGTAGTGGCTTGAACAATTGTGTATGGTTTGCCACAGTGATTGTCATATAACTAGATAAGTGATTTGGTTACTTTCAGAGTACATCTCCATATGCATTCACACATGGCTTTGCAACCTGGCTAGATGACTAATTGCTTATGATGTTCATCTCCATATATATCTGAATTGAATATTCACTTAGAACGGAATCAAAACCCTATCTAGGTCAAAAAAGGATTATTAATAATAAGGTGAGCTCACAGGAAACTGATGCCCTTTGTAAAATGACATGGAATCTAGCTGATTCATGACTACTGGCAATCCACGCTTTAATACAAAAAACTTCCTATTAAGTGAAGCTCACATAATGGATGGTGGGTCACTTTCTCCTGAACACATTTCACTACTTTAGTTTTATCTCTAATCAATGCTGCCACAACTGTGTCAAATTTCTGAAGGAAAAAAAAACACATAAAACACAAGACATTCTCCATGAAAACAACAGATGCAAAGAGAATAAACACACAGTTCTTAAAATATGCAAAAAAGCAAATGAAGCCTACATGACACAATGGTTCTAAAACACATATCACTTCTATTAAAGTTGAACTACCAGAAGAGTGTTTAGCATGGCACAGCAAAAAGGAGATAAAGTGTACATCAACCTGTCTATAATTCATACAACCCTTAACTACTGCCATCAAAGGCAGCTTTCTGTGACAGCACAGCAGGCAGATTGTCACTTTCTTACCCTCCTGCCAGGCAGATTTGCTTAGCTTTGTAATTTTGCATATGTGTAGGTTAGTGCTTGATGCACTATAGTAAAAACTCAGCTACTCTGCATCTCTACCTTTCTGAGCGAGGTCTAGTTGCCAGCCTTAAAGAGGTTATGACTATACTTCTGGAAACATGCATTAACAGAACAGATATTGAAATACATCAGCTTGAAAGTAAACATGTCTGTATGAGCAAGCCCAAGAGATCATTTCTAGATTTTCTCACCTCCACAACTGCTGCTGTAATGGAAAGTCCAAACTGCAGGTTTTTGGTTAAGTCACTGCTGCTGTTTCTGTTACAGTCCTCCCCCAGATAAAGTCGATTTGGAGGTACAGGATTTGCTGTTGAACTGATTTGCTTTTGAGTATTTTTTTATTGCATTTGGATATCGGTAAGGCAGTTGTAGAAGCTGAAAATGTCCTTGAAACTATGGAGTCATAGGTGAAAATGCTTGCAGAAGTATTTTGAGGGTTTAATTTATATGTGATTATTTTTTGTTGAGGCAGAAGTTGCTTATAGATGATTTGTCTTCTTTCTTGGGAGTTGTGGGCTGTGCTCTGGAAGATGATGTTGGCAAAGAAAATAATGGTAATTGAATATTTTCAAAAGAGGGATTGGACTGAGTTTTGGCTTGAGGTTAGGAGATGTTCTTAGTTTAGCAGAGCTACTTCAAACATTGCTAATTAGAGAAGCATTAACATAAGAACAACATTTCAAATTCATTGATGTCATCTTGCTAACAGATTTGGATACACAGGCCATAATCCCACTGAAAATCAAGAGCTGTTTTTTCCAGAAAGGGGAAGGCCCACAGGCCCAGACCTGTTTTCATGGTTGGAGAAAATGGGGGAGATGGGAGGGGTGGGATCAATTCTTAACAGTCATTTTTCTTCCCAGGAGTCATCAGCAACAATGGACTACACAGAACATGTTTGGATCAAGCAGCAGACTGATTTTGGTTTGTGATTCACTTTTTGGTCAGAAATAGAGCTTAATATGAAATCGTAACAGTTTTCATGCGCCACATGACAGTGATATCACTGATAGGTATTGTCCCACAATGAGTGGCTACAGTGACCCAGAGAGAAAACAGCCCCCTCTCTTACATTTAGAAGGTTTTAGGTATACCTCTCCAGTTTTTGACCAGGAGTCGATTTTACCTTGTGCTACATTTTTGGCATATGAGTACACATCAAAATGCTTTTTTTTTTCTTCTTAAGTCAGTGCCCTCAATATTAATTTGCTCGGGCTGGTAAGATTGTTTCAGGATCGATAGGGTATTTTCACTTGCTTTACTTCAGATGCATAACATTCCTAGTGCCTGCACAGCAAATGTCACATTGGCAAGACTGAAAGAACATGATGTATCAAGATGGTTTATTACCAACTCATATGATCCCAGCCCTCCAGCAATCCAGTACCTAGTAAAATTATTAATACCTAATAAAAAGACTTATTGCAGCTCTGAAGCTAGTGATTGTTTTTTAATTACATATTTCTTTTGATTTAATAAGGTAGTAAATATTTTCTTCATCTCTCCTTAAAGAGAAATATGCATTTTATGTACTGGTACCCTTTACATAGGTTATTTATATTCCATGCATAATCATCACCATATTTACCCTGGGTCACATCAACCTTTTAGCCACCTTTTTGCATTATTTTTGCTATCTTTATAGAACATCAGTTTGCTTACAAATTGTAAAAATAATTCCTAAAGGGATAAAAGATACGTAAGTTCCTCCTTGGTGTGAGTATACTGCAGAGTAAGGAGGACCCTTACACAAGTCGTGGCACATTTGTGTTCATTCCAGCTCACCCCTGCGAAAAGGAAGTGATGGGGTCTGAGGCTGCACGTGCACTCAAGTTCAAGATGGTACTGTAGTTTGCATAGGTTAATGGCATGCCTGAAGATGAACAGCACTGAAATGCTCATAGCCTGGGACCGAACACAAACCTGCCTCTCCTTCCAGTGGCTGAACTACTCAGCTTCTCTCTTCTCACTGTCACAAATGCCCACTGTAGCTCTCTTGCCTTTAGCTAAGCCACCCCTTAAACCAGGCATGTATAGGCATATGCAGCCTCACAAACTCAGCCAGGTCACAGCCCCACACAAGAAGGTGTCCATGCCCATGCTGGTCCAGGACATTCTTTATCCTTTTCCTTTATCCAGGACCAAGCTTTCTTCTGCCCTCTATGTTCTCTACCTCTCCAGTGTTACATCTGCAGAGCAAAATTAATAGTCTTCTGAAATGCACAGTTGAGAGAGTGACTGTCTTAAAAACTCATGTACTTCCCAGTCACATTAATTGGCTGAATGCCAGGATGAGGTCAAATGAAAAGTGTTAATTTTGTGGTTATGTAGAAACAAATTCAGCATCCCAAAATGTGCCATTGGTCATGCTTCTCTCTCGTCCATCTTGATGCTATCACTAAGAACGTGGACCTCCACTGGAATTCTGGCTTATTCAGGCTCTTTATATCCAGAGGTATTTCCAGTATGGACTGCATAAACACATGAGAACACATTGCTAGGATTCCCTCTACAGCATCAGCCCTCAGTAAGTTGCATCAGAACTTTCATTGCCAGATGGCAACAGGAAGACAGCTAAGAGCATTGTGGGGACAGGGACAAATAGCTAAGGTAGGAGAAAAGTGTGGAAAATTCCTTTTCTGAACAGAATGCTAAAGAAATTACTTATGCAACTGCGCCCTGAAAACAGTCAAGAATGCTTGGTAGTTTGGTGACTTGGCATCAGTTAATATTTGTTTTCTGCTCACATAACCTGAGAATCTACTATAACCCATTCTGGTTCAGTTAAACCTGCAGCTTTGAATTCAATCTTCCCAGTTACAAACCTCCTTAAAAGAAAGAAACTTGTTAAATAACAAACAGTTGTTTCTTTGCAGTGTGTTACTGCAAAGAAAGAGCTGTAATTGCAGCCTGTCCCTAGAGATTATTTAGAAAACCTAGCATGCACTAAATAGACATTCTGCTGTGCTATAGACTGTAAACATAGTCCTTGTGTTATCCTCGTCATGTTTTCTTAGGAGAGCAAAAGTTGCATGGCAAAAGTGCTGTTTAACCGTGGCACACACCAGACATGGTGTGGTGGGTTGCCCATGGCAGGACACCAGGTGCCCACCCAAGCTCTCTATCATTGCCCTCCTCAGCTTCACAGGGTAGACAGAATGTAACTAAGGGCTCGTGAGGAGAGACAAGGGCAGGCAGGCAAAGATCAGTCACCAGTGGTTGTCATGGTCAAAACAGGCTCAACTTGAGGAAAATTAATTTAATTTATTGCCAATCAAATCAGAGTAGGGTAATGTGAAATAAAACCAAAATGGGGTCCAAGTCCAGCTGGCAAATCTGCTCCAGTGTGGGCTCCTCTCTCCGTGTGTTCACAGGTCTTGCCTGGAGCCTTTTCCAGCACAGGCTTCCCATGGGGTCGCAGTGTCCCTCAGGTATGGGGTCCTCCAGCAACTGTGGGTGGATCTCTGCTCCAAAGTGGAGTCTCATGGGCTGCAGGGAGGCATCCTGCCTTACCATGATCTGCACCAGAGGCTACAGGGAAAACTCTGCTCTGGCACCTGGAGCACCTCCTTGCCCTCCTTCTTCATGGACCTTTCTATCTACAGGGCTGTTTCTCTCACATATTCTCACTCCTCTCTCTGGCTGCAGTTATGCAGGAGTTTTTGCCCTTTCTTAAATCTGTTATCCCAGTGTTGCTGATGGGATCAGCCTTGGCCAGCAGTGGGTCCACTTTTGGAAACGATTGGTGTTGTATTTATCAGACAACAGGGGAAGCTTCCAGTAGGTTCCACAGACGCCAGCCCTGTAGTCCCTCTACTTCCTAAACCTTGCCACAGAAACCCAGGAAGCATGGATAAGGTACCAGGGCATAAAATACAGTAACAACATTGCAAAACATGCGATTGGAACATCTAACTTAGTTTCTACTAGTATCTAGTCTCTTTGGGGTTTTTTGTTTTGTTACTCTACTTAATGGTCACATTAGTGGCTGCATATGCTGAGATATAATCACTTTAGATGGGATTAATTTTGTGTATCTAAGGCCACCTTGAAACAGACAGCTGCAAACTCAAAAGCACATCCTGTCTGTAAATGTCATTCCCAGCCCAAAGCTTGAAGTCTCTGCTGCTGCCTTCCATTTACTCCATGAGACAGCTTTACACATACCTTATTTTTCCTCTAGGCCCACACAGCTGAAATGTTTACTATGACAGAAAGTAAAGTCTTTCTCCCCAGCTTTCCTGTAACAAGCAGTGTGGTTGGAGAGTGGGCAGAGTAAGAGGTCATGGTGAAGGGATGAGGTGCAGTGCCCAACTACTGCTTGCTGCAGAAACCAAAATAACAGCCCTCAGTCTTTATTGGAAAGAAACATAAGGAAAAAACCCTTCCTGTTGAAGCTAATGGGGTGTTGCCTCAGTAAACTTAGAGGGCTTAATCCTAAGTTCATAGAGGAAAAAAGAATATATATACAGTGGAAGAAAATCAGTAATGAAGCCAAATACCATGTTTTTCTGGATTCTTTATTTAAATGCAGAACTATTCTCTGGTGACCCATGTCCAAAGGAAGAACCTATCTCTGCTCTGAAGGGCAGTCCTTGGATGGTTCACAGAGCAGTGTAATTCTCTAAGCTACAGTGACATGAGACAAGCCACAGACTATGCTCCATCCTGTAGGAAGTCTGTCTTCCCCCTGCTCTTTGATGCAGACTCAGCCCATGCAGAGAGAACAGCCTCATGGTTCAGGCACAGCTGTGGCCATCAACAGTGCTGGGTCTTTATGGTCAGCTGCAGATCTGCCTAGAGTTGAGTTGTACAGCTGCAATCTCTGCCTTTTGCTGCTAACTACCTGAATGGTACAAACCCCTCTCAGGGCCAGTTTTGAAGCTATGTTACTAAGGGCATGCAAAGAATTTTTAAAATCCCTCTGAAAATTCCTGACGAGTGCCAATGCGTTATAAGAGGCTTTCTTCGGGCCACTCTTTTACTGTTGTTCGGTCAATTAGGGTAAATGAAAAGACAATGCCTGTGATTTTCCTCTCCATCCTTTTAGTTTCACATTAACGTAATAGAGCAATTAACACTTGAGGCTTCAGCCCCTGCACCTGCTAAGCTGGAGCGAGCAGTTGTGGCTGGGCCACTGGGAAGGCAGAGCTGAGCAGCCTCCGTGAGCAGGGGAGGCAGAGCTGTGAGCCAAGCTCCAGAACGGGGAGGCTCTTTGATGTGCACCGAGATGCAAACAAGAGGTTGAACCTCAGTAATAAATAGCAACACTACACAGCAATAGCTGGGGATTACTAAGCGCTTCACTCTTGTATAATGCCAGTCATTTTGCAAATGCTAACCTCTGCTATTAAGTGTGCATACTGTGAGCTTATTAATTAGTTTATTTTTTTCTGTCTTTCTTTTTTTAACCTGGAGCTGTTCCTCAGTCTAGCTCACAACATAGGCCCACACCTAGTTACATGAACGTTAGTACCTAGATTTTGATGGTGCTGATAATGGAGGTAGGGGAAGGGAGCTCTTTGCACCAGTGTAGTCCTTGAAGCCTTTGTTTTGTTAAACCACAGGTTTAGGCAAAATTATACTTAATTCCTCACTCCTATATTTAATTCCTAACTCGAGCAATGAGTTGTGATTAAGATTTTACTGCCTTTCATTACAGTCTTGCTCCCCAGAGCTGTGAGAACAATTAAAACGCCTTTTTCCATGGCCTTGATATGACCCTTTCAAAAGTAGGTTAGGGCTCACCTTTTGCCTTCTCCTGCCTCACGCTATTAAAGACAGGATTGAATTTTACAGCCACTAGATCTACTTAGAGTTACATTATGATTCATAAATTCCCCGAGGCAGAGACTGGAGCAGATCTGTTGCTGGTATAAACTGGCACAGCTCCACTGATTTTGACAGTAATTTGCACCACCTCACCTTGCACATGTTTTTCAAGGCACCACGTTACCATCAGAGAAGTAATAAAACGAATGGGTCGTTATCATGAGTGCTGTACTTGTCTTGGCTGCAGCAAAGATACATAAGGCATGGGTTTGACTCAGTACTTCTTTGGCTGATGGGGAAGTCATGGCCCTACAGATAAACAATATGTTTTCTGTTTGTTCTTTTATCAATATCTGGATAGAACATATGGAGGAGGTTTTGAAAGCTTTCTTCCAAGCAAGGTTGTTTTCCACTTCTGAGCTGCCAATTAACCATGAGAAATCCGTTCACTGGAATGACAGAACGAGCAAGATGTACAGCAGGAGTAGTAGGGTCTGTTGCAATAAATTACAGGTTTCTTTTTCATGTGCAGCAGTAGAGGCGGCACTGATGCAATTAGCTACAGCTGGTTATAGAAAGAAAACATGCATCTGTAGATGGCTCAGGCTGGAGGGAACTGAGATGTGTTCTCTGGAATTTATCACCATAGAGAGAGCAGTGGGGGGAAAAAAATGGCAATTTTCATTGCTGGCTACAACAAACTTTAATAGCCTTTATTTCCCCCCTGTTAAACTAACTTAACCTAATAAACACATTTAGTCCATTACACAGCAATTAGCAAATGCATCTAGGTCATCACAGATGCTCCAAAGAAAGGATGTGAAGAGTCCATTTTCTGGAATAAAGGATTTGGAATAATTATTTTCTGAAGTAAAGAGCTGAAGTGTGCCATATGCTGTATGCCCTTTTACCTCCAGCCTTCAAATATTCAATTTAATTTTGTTGTAAGAAAGGCTTGGGACTAATTTGCCGGCAAAGCTCTTGCTGAAGGCTGTTCAGAGTCTGCATATTCCCAGGTATCACAGTTTCCAGAAACATAGGTACAGAGGATGTGACATACATACATGATTTTCAGCACCAGACTCATGGCATAGTAGAGCTTCTCTTCACAAATATCTTGGTTACAGATTTATATTGTCTCTGCCTGTTTTACCTACCCCTTTTAAAAAATCTTGGTTCGTTCACTGTTTTCTACCACATTTCTCCAACAAAACATACGTTTATCTTTTTTTCTTTGAGAAACATGG
Source organism: Nicator chloris (assembly GCA_013400495.1). Taxonomy (NCBI): domain Eukaryota; kingdom Metazoa; phylum Chordata; class Aves; order Passeriformes; family Pycnonotidae; genus Nicator; species Nicator chloris. Next base: position 137,509 of record WAAE01021353.1, read on the forward strand.
GATTTTTTTACTTCTAGAGACAACATATTTCCTCAAATAAAGCTTCACCTGAATGTTTTCCTTTGGCCAGTAAATTTGATCTAAAAAAATTATTTAAAAATGTGGTTTTCTGTGTCTGAGGCTTGTTTTCCCTTTTCAATTTTCCTTTCCCCCATTTTTTTTTATTTCCATACTTCTATAAAAAATAAAATGAAACAAAACTTTTCCTCTGAAGCTGTCTGTGGCAAGGTTTCCCCTTAGTCTCCTACTTTGTTTGCCTCTCTCATTGCTCTGGCCCTTATCCTTTATGTAATATTAATCTGCCAAGGTCAGGTCTGACAGAAAGAAGCCAGAGATCTGCCAGACCAATTCTTTCTGATGTTGCTTGCAAGTGACTTTGAGCAAGACTTGGTTGCAGACAGCATATTTTCTCAAAATCTAAGTACTTCTGCCACTACACCCCAGTTTCTCATTAGCTGGCAGTCCTACAGCTCATCTTCTCCTGTGGAAACATCTTCAATAGGTGCTGCACTCATCTTCATCGTCTGTGCTTTGCAAGGTACTTAAATTATTGGGTTGGATCTTTTCCATTTCTGTTATGCACGAAACACTGAAATCTGGAGAGTATGAGAGAATGATAGCCATGAACATTAATATTTCCCAACACAGCATAATGTTTTCATCCTTCAGTTCCACTGAATTGAAGTGGATTCAGTTCCAGAATCCTTCCATGTGTTTGAGTGGTAGGATGTGTTTCGTGGCTTCAGCATCATAAAGTAGCTTACTCAGCTATTTTTTGCTATTGCTCTGGGTCAAATAGCAAAATATCATTAGCAATGGCTAATTTGTCCTTTCTGAGAGTAAACTCAGAACCTGAGTTGAAAACATCACAGGGTAGGAAAGGAGAGGTGACCTTGAGCATTGGTATTTAAGCCCAAAATTCAAAAGGGACTTCTGGACTATTATCCTATGCTTAATCTATGTCTAAGCTGACAGTCCCACAAAAAACCACAAAGGAGATTACACCAATGCATCATAATCACTGATTTGCCACTTATTTTCAAAGCAGTGTTTAAAAGTAAAATGCCACTTCTTAGATTTCCTCCCTTGTTACATAGGCTGCTTTAATGTTCCATCAAAACAAAAAAAAACAACTGTTCCCACATTAGGCATACATTAGCTATGGAGGAAAAAAGGAAAAACATTATTTCCAAAGCATTATTACATGCTTTGGAAAAGGAAAGGAGCCAGGGTGTGTGCCTAGACAACAAATTTCTGTAATCTCCACACCTATAATTTACTTCAGAAAAGTGTGGTTACCTTGAAGAAAAGAGAGCTCTTCCCAGCTTTCCAGTATAATGAATGATTCAGGTGTGAATGGAAACACATGAAGGGAAAAATAAAGATCTAAGGAAGACTGAGTTTAAAAACTGTGAGGCTAAACAATGTCTCCTCAGACCTCACCCACTCAAATTCCTGCCCCACAACTCAGCAAAAAGAGAAAAGCTGTCTTGATACTGGCACCCTACTGAATTCAAATAATAATAATAATAAAAAAAGCAAATATTGAAACCCACAGGACAGATGGCAAAGGAGGCATTTGAAGCTCTCAGATCATCCTATAAGTTGAAAACAGATTTTGACAAGCTTCAAGCTATTGAAAATGGATCCAAGGAAGACTTGAGGCCGCTGCCAATTACTCTCTCCTTAATTACAGTCAACTTCTGTTGTGTGCTCACCAGAAAGAAAAAAAACCCACCCCAATTTTTGTATTGGAGATAGGAAGTACAACCTGTACTCATACATTTCATTTGTGATACTGAATGCAGAAGATGTTCAGAACACAGGGGAACTGTGGCTACTTAATTTGCTCATGAACAGAATATTTTATATCTACTGCTTCCAAAAAGGGTAATGAGAAAGTCTGTTTTCCTCACTACTTGCTCTGGAAACAATCTTTACTATTCCCACCAGTAATGGAAGACGAAAGTGAGTCCAAATAGATCACTTAAAGTGAATGAAAACCCCTATTTGCCATATCAGAAATTAGCAGTGCATGCTGATGTACTCGGTTTGGGTATTGTCTTCAGTGCTTGTCCAAGAACGTGGTAACAAGGAAGAAGGAATCCATCAAGCCAGGTGTAAGGAACCCCAGCAGTGTGACACATTTGTGTAGCATTCCAGGGACCCCTCTTCAGCTGGCTTCAGCTGTCTGTGAGCTGCTTGTCTCAGGCTGAGCTAATCACCTGGGGCTCCTTCATTAATAGCAGCACTTCCAGGAGATGGTTTGGGTCACCATTCTCAGATATCCTTTAGGATGAAAACAGCTTTCCAGAAATGCATGTGTCTCTCTGCTGAATATGGAGGCAGTTTGGGCTGACAAGGTTAGGCTGAGGCTGCAGTTCAGCTGTACAGCAAATATTGCCTTAGGGCTCCAGCCTAACTGTGGTCACATGTTTTGATGGTTCAATTTTTTATCAGTGGGTCTTGCACCAGACCTGGCATTATCCACACTCTTGCAGATGGAGAAAGCCAACGTAAAAAAGCATAAATGTAGAGCATGGGCTCTGGCTAACTTCATGGAAAAGCAGATGTGTACCTGTATGGGATGAGGCTCAGGTTTGGGCACTCCATAAGGAATAGGGATGGTGAAACACATCCTGGGGCTCTGGCATTTCAGCTGTCAGAGAGCCAAAGGCCCTTTAGGGAGCAACATAGCTCTCTTTAGCTCTCTATTTCCCTTGGGGGTAATGGGTCTGTGGCGTTCCTGTCCCTCTGGGCTCGGGTGGCACAGAGGCTCTCTGTGCATCTTTTGGGAGAGGGAGTGAAGTACTCACCCTGGACTGTCACCGATGGGAGGTGGCTACTCTCTCACCAGGCAGTAACATCAGACCTCCCCTCCCTGCCTCCTGCAGCCGGGTTCATGCCTGATTTTCTGACTTCTTCACGTGAGAGAAGGGCAGGGGGAAAGGAGCAATCAGCTCTGTAAGATTTTGGGCCCACAAGCAATTGACTCATGTCATCCACTCCTTTGATGTAGCGGAGCTGTTTGTGGAGGCAGAGGATCACAGCTTGGCCCTGGACAAGCTGATTGTTTCAATCAAAGATTTAAATGAGTGCCACATGCACATACAAGAAAATAAAGCTGAGCTGCAGAGCAGGCTCCACCCTCCCGGGCCCCCTTGAGCACCAGGTGGCATGGAGGTGCCTCAAGGCTCTCCAGCCTTTGGGGATAATTCCTTGTTCAGCTCAGCCCATCCATTTGCCCTGAAGACAGTCCACACTTTTAAGAAACTCAGGAGCCCAGGGCTTGTGTTTTAAAGCAAATTTTACAAGTTACTTTGTCAGCTTGGGGCCTTTCTTCTGCAGGATGTTAGGAGAGAGTTACAGACCCATCCTGTGCCCAGGTGTTTCCTAAGGGGCAGGTCTCAGGTGCTCCCTGCTTGGTGTGCAGGTGGGTTTCAAACTCACTGTAAGACATCCCTGCCTGCCTCATGTTGGGGCCCTGAGGGTCTGGATCACACCTCAAGTAGCATCTTGACTCCAGTCTTGTGGGTCTCAGTTCCTCATGGGTAGGTTCCTCAGTCTACAGCAGTGGGAGTCATGAAAACAAGGGTCAGTAACACAGTCCTTAGGGGAAGACACCAGTGGAAGAGCCATGAGATAGCTCGGTAGTGAGGAGAGGAAATGTCACTTGTACATCCAGAACTCTTGTTAACTTACAAACAGTGCAATAAGGTGTTTGCTCATTTTGTGACTGCGCAGCCCAGAACTGCAGATTTTGTTCCACATCGCTGTCAGTTCTAGGAGAAGCTTGATGGTACTTGCATGTAACTGCTTTTCATGTCCTTCCTATTGAACCCAGGTATTTGATATCTACTTGCATATCATGACAGAGTCCAAGTAGCAAATACAAGGAGAATTAAAAACGGGTTGCTTCTTTGTCCAAAAGTAGGCAGCTCTGCCTGGTAGGAGTTTGTCTTTTGTGCTTCCAGTAAATTAAATGGGCTTGAGAGCTATCTGTGCTGCCACTAAGTTGCTACTCCTCACCTGAGCTGTCCAGAGATGATTCATCTTCTAAAACATGTTTTTGTGTTCATGATATCCAAAGAAGAGTTGCCAGCTAATTTGGGTGGAAAGTTTGGCACTGCTTTTAGGAATGTGAAGCTAAGTCTTTTAATCCTGGTCTGGCCTTTGTAAACTTGGAGAAAGAAAAAACACACGTGGCAAGAATAGCATCATACAAATCCCATTTTATCAAACATCAGGCATCCACTCTGTAATAAATATGAAGGACCAGAGGAACAAGAACAGGTGAAGACAGGGAAAAATATGCAGGAGGCTTCAGATATACATGAAAGCATGCAAATTTTAATGTAATAACATACTATAAAATACATGATTGATTTTATGTGAAGGGGAATCCGGTTCTGAATTTAAGCAAACTGATCTTGTTCAGGTCTCAAGCTTTGGAACCATCCAATTACATCAGGCTCAGGCTTGTGTTTGAGTGCTTTCCTACCTTTTACTGCTCAATAAAACACTTTGGAGATGTGAATAGGCTATGGTGTAGATGTAGATATGCCTTTCTGAGTCAGCAGATAGCCTAAAACAATCATTCCGGAGCTGCAGCTCTTTTCCTCCATCTCTAGGAGCTATTTACTAAAAGTTTTACTGTCTTGAGAGGCTGCTGAAACAATCTACCCTGGGAACACTGTGCAGGACAGCGGAAGAAGGACAGTACTGTGTCCATCCTTCCTAAGCAAATAAAGCCTTACCTGCTGCTGGCAAGGCATCAGATGCTGCCGGACTAGCATTTTTAAGAGGAAAGACAATTATGCTGAAACTTCTGGCAAAAGAGGAGTATCCTACACCACAGCTTCTGTTTCTCAAACCGCCCCCCCACCCCCCCCCCATCACACCACCTCCTTG